>CM064539.1:1378507-1798507 GCA_032716605.1 Paralithodes platypus
TTGGTAGGAGTGGTGGTGGTGGTGAAAGTAGCCTATGTGGTGGTGGTGGTGAGAGTATGTGGGGGTAGGGGTGGTGAAAGTATGTGGAGGTGAAGATGGTGACAAGAGGAATTTTTGGCAGCACACTAGTCTTTGTTTGTGTCCTCACCACATGCTGACTATGAGAGAGAGAGAGAGAGAGAGAGAGAGAGAGAGAGAGAGAGAGAGAGTGTGGTAGAGAGAGAGAGAGAGAGAGATTATTAAATAAACTATCGAAGCACACTGATTCCACCTTAAGAATCAATAAATATTTTCCAACCACCTGTATCACCATATCACCTGTATCACCGTATCTGAACTGTGAGGTAGAAAGTGTACAGTCGCGCTAATAAGTGATGTCTCGGCACCAAGTATGTTTTGATCAATAATTGGTATCCGCAATATCTAAGCTTCATTTCTTCATATCGAGTGAAATATACAAACATGTTCCTACACTTACCTACCCTATTCAACATCTGACAGACATTAATACAGCACAGAGCAAGCCAAACGTAATGACAGCTGGGACATGACTTATTAGCTTGAGTGAGATATACCAACATGTTCCTACACTTACCCACCCTATCCAACATCTGACAGACATAAATACAGCACAGAGCAAGCCAAACTTAATGACAGCTGGGACATTACTTATTAGCTTGAGTGAGATATACCAACATGTTCCTACACTTACCCACCCTATTCAACATCTGACAGACATTAATACAGCACAGAGCGAGCCAAACGTAATGACAGCTGGGACATGACTTATTAGCTTGAGTGAGATATACCAACATGTTCCTACACTTACCCACCCTATTCAACATCTGACAGACATAAATACAGCACAGAGCAAGCCAAACGTAATGACAGCTGGGACATGACTTATTAGCTTGAGTGAGATATACCAACATGTTCCTACACTTACCCACCCTATCCAACATCTGACAGACATAAATACAACACAGAGCGAGCCAAACGTAATGACAGCTGGGACATGACTTATTAGCGCGACCGTGCGACGAATTCCTGAGCATTGTTGACCTAGTCTACGGTACTCTCTCTACCCTGTTCCAAGTAACTAGGCCAAAACTCTAGATAAAAAAAAAAAAAAAAAAAAATCAGTTTTTTTAGTTGATTCCCTAGACTTCCATCAAGCTTAAAATTACTCCCCCTAGACCCCCTTTCAAGATAAATTTGTACATTTTTCGGTAGAAAAATATCCTGGCTGAGAGCCGGTTCCTCTTATATTACAGGCTCGCTATCGCTCGCCAGGATAAAATCGACACCTACATGGCACGAAAGGTCTTAAAATTGACAGAAATGGGTCGAAAGTTCTTAAAATCGTCATAATAATGGGGCGAACGTCTTAAAATTAGAAAAGCAATGGGGCTAAACATAAGGGAGAAAGGAGTCCAGAAAAAAATCTCTCTAGTGGATATCTCCCCTTAAGGGTTGTTCAAAGCAAGGAAGTTGGAGCCGTGAACATAAACATTAAACCTAAATGCAATAATAATGTAGGTTTGTGAGTGATAAATGGTATGGTGAATTGGGTTTTATGTACCGTATATATATATATGTACTACGACCGTATTTTAGCTGGTAATTATGTTAAATATCGTTGTCTACAGCTCCAACTTCCTTATAGAACGAAACGAGTGATAGGTGTGTGAATGAGAGAGAGAGAGAGAGACTGTCTGTCTGTCTGTCTGTCTTAGCAATAATACCTGTCCAGAATAAATAACCACCTGTAATTAAGTTAACCCCTTCAGTACCGGTGACGTTTTTTAATATTTTATTCTAGCTACACTTAGACGAGTTTATGAAGCTTAGGAAGGACATGTGGTAGCTAAAAGGATTTGTTGATATAGTGTGTGGCCGTTTTCATTGGTAGAGGTCCTTCCTAAGCTGAATAGAATCATCTAAATGTTGCCAGAATATGTCGAAAAGGGAGTCACTGGTATAGAAGGGGTTAAAACATACATACTGTACATATACACACACACATCCACATCCACCCACACACATACACACCCAGACATACCCCCCCCCCCCACACACACAAACACACACACACTTAGCATTGACCCATCCACAGAACATGAGCTACACTCTCTCTTTTCATATATATATATATATATATATATATATATTTCATATATATATATTTCATATATATATATATATATATATATATACCGGGTATATATATTATATATACCGGGTATATTATACTGTATGTATGTATATATATACTGTAATGTGTGTCAAGCTATCTCTATATATCTGTTTTGAAGGGCAATGTTGGTGCCAAAACCCAATTATCCGAGTATGTACCAGTTAAGATATTCCCGCTATAGTAGACATTCTTGGCTTGTAGGTGAACACATTCCTTATCTACAGCCCGTGCGGTGTGGTGGTGGTGGTGGTGGGGGGGCCAAGTGGAGAGAGAGAGGGAGGATTTACATAGATTTACATAGATACACTGACCACACAGACCTTACGATCCAAACGAGGTGGTCAGGACTTAATTCTAGGAGAGAGAGAGAACAAAATTATATATATAGATAGATGCATAAATAGATAGATATATAGATAAATAGAGCGAGAGGGGGTGGGAGGGGGTATTTTGCCCCCCCCCCCCCCCTCCCCCTTCAGTTGAACTCGTACCCATCAATTACGGTAGAATATGAACACCTGTAAAGTTCGTACCGGAGTAAAGGTAGTGCAAGAGAGATGATGATCAAGGGGTGATTTCCACTTGGAGTTTTTTCTTGACTCTTTTCTCCCTCATGTTTAGCCCCATTGCTTTTCTAATTTTAAGACGTTCGCCCCATTATTTTGATGATTTTAAGAACTTTCAACCCATTTCTGTCAATTTTAAGACCTTTCGTGCAATTTAGGTGTCGATTTTATCCTGGCGAGCGATAGCGAGCCTGTAATTTAAGAGGAATCGGCTTTCAGCCGGGACATTTTTCTACCGAAAAATTTACAAATTTATCTTGAAAGGGGCTCAAGGGGGTGTAATCTTAAGCTTGATGGATATCTAGAGACCAAACTAAAAACCTCCCCTTAAGGCAGCTGGCCAAGGTTATTCACCCCTCTCATGAAGGAATATATGTAAATAAATATATAAACAAGCCAGGGTTAGTACACGTGGGAGCGTTACAAGGAGTAGTTAGTATCCCAGAGGCCATACGGTATGCCTGTTGAATAATAAGAACATAAGAACATAAGAAAATGGGAGTCTGCAGAAAGCCGATTGGCCTAAGCAAGGCAGATCCCTGTCCCACACAACCCCAATTCAATTACAAAGCCCAATTATAGGCTTCACACTCTAATACCCTGAGGATCATCTTACCAAAACGGTTAGAGATTAACGCAGGATTATGGGGGTCTGCAGAGCGCTGATTGGCCCAACCCGGCTGATCCCCCTTCACACCCAACCCTTCTCGTCCATATGCTTATCCAATTTTATCTTAAAGCTCCCTACAGTTTTAGATCCCACTATAGCACTTGGTAGTCCATTCCACCCATCTACAACTCTGTTACCAAACCAATACTTGCCTATATCTTTTCTGAAACGAAATTTAACTAATTTGAAACCATTGGTACGAGTTCTTTCGCTATCACTGAGCTTTAGTACATTTGTCATGTCCCCTTTGTTAATCCCACTAACCCACTTGAACACCTCTATCATATCCCCTCTAACTCTGCGTCTCTCTAACGAATGTAAACTTAATTTCTTCAACCTTTCTTCATACGAAAGATTTCTAATATTATGGATCATTTTTGTCATTCTACGCTGTACTCTCTCCAATGAATCTATGTCCATTCTGTAATAAGGACACCAAAATTGGACAGCATAATCCATATGGGGTCTCACTAATGACAAGTAAAGTTTTAAGATAACATCAGCAGTTCTGTTACTCACACTCCTAGAGATGAACCCGAGAATCCTGTTTGCCTTATTACGAACGCTTATACACTGTTTTCTAGGCTTCAAATCATTGCTAACAAACAGACCTAGATCTTTCTCGCAGTCTGAATTTTCGAATTCTAAATTAGCTAGTTTATATTTAACATTTGTTTGCATCTTCACTATCTTTAATACCTTGCATTTGTCAATGTTAAACTTCATCTGCCAATTTACTGACCATTCATGTAAGGTATCTAGATCCCTTTGGAGGCACTCTATATCGCTATCTGAATCAATTGATCTCCCTATTTTAGTATCATCTGCGAATTTACTTATCCTACTAGTTATACCTAAATCTAGGTCATTTATGTATATAAGAAACAACAAGGGACCTAATACCGATCCCTGGGGGACACCACTTTTGACTGCTCCCCATTCTGACTTGGTACCATTTATGCTGACTCTCTGCTTCCTACCAATTAGCCATGACCTAATCCATCGTAACAACGCCCCACCTATTCCATGTGCCTTAACCTTACTCATCAATCTCTCATGAGGGACTCTGTCGAAAGCTTTACTGAAATCTAAATATATAATATCATATGACTTGTCATTATCTACTGCTTCATATACCTCTGAGAAAAAAACTAAGCAAATTAGTAAGGCAAGACCGTCCCTGAGTGAATCCATGCTGAGAAGAATTGATTAAGTTAAATGTTTCTAAGTGGTTTCTCATTTTCCTAGCAATAATTGACTCTAGTAGCTTTCCTATGATTGAAGTGAGACTAATGGGACGGTAATTGGATGCTATTGATTTATCACCTTTTTTGAAGATCGGAACTATAATAGTACTATATATATTATTATAACACACACACACACACACACACACACACACACACACACACACACACACACACACACACCCAGAGAGAGAGAGAGATTGAGAGATTCAGCCTTCGTTTGGACTATATATATATTAACTCTCAATACGTAATTGCTAGCCACAGTTTGAACTTCCGGCTTAAAACAGTAGGCTGAATGGGGCCAAATGGATACAAGCCAGAGAAAGATAGAAAAGGACAGAACAAAAACAGGTCACCCTCCTTAACCCTTTCCGACATATGACTCGATTTTGAGCCTATTAGGGATTCTTTAAAGCCTTTGTTACCATCAGGGGTATTTAGAAACCTTTAGTTTAGTTACCTCAACCTCTGCAGTTGTCTTTGAGTTAGCTGTGTTGAGCCTATTAGGGATAATTTAAAGCCTTTGTTACCATCAGGGGTATTTAGAAACCTTTAGTTTAGTTACCTCAACCTCTGCAGTTATCTTTGAGTTAGCTGTGTTGAGCCTATTAGGGATTCTTTAAAGCCTTTGTTACCATCAGGGGTATTTAGAAACCTTTAGTTTAGTTACCTCAACCTCTGCAGTTGTCTTTGAGTTAGCTGTGTTGAGCCTATTAGGGATAATTTAAAGCCTTTGTTACCATCAGGGGTATTTAGAAACCTTTAGTTTAGTTACCTCAACCTCTGCAGTTATCTTTGAGTTAGCTGTGTTGAGCCTATTAGGGATTCTTTAAAGCCTTTGTTATCATCAGGGGTATTTAGAAACCTTTAGTTTAGTTACCTCAACCTCTGCAGTTGTCTTTGAGTTAGCTGTGGGCAGAAAACTAATTTTGTAGAGGTAATTATAAGAGTGAGAAAACTATTTATTATTGCTAATCTGGCAACCTCTGCGTCATATGAACGTGAAAGGGTTAATTACGAAAAACAGACCTGACAGTCCAGGACTGCATGTGTTGTTTACAAACTGCCTCTCCATACAATGGCGTCACTCCCGATCAGCTGGACTCGTCCAGCTGATCGCCGAGAATGCCAACGACGTTACCGGTATTTATGAATATTTTGTTCTGGAGTTTAACACTATCTGGTGCAACGTCTTGGGGGTTATTATGGTATTTTGTTTAATTAATTGAGGGTTTTATTTGTTTTAGCCATTTTTCAACAATGTGTTTTTATTTAACCCTCAAGACTTAGAAACACGCCTCTCCATACCCCCTTCAAACACGCCTCTCCATACCCCCTTCAAACACGCCTCTCCATACCCCCTTCAAACACGCCTCTCCATACCCCCTTCAAACACGCCTCTCCATACCCCCTTCAAACACGCCTCTCCATACCCCCTTCAAACACGCCTCTCCATACCCCCTTCAAACACGCCTCTCCATACCTCCTTCAAACACGCTTCTCCATACCCCCTTCAAACACGCCTCTCCATACCCCCTTCAAACACGCCTTCTCCATACCCCTTCAAACACGCCTCTCCATACCCCCTTCAAACACGCCTCTCCATACCCCCTTCAAACACGCCTCTCCATACCCCCTTCAAACACGCCTCTCCATACCCCCTTCAAACATGCCTCTCCATACCCCCTTCAAACACGCCTCTCCATACCCCCTTCAAACACGCCTCTCCATACCCCCTTCAAACACGCCTCTCCATACCCCCTTCAAACAACGCCTCTCCATACCCCCTTCAAACACGCCTCTCCATACCCCCTTCCAAACCGCCTCTCCATACCCCTTCAAAACACGCCTCTCCATACCCCCTTCAAACACGCCTCTCCATACCCCCCTCAAACACGCCTCCCCACACCCCCCTTCAAACACGCCTCTCCATACCCCCTTCAAACACGCCTCCATACCCCCTTCAAACACGCCTCTCCATACCCCCTTCAAACACGCCTCTCCATACCCCCTTCAAACACGCCTCTCCATACCCCCTTCAAACACGCCTCTCCATACCCCCTTCAAACACGCCTCTCCATACCCCCTTCAAAGACGCCTCTCCATACCCCCTTCAAACACGCCCCCACCCCCTTCAAACACGCCTCTCCATACCCCCTTCAAACACGCCTCTCCATACCCCCTTCAAACACGCCTCTCCATACCCCCTTCAAACACGCCTCTCCATACCCCCTTCAAACACGCCTCTCCATACCCCCTTCAAACACGCCTCTCCATACCCCCTTCAAACACGCCTCTCCATACCCCCTTCAAACACGCCTCTCCATACCCCCTACACACACACCTCTCCAAAACCCCCTCAAACACACGCCTCTCCATACCCCCTTCAAACACGCCTTTCCATACCCCCTTCAAACACGCCTCTCCATACCCCCTTCAAACACGCCTTTCCATACCCCTTTCAAACTAAAAAACGTACCCCAGACCCCCTTCAAGCTAAATATGTACATATTCCGGTAGAACAAAATTCCGGCCAAAGGCCGGTTTCTCCCAAATTGCAGGCTCGCTATCGCTCGCCCAGGAATAATCGACACCTTATTGGGCTGAATCATCTTATAATCGCCAAACTAATGAGGTGAAACGTCTTAAAATCTCCAAACTAATGGAGTAAAACAGGGAGGATCAAAATAGACCCGCCCTGCACTTAATAGGGTTGGTTAATGGAATTACTGTATAGCGATATTGCCCATAATATAGCCTCCATATCACAGTATATTCATGCCAAGTTATGACCCTGCATTAATCTTTTAACTCACACGAAGCTAAACATTTCTTCTTATAGACTGCAGCACCGTTGATTCATTTAAACTTCGCCTAGACACATATCTCGCATCAAACTCGCGACTGACTGCGTTTGTAAATGAATAACTTTATTTTATCCTCCCCTCAGTTACTAACTTCCTAATCCTGCCACGGACATTAGTTCCAGGGCAGTAGTTCCCTTTCCAATGTTCCCTTACCCACTCTAAACCACTGTTTGGACACTTGATCCTCAGTGTTTTGGAGGACAAGCAGCCTAGAAGGGTCACTATATCTGTTGTTGCTTGATTTCCTTTGTACTCCTTTGTTTGTTCGTTCATTCCTGTAGTTCACCTTTAACCCCTTAGGTGGTTTGTTTACTTTTATTCCAGCTATACCGGTATTTAGACAATTTTGTGGAGTTTAATAAGGATCTGTGGTAGTAAAAAGGATTTAGTGAGATATTTGGAAGCTTGTTAATTGGTGGAGGTCCATGACATCATTTTAACCTTATCTGGCTAACAATACACGATTTTATGCAGTTTAACCCTTTCGTTGCGGGTGACATTCTGGAACGTCCTGGCAAGTTACAGCAATTTCCAGGCTTTAAAAGCCTGTAAAAACCGTAAAAATAGAGTGTCGGTGGGCGGGGGCGTGAGGGGCCCACCTCCGACCCTCGGAGCACCGAGTGGCTCACTGAGGTACACTGTGTCTCGCGTGGGTCTCTCTCTGTGTCTCACAGCAGTGTAGCCAAGCGAGCGTGTGCTACCAAATAGCGGGTTTCCCGCGTTTCACTGGCACCACTGCGGGTGAACCAGACCGCGTACGGGGCCCGTTCTGGTGTCATTTTGAAGCTATTTTCGTCTAGTTTTTGGCAGAATACACTTCATGTAATGCAGATGCGTGATTTATCATTCAGGAGTGCCTGAATATGCCGTAAATATCCCAAACATAGCCGCAGCCAATGGGTTAAGAAGAACCTATGCTATTCGGAGGGTTATTTGAGATCGATTTTACCCCTTTGAGCCCTAGAGGTAGATCATAAACTAAAGAATATCGTCTAATGGTAACCAGAATATGGAAATTACGTCATGGTGCTGAAGGGGTTAATACATTACGTCATGGTGCTGAAGGAGTTAATACATTACATCATGGTGCTGAAGGGGTTAATACATTAAGTCATGGTGCTGAAGGAGTTAATACATTACATCATGGTGCTGAAGGGGTTAATACATTACATCATGGTGCTGAAGGGGTTAATACATTACGTCATGGTGCTGAAGGGGTTAATACATTACATCATGGTGCTGAAGGGGTTAATACATTACATCATGGTGCTGAAGGGGTTAATACATTACATCATGGTGCTGAAGGAGTTAATACATTACATCATGGTGCTGAAGGGGTTAATACATTACATCATGGTGCTGAAGGGGTTAATACATTACGTCATGGTGCTGAAGGGGTTAATACATTACGTCATGGTGCTGAAGGGGTTAATACATTACATCATGGTGCTGAAGGGGTTAATACATTACGTCATGGTGCTGAAGGAGTTAATACATTACGTCATGGTGCTGAAGGGGTTAATACATTACATCATGGTGCTGAAGGGGTTAATACATTACATCATGGTGCTGAAGGGGTTAATACATTACCGTACATCATGGTGCTGAAGGGGTTAATACATTACGTCATGGTGCTGAAGGGGTTAATACATTACATCATGGTGCTGAAGGGGTTAATACATTACATCATGGTGCTGAAGGGGTTAATACATTACATCATGGTGCTGAAGGAGTTAATACATTACATCATGGTGCTGAAGGGGTTAATACATTACATCATGGTGCTGAAGGAGTTAATACATTACATCATGGTGCTGAAGGGGTTAATACATTACCATGGTGCTGAAGGAGTTAATACATTACATCATGGTGCTGAAGGGGTTAATACATTACATCATGGTGCTGAAGGGGTTAATACATTACGTCATGGTGCTGAAGGGGTTAATACATTACATCATGGTGCTGAAGGGGTTAATACATTACATCATGGTGCTGAAGGGGTTAATACATTACATCATGGTGCTGAAGGGGTTAATACATTACGTCATGGTGCTGAAGGGGTTAATACATTACCGTACATCATGGTGCTGAAGGGGTTAATACATTACGTCATGGTGCTGAAGGGGTTAATACATTACGTCATGGTGCTGAAGGGGTTAATACATTACATCATGGTGCTGAAGGGGTTAATACATTACGTCATGGTGCTGAAGGGGTTAATACATTACGTCATGGTGCTGAAGGGGTTAATACATTACGTCATGGTGCTGAAGGGGTTAATACATTACATCATGGTGCTGAAGGGGTTAATACATTACGTCATGGTGCTGAAGGGGTTAATACATTACATCATGGTGCTGAAGGGGTTAATACATTACATCATGGTGCTGAAGGGGTTAATTCATTACGTCATGGTGCTGTACCGGGGCGACTTAATTCATTACGTCATGGTGCTGTACCGGGGCGACTTAATTCATTACGTCATGGTGCTGTACCGGGGCGACTTAATTCATTACATCATGGTGCTGAAGGGGTTAATACATTACATCATGGTGCTGAAGGGGTTAATACATTACATCATGGTGCTGAAGGGGTTAATACATTACATCATGGTGCTGAAGGGGTTAATACATTACATCATGGTGCTGAAGGGGTTAATACATTACATCATGGTGCTGAAGGGGTTAATACATTACGTCATGGTGCTGAAGGGGTTAATACATTACATCATGGTGCTGAAGGAGTTAATACATTACATCATGGTGCTGAAGGGGTTAATACATTACGTCATGGTGCTGAAGGAGTTAATACATTACATCATGGTGCTGAAGGGGTTAATACATTACATCATGGTGCTGAAGGAGTTAATACATTACATCATGGTGCTGAAGGGGTTAATACATTACGTCATGGTGCTGAAGGGGTTAATACATTACATCATGGTGCTGAAGGGGTTAATACATTACATCATGGTGCTGAAGGGGTTAATACATTACATCATGGTGCTGAAGGGGTTAATACATTACATCATGGTGCTGAAGGGGTTAATACATTACATCATGGTGCTGAAGGGGTTAATACATTACGTCATGGTGCTGAAGGGGTTAATACATTACATCATGGTGCTGAAGGGGTTAATACATTACGTCATGGTGCTGAAGGAGTTAATACATTACATCATGGTGCTGAAGGGGTTAATACATTACATCATGGTGCTGAAGGGGTTAATACATTACATCATGGTGCTGAAGGGGTTAATACATTACATCATGGTGCTGAAGGGGTTAATACATTACATCATGGTGCTGAAGGGGTTAATACATTACGTCATGGTGCTGAAGGGGTTAATACATTACATCATGGTGCTGAAGGGTTAATACATTACATCATGGTGCTGAAGGGGTTAATACATTACATCATGGTGCTGAAGGGGTTAATACATTACATCATGGTGCTGAAGGGGTTAATACATTACGTCATGGTGCTGAAGGGGTTAATACATTACGTCATGGTGCTGAAGGGGTTAATACATTACGTCATGGTGCTGAAGGGGTTAATACATTACATCATGGTGCTGAAGGAGTTAATACATTACATCATGGTGCTGAAGGGGTTAATACATTAAGTCATGGTGCTGAAGGAGTTAATACATTACATCATGGTGCTGAAGGGGTTAATACATTACATCATGGTGCTGAAGGGGTTAATACATTACGTCATGGTGCTGAAGGGGTTAATACATTACATCATGGTGCTGAAGGGGTTAATACATTACGTCATGGTGCTGAAGGGGTTAAAACTGCATATAATAGTCTGTTAGTAGCCAGAATAAAGTTAAAAAGACGTCGCCGGTACAGAAGGGGTTACTATTAAGGGGAGGTATTTAGTTTGTTCCCTAGACCTCCATCAAGCTTAAAATTACACCCCCTTGAGTCCCTTTCAAGATAAACTTGTACATTTTTCGGTAGAAAAATGTCCCGGCCGAAGGCCGATTCCTCTTAAATTACAGGCTCTCTATCGCTCGCCAGGATAACATCGACACCTGAATAGCACGAAAGGTCTTAATATGGGGTGAAAGTTTTTAAACTCGCTAAACTAATGGGGCAAACGTTTTATAATATAAAAAGCAATGGGGCTAAACATGAGGGAGAAAGGGGTCAAGAAAACAATCCCTCAAGTGGAGATCTCCCCTTAATGCAACAAAATGTCATAATAACTTCGAAACGTTTCAACAGATTAATTAAACATGAAAAAACAAAAACAAAAACGACACCAGGAGAGCGGGTTCGCGGGTTTTTTGCAGGTGACGTAATCCCCGCCCAGTGTTGCCAAGTCACCAGCCAGTTGTCACGTGATAGCGGTGGTGGTTGGTTGTTGCGATGCCCTCGTCTTATTGCCTTAAGGGGAAGGTACCTGCTTTTTCTGGACTCCCTTCTCCCTCGTGGTTAGCCCCACTAGTTTTGAGATTATAAGACGTTGGGCCCATTAGTTTGGCGATTTTAACACCTTTCGCCCCATTTCGTTGTCAATTTTAAGACCTTTTAGTGCCATTTAGGTGTCGATTATTTCCTGGCGAGCGATAGCGAGCCTGCAATTTTAAGAGGAATCGGCCTTCGGCCGGGACATTTTTCTACCGAAAAATGTACACATTTATCTTGAAGGAGAGTCTAGGGGGAGTTTTTCTAAGCTTGATGGAGGTCTAGGGAGGAAACTAAACAAAATCTATGAAGACCTGAATTAATAGACCAAACAAAGAGCCAAGTCTATCCCCTTCATTCCCCAATGTCCATGTTGCTAGGGGGGGTACTTGCATAACCGGCCCCCCCCCCCCCCCCTCCCCCCCGGGTGGGTGGTGTATGGTTGGGGGGGGGGGGGTAATATACAGTTGGAGAGCTAGTTAGTGTAGCTCCCTCTCTCTTATATAGCATTATTAGGCTCGCTGGGGCTTATATATCCGCCCGCGCCTGGTTTATAAGGGAGATAGTGGCCGGGGTTTTGAGGGGTTACTAATTCATTTATTCCTTTGTTTTCGTTTCCTCGCTAGACCTCCATCAAGCTTTAAAAAAAAACACCCCTTAGACCCCCCTTCAAGATAAATTTGTACATTTTTCGATAGACAAATTTCCCGGCCGAAGGCCGGTTCCTTTTAAAATTACAGGCTCGCTGTCGCTCGCCAGGAAAAAAAATGGCACGAAAGGTGTTGAAATTTACTACAAAATGGGGCGAAAGGTATTAAAATCGCCAAACTAATGGAAGGAACGTCTTAAAATCTCAAAACTAATATGCTAAACACGAAGGAGAAGGAGGTCCAGAAAAAGGCGAGTAGTAGTAGTAGTAGTAGTAGTAGTAGTAGTAGTAGTAGTAGTAGTAGTAGTATCATCATCCCCAAGTAAGATGTCAAGTTTATTAACACCGGGCACCAAGGTCAAATCAGTTGCTGTGTTGTTCCCATGGGGCGTTAGTTTTGAATGGCGTACCCCCGATGTTTAGTTGCGTAAGCTGTGTGTGTGTGTGGGGGTGGGTGGGTTGTGTGTGTGTGTGTGTGTGAGAATGTTTAGGCCTCATCCAGACATCGAATTTCAGTCAATGTAAAAAGGTCGGTAAGCTTTTATCCCGCTGTGGCCGAGTGGGTTCAAGCGTGGGATGTCATCCTGCTTGACTGCGGTTCGAATCTTGGCTGAGGCCTAAACATTTATTCACGTAACTCACGCAGGCCATTTCCTATCCGTTAGTCTATGTACATTTTCACATCTATGCCTTGGCTGACTCTTCCCAAATGGTAGAAATATTAGCTCGATTAGGTCTACTCTAGTCGTTTTTGAGTTACAGAAGTTAGAGGTCATGATTTCTCGCCTACTTACAGCGAATACACTATAGACGACTTTCGTATATGGCAACTTCTTATAGGGTATACTGCAAGTTCTGTGTCATAATATCGGCTTTACCTGTTGATACGGTTCTTTTTGGAAGGTTTAAGGGGAGATTTCCACCTGGAGGATTTTTTCCTGAACCTATTTCTCCCTCATGTTTAGCCCCATTGCTTGTGAGATTTAAAGACGCTTGCCCCATTAGTTTGGCGATTTTAAGAACCCTCGCCCCATTTCTGTCAATTTTAAGACCATTCGTGCCATTTAGGTGTCGATTTTTTCCTGGCGAGCGATAGCGAGCCTGTAATTTAAGGGGAACCGGCCTTCGGCCGGGAAATTTTTCTACCGAAAAATGTACAAATTTATCTTGAAAGGGAGTCAAGGGGGAGTAATTTTAAGCTTGATGGAGGTCTAGGGAATCTACTAAAAACCTTCCCTTAATGTTAATGTGTATGTCGGTATGTGTGTGTGCATTAGTTGGCTGGGGGGGGGGGGGGATGATTATGATGTAAGGGTTATGATGCATGACGAGAGAGAGAGAGAGAGAGAGAGAGAGAGAGAGAGAGAGAGAGAGAGCGAGAGAGTAAATGGTGTGATAATAAATAGATTGTGACGTGATAGAAACTTGTTGGATAGTTTATATATTGTTGTGATGGAAACTTGTTGGATAGTTTATATATTGTTGTGATGGAAACTTGTTGGATAGTTTATATATTGTTGTGATGGAAACTTGTTGGATAGTTTATATATTGTTGTGATGGAAACTTGTTGGATAGTTTATATATTGTTGTGATGGAAACTTGTTGGATAGTTTATATATTGTGACGTGATAGAAACTTGTTGGATAGTTTATATATTGTTGTGATGGAAACTTGTTGGATAGTTTATATATTGTTGTGATGGAAACTTGTTGGATAGTTTATATATTGTTGTGATGGAAACTTGTTGGATAGTTTATATATTGTTGTGATGGAAACTTGTTGGATAGTTTATATATTGTTGTGATGGAAACTTGTTGGATAGTTTATATATTGTTGTGATGGAAACTTGTTGGATAGTTTATATATTGTTGTGATGGAAACTTGTTGGATAGTTTATATATTGTTGTGATGGAAACTTGTTGGATAGTTTATATATTGTTGTGATGGAAACTTGTTGGATAGTTTATATATTGTTGTGATGGAAACTTGTTGGATAGTTTATATATTGTTGTGATGGAAACTTGTTGGATAGTTTATATATTGTTGTGATGGAAACTTGTTGGATAGTTTATATATTGTTGTGATGGAAACTTGTTGGATAGTTTATATATTGTTGTGATGGAAACTTGTTGGATAGTTTATATATTGTTGTGATGGAAACTTGTTGGATAGTTTATATATTGTTGTGATGGAAACTTGTTGGATAGTTTATATATTGTTGTGATGGAAACTTGTTGGATAGTTTATATTGTTGTGATGGAAACTTGTTGGATAGTTTATATATTGTTGTGATGGAAACTTGTTGGATAGTTTATATATTGTTGTGATGGAAACTTGTTGGATAGTTTATATATTGTTGTGATGGAAACTTGTTGGATAGTTTATATATTGTTGTGATGGAAACTTGTTGGATAGTTTATATATTGTTGTGATGGAAACTTGTTGGATAGTTTATATATTGTTGTGATGGAAACCTGTTGGATAGTTTATATATTGTTGTGATGGGAACTTGTTGGATAAGTTTATATATTGTTGTGATGGAAACCTGTTGGATAGTTTATATATTGTTGTGATGGAAACCTGTTGGATAGTTTATATACCGGTATTGTTAATGGCCTTTACTTAATGCTTTGATTTGTACAATTAGCTCTGAGGGTACCAGTTTATGTTTAATGGACTCGCTCTCGCTCTCTCTCTCTCTCTCTCTGTTTTTCTGTCTTTCTGCCTTTCTCTCTCTCCGCCCCCCCACCCCCTGTACACACATACACACCCTAACACACACACACACACCCTAACACACACATACAGTATATATATTCTAAGACACACCATAGCAACCACACCCTAATAATACATACATCCATCCCTCCTCACACACACACACACACACACACACACACACACACACACACACACACACACACACACACACACACACACACACACACACACACACACACACACATACAGTATATATATTCTAAGACACACCATAGCAACCACACCCTAATAATACATACATCCATCCCTCCACACACACACACACACACACACACACACACACACACACACACACACACACACATGTATGTATGCGTTATTTATGTATGTGTATAGTGTATACTGTTTGTGGTTCGAGCCCGGCTGAGAGTATCAGGTAGGATAAGAGAAGAGCATATATGCATGTAATGTGCATATATTTATGTATATGTATGTCTGTGTATGTGCTGTCAATGGTTCGAGCCCGGTTGAGAATATAAGATATAATATATATATGTACTGTACGTGTATTTATATTTATATGGTCTGGTCATATGCACATATGTATGTAAATATACGTACATATGAGCGAGAACATATTGCTCACTAGGCAACTTCTGATTATAAATCTATGCATAAGCATTATCTATTATTAAGTGTTCGCGTATCTTCATCCATGTATTTCCACCCTTAACAATAGAACGCCCAGCTCTTCCATATTTCGCCTTCTGTCACACACACACACACACACACACACGCACACGCACACGCACACGCACACGCACACACCTACACTACCGAGGATTAACCTCCCATTGTAGTACCTGCACCCTCTTTACCTGACCTTACCAAAACAGTTTCTGTATGTATGTATGTTTGTGTGCATACGTGAGCGTTTGTGTATACGGACATGTGCACACTTACTGCATGTTCTTATGTTCCTATATATGTATGTATATGTATGTGCGCACGTACGTGTATATACGTATGTTCTGTATATGAGTAAGTAAATAAATGTGTATATGTACTGTATATCACTTACTCTCATGGTTATTTTATGATAATTTGTATTCTGCACATGCATCATTATTGTATTTATTTATTTTGTTTGTAAACTAAGCTTACCATCCTCATATCTGTACATCTCATGTTCATCCACTAAATTGTAAAATGTGTATTTTCAGCTCATGAGGCTGCCATTCTTTAATAAACCGTTTATTATTATTTATTATTATTACACACACACACACACACTAACACCGTAACACACACATACACAGTTATACACATACAGTATATATATTCTAAGACACACCATAACAACCACACCCTAATAATACATCCATCCATCCCTCCTCACACACACACACACACACACACACACACACTGAGGGTAGCAACACATGTGGCCCATTACATAAAACCACCTAAGTCACTCCACGGCTGCTGCTGCACCCTTATGGTTAACAGGGAAGGGACGACAGATAAAGGGTTATTTACATTCTCAACGATCTACCAACATTATCATTATATTCAGTGCATTGTTCTTATTATATATTGTTGTTGTTGTTGTTATTGTTGTTGTTAGTTTGTTTTTATTTATACAAAAGGGTTATATGCCAGAGTATTAATATAGATAGATTTATTATTATTTTAATATTATTATTATTATTAGGGTGACAGGTCAGTTGAACCAGTGCCACTTCAACCAGTGCTAACTCAACCAGTGACCATTTTAACCAGTAGGTTAGGTTGGGTTAGTTAGGTTACAGTAGGTTAGGTTAGGTTACTGGTTAAAATGATCACTGATTGAGTTAGCACTGGTTAAAGTGGCACTGGTTCAACTGACATGGAACCTATTAGTAGTAGTAGTAGTAGTAGTAAGAGTATTAGTTTTATAATATTATGTGCTAACTATTATAAGCTATCAATGTATTATTATAAGTTATTATCATTACTACCGGTATTATCTTCTTAATCCTTACTATTAACTGTTATCAAAATATTACATGAATGTACGGTCGCGCTAATAAGTTATGTCCCAGCTGTCATTACGTTTGGCTTGCTCTGTGCTGTATTAATGTCTGTCAGATGTTGAATAGGGTGGGTAAGTGTAGGCACATGTTGGTATGTTTCACTCAAGCTAATAAGTCATGTCCCAGCTGTCATTACGTTTGGCTTGCTCTGTGCTGTATTAATATCTGTCAGATGTTGAATAGGGTTGGGTAAGTGTAGGAACATGTTTGTATATCTCACTCAAGCTAATAAGTTAGCCTATGTCCCAGCTGTCATTACGTTTGGCTTGCTCTGTGCTGTATTAATATCTGTCAGATGTTGAATAGGGTGGGTAAGTGTAGGAACATGTTTGTATATCTCACTCAAGCTAATAAGTTAGCCTATGTCTCAGCTGTCATTACGTTTGGCTTGCTCTGTGCTGTATTAATGTCTGTCAGATGTTGAATAGGGTGGGTAAGTGTAGGAACATGTTTGTATATTTCACTCGATATGAAGGAATGAAGCTTAGATATTGCTGATACCAATTATTGATCAAAACATACTTGGTGCCGAGACATGACTTATTAGCACGACTGTACATAGTGTTGTGTATTTAGTATTCCTAGGGGTTGGTTGAGACTTGTGTTGAGTACAAACAAGGCAATGGAGAGACTAGATAGAGACTTATCGTGTGTGTGTGTGTGTGTGTATGTGTGTGAGAGAGACATGACTTATTAGCACGACTGTACATAGTGTTGTGTATTTAGTATTCCTAGGGGTTGGTTGAGACTTGTGTTGAGTACAAACAAGGCAATGGAGAGGCTAGATAGAGACTTATTGTGTGTGTGTGTGTGTGTGAGAGAGACATGACTTATTAGCACGACTGTACATAGTGTTGTGTATTTAGTATTCCTAGGGGTTGGTTGAGACTTGTGTTGAGTACAAACAAGGCAATGGAGAGGCTAGATAGAGACTTATTGTGTGTGTGTGAGACATGACTTATTAGCACGACTGTACATAGTGTTGTGTATTTAGTATTTCTAGGGGTTGGTTGAGACTTGTGTTGAGTACAAACAAGGCAATGGAGAGGCTAGATAGAGACTTATTGTGTGTGTGTATGTGGGTGTGTGAGAGAGACATGACTTATTAGCACGACTGTACATAGTGTTGTGTATTTAGTATTCCTAGGGGTTGGTTGAGACTTGTGTTGAGTACAAACAAGGCAATGGAGAGGCTAGATAGAGACTTATTGTGTGTGTGTGTGTGAGACATGACTTATTAGTACGACTGTACATAGTGTTGTGTATTTAGTATTCCTAGGGGTTGGTTGAGACTTGTGTTGAGTACAAACAAGGCAATGGAGAGGCTAGATAGAGACTTATTGTGTGTGTGTGTATGTGGGTGTGTGAGAGACATGACTTATTAGCACGACTGTACATAGTGTTGTGTATTTAGTATTCCTAGGGGTTGGTTGAGACTTGTGTTGAGTACAAACAAGGCAATGGAGAGGCTAGATAGAGACTTATTGTGTGTGTGTGTGTATGTGGGTGTGTAAGAGAGACATGACTTATTAGCACGACTGTACATAGTGTTGTGTATTTAGTATTCCTAGGGGTTGGTTGAGACTTGTGTTGAGTACAAACAAGGCAATGGAGAGACTAGATAGAGACTTATTGTGTGTGTGTGAGAGAGACATGACTTATTATGTGTGTGTGTATCTGTGTGTGTGTGTGAGAGAGAGGGAGAGAGGTAGATAAAAGAAAGGGAAGGGAGAGGATGCAATTATGAGAGTGGTGAAGGGTACATTGTGAGTGTGTTACTCAGTTACTTGTTCGTCAAGGGGAATCCACGCAATGCGAGCTAAGCTCATTATTATCGCGCCTCCTTAACTGGGAATGTATTGCGTGAAATGCATGTTAAGTGTTTTATGAACTGTTGGAATGGCTGTGGATGTGTGTGTAGTCTGTAATTTAGCCAATTGGCGACATCGGAAACGAAGGCTTAGGGTGGATCTGTACGGTACCATTCTGACTATAGACGGTACCGTCTCGCCCGAAGGCTTAGGTAGCCATCAGCTTAGGTGAACCATCAGCTTAGGTGAACCATATGATACCCATCTCGCCTTGTACCATTTTTGCCAACCCCAGATGGGACGTCACAACATCGTCCACTTATTCCAGGTACCTATTTACAGCTAGGTGAACTGAGGCTAACACATGAAAGGAGACAAGCCCAATTTGTCTCCGCCCGGCCGGGGATTGAACCCCCGACCCCTCGTGTGTGAGACGAGAGCTCTACCTACTAGGCTACGGGCTGTGTGTGGGGGGATGGGTGTTAAACGGTACATGTGTGTGTGTGTATGTTTGTAGTGTGTGTGTCATGTGTGTGGGGAGGGGGAAGGGGGTTAAAGGGTCCATGTGTGTGTGTGGGGGAAGGGGGGGTTAAAGGGTAAATGTGTGTGTGGGTGTGTGGGGGGAGGGGTGTGAAAGGGTCCATTGTGTGTGTGAGTATGTGGGGGGAAGGGGGGTTAAATGGTACATATGTGTGTGTGGGGGGAGGGGGGTTAAAGGGTACATGTGTGTGTGGGTGTGTGGGGGAGGGGGGTTGAAAGGGTTCATTGTGAGTGTGAGAATGTGGGTGTTGGGGGGGGAAGGGGGGTTAAATGGTACATATGTGTGTGTGGGGGGAGGGGTGTTAAAGGGTACATGTGTGTGTGGGGGGGTGGGGCTGGGGGAAGGGGGGTTAAAGGGTACATGTGGGTGTGTGGGGGGAGGGGGGTTAAAGGGTCCATTGTGTGTGTGAGTATGTGGGGGGAAGGGGGGTTAAATGGTACATATGTGTGTGTGGGGGGAGGGGGGTTAAAGGGTACATGTGTGTGTGGGTGTGTGGGGGGGGGGGGGGTTAAAGGGTCCATTGTGTGTGGTGAGTATGTGAGTGTTGTGGGGGGAAGGGGGGTTAAATGGTACATATGTGTGTGTGGGGGGGGGGGGGGGTTAAAGGGTACATGTGTGTGTGGGGGGGGGTGGGGCTGGGGGAAGGGGGGTTAAAGGGTACATGTGGGTGTGTGGGGGGAGTGGGGGTTAAAGGGTCCATTGTGTGTGTGTGAGTATGTGGGGGGGAAGGGGGGTTAAATGGTACATATGTGTGTGTGGGGGGAGGGGGGTTAAATGGTACATATGTGTGTGTGGGGGGAGGGGGTTAAAGGGTACATGTGTGTGTGGGGGGTGGGGCTGGGGGAAGGGGGGTTAAATGGTACATATGTGTGTGTGTGGGGGGAGGGGGGTTAAATGGTACATATGTGTGTGTGGGGGGGAGGGGGGTTTAAAGGTACATGTGTGTGTGGGGGGAGGGGGTTAAAGGGTACATGTGTGTGTGGGGGGGTGGGGGGGAAGGGGGGTTAAATGGTACATATGTGTGTGTGGGGGGAGGGGGGTTAAAGGGTACATGTGTGTGTGGGGGGAGGGGGGTTAAAGGGTACATTGTGTGTGTGGGGCTGGGGGAGGGGGGTTAAATGGTACATATGTGTGGGTGGGGGGAGGGGGTTAAATGGTACATATGTGTGTGTGGGGGGAGGGGGGTTAAAGGGTACATGTGTGTGGTGGGGAGGGGGGTTAAAGGGTACATGTGTGTGTGGGGGGGGGGGGGTGGGGGGGGGGGAGGGGGGTTAAAGGGTACATGTGTGTGTGGGGGGAGGGGGGTTAAAGGGTACATGTGTGTGTGGGGGGAGGGGGGTTAAAGGGTACATGTGTGTGTGGGGGGAGGGGGGTTAAAGGGTACATGTGTGTGTGGGGGGTGGGGCTGGGGGGAGGGGGGTTTAAAGGGTACATGTGTGTGTGGGGGGAGGGGTGTTAAAGGGTACATGTGTGTGTGGGGGGGGAGGGGGGTTAAATGGTACATATGTGTGTGTGGGGGGAGGGGGGTTTAAAGGGTACATGTGTGTGTGGGGGGAGGGGGGTTAAAATGGTACATGTGTGTGTGGGGGGGAGGGGGGTTAAAGGGTACATGTGTGTGTGGGGGGAGGGGGGTTAAATGGTACATATGTGTGTGTGGGGGGAGGGGGGTTAAATGGTACATATGTGTGTGTGGGGGGAGGGGTGTTAAAGGGTACATGTGTGTGTGGGGGGGTGGGGCTGGGGGAAGGGGGGTTAAAGGGTAAGGGTACCTCCCTAGGGGAGGTGTGGTAGAGTGGTCTTGCCACTGGCCTGGTAATCCAAAGGTCCCGGGTTCAAATCCCGATGTATCAATGGGAAGATATTATTGGGATGGAATTTGTGCTGTACCTGGTATCAGTGCATTACCACAAGCCCACCGAAACGTCAATAAAATACCCTCATTGTTCCCTGATTAAATAGCACTGTATGAATATTCCCATATTCAAAATATGCTATAGGGGTGCAATGCCTGGTGAGTTATCTGCTCAACAGGTGGCGTTGTGTGTGTGTAAGTGTGAGAGTGTAGGGTGAGACAGTGAAGCACGGGAACGAGGTGGCTTCAGAGATGGGGTCGTTTCGGGCCATGAGTGAGCACCGTGCCTCATGTGAAGGCAAGATGGCAGGTGCTCGTTGTACTCTACGTGCTTCACATGTCTCACTCCCTATACTGGAACAAGACCTCACGGGCTTCACTGTTCATTGTAAAGCGGTGAATGTTAAGGCTCTCAGCCTATGCCCGAGAGGAAGTAAGTTGGAATATAGAAAAGAAAAAAAAAAAAAAAAAAATGGGTGTGTGGGGGGAGGGGGGATAAAGGGTACATGTGTGTGAGAGGGGGTTAAAGGGTACATACATGTGTGTATAATTATGTGTGTGCTTTGTTTGTGTGTGTGTGTGTGTGGGCGAGAGTATAATATTACCGGTAGGTTCATTAGACTCTCTACAACAAGCAGCCTCTTGAAGATCAGACTAGAGTAGATCTTGTGTTGCTTGATTTCTACTTTACTATCTCCTTTTCATACTCTATCTTATCCCCTTGTTCCTTTATTTGTATTCCTCCACCTCCTCCTCCTCCTCCCCTCTTCACTCCTCCCCCTCTCCCCCCCCCCCCCTCCCTCCTCCTCTTCCCAACCAACTCTTCTGTCGTCTTTAAGAATATTTGGGTGACCCACTTCTGAGTTCCCCGTTTTCGTTTCGGTTTTGTGATAGATTGTCGTAGTTGTAGTTGGTTGATTGTGGTAGATGGTGGTAGTTGTGATTTGTTTGGTTGTGGTAGTTGGTGGTAGTTGTAGTTGTTTCCCAGACAATTTAAATGACCTACGTATTGTGAAAACCTGTTATCCTCCGGTAAATTGCTGCGGTGAGTGAGAGAAAGTGAATTATGTGTTTCTTAAATATAATAATGCTGCATTGAGTTAGTATAATAATGCTGCATTGAGTTAGTATAATAATGCTGCATTGAGTTAGTATAATAATGCTGTATTGAGTCCGTATATAAATGCTGCATTGAGTTAGTATAATAATGCTGCATTGAGTCCGTATATAAATGAATGTGTAGCAGGCTCTATCCCCAGACTGTCTGGCTGAACAGTCCAGAGTCCGGTAGACCGAAGCCGCTCCAGATGCTCAGGGCCCCGAAAGGGTCAGGGTGAGATGAGATCTGTCTCTGAGAGGGCAGCGGGGGAGGGGATCATCAGCCCACGGGCTTGCACCCCCGGGCCAATGCCCCCACCGTCTGCAGCCCCCCTTGCAGTGCCACACAATTGGTTGATCTTGCCAGCACCTAGAAGGAAAGTAAAGACAGTTGTGTTAGATGTTGGTATTTAACCCTTAATTGGCAGCGCGCAACATATGTCGAGTGAAATAAATTTGGACTATGTGGCGGTGCACGACAGCTGTCGAGTGCCATTTTCAGCACGTAATGTTGCTGAGAGAGAGAGCTGAGCGGTGGGACGAGCGTAGTAACCTTATGACCGCTCCCCACGACCATCGTGGACCTACTGAACTGTATCCCACCCTTCTCCCCCCCCTTTCTCACTCGCTACACAGGGAATTATGTACGGAAATTACCTTATTTTAGGGTTTTTGCACTTGTGTTGCACGATCGTTGCAAGAGAACCAGCGGTCGTACAAGGATGGTTCGGGTGTCATTGGAAAGCTCTGTTTATGCCCTTTCAGGGATAGATACTTGTTTTACGCTCTGGATCTTGTTTATGCATGAAAATGAGCACGGAAACAACCCTATTTAGGGTTAAAAAAAAAACGCTGTGCAGTACGGTGTAAAATACACACCACCCGCTCTTAATGCGTTAATGCTATTTTTAGACCACTCACTCAACGCCTAGAATATCTAGAATAACTGGTGTTACGGTATATCAATTAAACCTTCACACTGCTCAGAAACAAGTGTGAAAGAAGTGGTTAAACTCCTCATTTGTGCGATAATTAAAGATGTAAGCTTCTGTTGCCTTATGGGGAACTTGGAAGAGAATCGACCACTTTTTCATTAAACGAAAATTGTCCTTCTTTAGAATTTTTTATTTATTTTTTTATTTTTTATTTTTATTAATTTTTATTTTTATTTTTAAACAAGCCCAGCAAGGAACGGTACTTTTTTTGTTTGTTCCTTTGTTACAGAGTGGGGTTCCTTGTGGGTGAATAATAACACTACTGGCTTGACACGTGTAAACAAAAGCCAGTCGGCCACCCACAGAAAAAATAAAATAAAATAAAATAAATGAGGAATGGGCCTGAGTCAATAGATAGATAGATAGATGTATAGAGTCAATAGATAGATAGATAGATGTATAGAGTAAATAGATAGATAGATAGATGTATAGCGTAAATAGATAGATAGATATATGTATAGAGTAAATAGATAGATAGATAGATGTATAGAGTAAATAGATAGATGTATAGAGTAAATAGATAGATAGATAGATAGATGTATAGAGTAAATAGATAGATAGATAGATGTATAGAGTAAATAGATAGATAGATGTATAGAGTAAATAGATAGATAGATAGATGTATAGAGTAAATAGATAGATAGATAGATGTATAGAGTAAATAGATAGATAGATAGATGTATAGCGTAAATAGATAGATAGATATATGTATAGAGTAAATAGATAGATAGATGTATAGCGTAAATAGATAGATAGATATATGTATAGAGTAAATAGATAGATAGATAGATGTATAGCGTAAATAGATAGATATATATATGTATAGAGTAAATAGATAGATAGATGTATAGAATATATAGATAGATAGATAGATGTATAGAGTAAATAGATAGATAGATAGATGTATATAATGTATGTGTGTATGTATGTATGTATGTACTGAGGCACATACCCCATAGCTGGGGGTGGCAGACTCGAGACAGAACTCGAACAGAAACGCATTTAAAGTTCCAATTCTTAGGGTTCGGGACCACTTTTGCGTTCCCTCACCCCTTTCTCTGTCTCGTCTAGTAGGTGAAGTCTACAAGGGGAGGACACCACACCACACCACACCACACCCAGAACATAAACATCTAATTATTTCTAAACCATTACACCACCAAGACAGTTAACCCTTTCTGTACCTTGTTGATGGGCTGGTCTATCAGAGTGAGAGCTGATCGATCTCTGCCATACCCATAGCTTACTCTGACTGTTCCTTTTACTTATATATTTTCTAGAACTCAAGTGACGGCATCTCTTCCGTGGATTGACCTCTCTACTGCCAACCTAGAGATTGGCAGATTGGGAGCCAAAGCGTCACATTTGTCCTTTGCCTCTCAACTTTCCCTTCATAGTTGTTAAGGGGCACAGGGCCCTGGGTGGGGCTTTGGTTTCCCGGGCGTTTCCACATCCTCCTCGCCTGGCAGCGGCCTCGGTCACCTGGGCATTCTTAGTGGTAAAGCAGGGAGGGTTCTGTGGGGGCGCTTGGTTATGTCCTTGGCCTTGCTCGGGACCTTGGGGCTGTTCGGTCAAACAGCCATGGGAACAACAATAACAACAACAACAACTAATAACCTTTTTTGTATGTTTGCAGAACTGTCTGAAGAATGGGCAACGATACGTGAACCAGTGGTTGACGGGGTGACCTTCTACTGCAAGTACCTGGGTTCGACCATGGTGGACGACCCGAAAGGCGAGGCGGCGACGGCGGAGGCCATCAAGCTCATCATCCACACGGCCAAACAGGTGGCCAGGAAGCCGGAGAGAGTCGCTCTACATGTCTCACTCCAGGGTATCAAGATGGAGGATTCTAACACCAGTGACCTCATGTTGCATACATCTATATATAAGTGAGTACAGTTCAATGGCTCAGTACATTTATTATATATATGAAGGGGCTTGTATCCATTCGGCCCCATTCAGCCTACTGTTTTAAGACGTTTATCCCCATCCAGATGTCGATTTCTTCCTGGCGAGCGATAGCGAGCCACCATATGAAGAAATCCGGCTTCGCCGGAGACATTTTTCTATCAAAAAATTTACAAATTTAGCTTGCTGTCAAAAAAAAAATGTGTACCGTATATGCTTGCTCGCTACCGCTCGCCAGGAAAATATTGACACCTGGATGGGGGTAAACGTCTTAAAACAGTTGGCTGAATGGGGCCGAATGGATACAAGCCAAAGAGAGAGGGAGAGAGAAAGCGAAAAAAAGCGAGGTGGGCTCCCTTAAAGAACACCTCGTTCTTAACATTAATTTAGATGCTTATGTTCTGGGTGTGGTGTCCCGAGTTCGAATCCCGGGAGGACCATATGCTTTCATTAGTTTATTCAAGTACATTGGGGTTTGTAATTGATGATTCATGTTAAGAACGGGGTGATACTTATTATATTACGGAGGTTATTTATATTGACGAGATTGTGTCCAGGCATTTAGGCTCGAACGTCCCTTGATTTTGGTCCTGTCACTCTTTCAACTCTGGGGGAGGCACTCGCTACAGGCAGTTCTACCTTTTGTCTCCCTCACTCCCATAGAAACAGAAAATACCTTATAAATTTGTTCACAACTTCATTGATAAGAAAGATAGATATAAATACAAAACTATATGAATAATTAATAGTGTATGCCTGTTTGTGGTCAGCATTATGGATTGTTATGACCGCTGCAGTGACATCATCGAGACATATCCTTGTTTATATAGGCCTTGTCCACACTCCATACGTACCTATGACGTCACCGTGTCCTTGTTTATATAGGCCTTGTTCACACCCAATACGTACCTATGACGTCACCGTGTCCTTGTTTATATAGGCCTTGTCCACACCCAATACGTACCTATGACGTCACCGTGTCCTTGTTTATATAGGCCTTGTCCACACCCAATACGTACCTATGACGTCACCGTGTCCTTGTTTATATAGGCCTTGTCCACACCCAATACGTACCTATGACGTCACCGTGTCCTTGTTTATATAAGCCTTGTCCACACCCAATACGTACCTATGACGTCACCGTGTCCTTGTTTATATAAGCCTTGTCCACACCCAATACGTACCTATGACGTCACCGTGTCCTTGTTTATATAGGCCTTGGCCACACCCAATACGTACCTATGACGTCACCGTGTCCTTGTTTACACCCAACCAGTGTTGCCAATTGAGCTACTTTCCCGCTAGATCTAAGAGGTATTTACTTAGGTTCCATGTCATCTCAACCAGTAGACCATTTCAACCAGTAGCTCTCAACCAGTGCCAAAATAAAGTAATAACCTAACCTAACCTAACTGTATTGGTTGATGTGGTACTGGTTGAAATGGTCTACTGGATGAGTTGACCGGTCACCATTTACTTCGATCTAGAGGCAAATTATTTTCTTTTAGCGATATACGGCAGATTTGAGCTATATTGTAGAAATTGTGCCATTACTCTATAGCTATTTTCGGCATTTATTTTTTGTAGGTTTGAGCCATTTTAGAGCGATGCTGAAGAGATTGTGGCACTATTCTAGCGATTTCTGGCTGTTTGCTTGGTCTATTAATTCATGTATTCTTATTTATTTTTAGTTTCCTACCTAGGCCTCCATCAAGCTTCGAAAAAAAAAAAAAAAAAAAAAAAAAATATCAAGATAGATTTGTACATTTTTCGGTAGAAAAATGTCCCGGCCAAAGGCCGATTCCTCCTATAATTACAGGCTCGCTATCGCTCGCCAGGAAAAAAATCAACACCTAAATGGCACGAAGGGTCCTAATATTGACAAAAACATGGGGTGGAAGGTCATAAAAATCCCCAAACTAATGGAACTAACGTCTTAAAATCTCAAAACTAGTGGGGCTAAACATCAGGAAAAAAGGGGTCCAGAAAAACCAGTCTGTCATCCCCTCAATTCACTATCTAGCCGACTGGATTCGGTATGAACTCTGCTGCCACCCAACACGTAACTATGACGTCACTGTGGCCTTGTGTATTTAAGGGCTTTGTCCACAACCATTACTGTACCTATTACGTTAATTACGGGGAGATAGGGGCCGTTTTTCTGGCTCCCTTTCTCCCTCATGTTTAGCCCCATTAGTTTTTGAGATTTTAAGACGTTCGGCCCATTAGTTTGTCGATTTAATGATCTTTCGCCCCATTTCTTGGTCAATATTTAGACTTTTCGTGTCATTTAGGTGTCGATTTTTTCCTGGCGAGCGAAAGCGAGCCTGTAATTTAAGAGGAACCAGTTTTCTATCGAAAAAGGTATAAATTTATCTTGAAGGAGGGTCTTTGGGGTGGGAAGGGGGTTTCTTAAGGGGAGGTTTTTAGTGTGTTTCCTAGACTTCCATCAAGCTTGAAATTACACCCCTTTGACCCCCTTTCAAGATAAATTTGTACATTTTTTCGGTAGAAAAATTTCCCGGCCAGAGGCCGGTTCCTCTGAAATTACAGGCTCGCTATCGCTCGCCAGGAAAAAATCGACACCTAAATGGGACGACAGGTCTTAAAAGTCATATGAATGGGGTGAAATGTCTTAAAATCGCCAAACTAATGGGTGCAAACGTCTTAAAATCTCAAAAAACAATGGGGCTAGACATGAGGGAGACGTGGGTCAAGAAAAAAGTCCCTCAAGTGGAAATCTCCCCTTAAGCCGGTATCACACGAGCGCTTTTTCCCTTAACATTTATCCTCAACACTGGTCTGGCAGCTTATGTAGTCAAGCTATAAACTATATCGGTTGCCTTCTATCACCAGTCTAAGTGTCCGATACCAATGCAAAATATTCCAGAAATGATGCCAGAAAAATGTTGATCATGGAATGTTGACTATAAAAGCTCTCGTGTGATACCGGCTTTAAGGGAAGGTTTTTAGTTTGGTCTCTAGGTATCCATCAAGCTTAAGATTACACCCCCTTGAGCCCCTTTCAAGATAAATTTGTACATTTTTCGGTAGAAAAATGTCCGGCTGAAAGCCGGTTCCTCTTAAATTACAGGCTCGCTATCGCTCGCCAGGATAAAATCAACACCTAAATGGCACGAAAGGTCTTAATATGGGGTGAAAGTTCTTAAAATCGCTAAACTAATGGGGCAAACATTTTATAATATCAAAAGCAATGGGGCTAAACACGAGGGAGAAAGGGGTCAAGAAAAAAATCCCTCAAGTGGATATCCTCTTAAGAATCGATAATTCAGATGCTAAAGGAGACACTTGACCATAATTTTGTCCAGCTGATCGTAAATTGAATCTCTTGTTAGTAGCTGATGTCTCGATACTTAAGGGGAGATCTCCACTTCAGAGTTTTTTTTTCTTGACCCCTTTCTCCCTCAGGTTTAGCCCCATTGCTTTTGATATTATAAAATGTTTGCCCCATTAGTTTAGCGATTTTAAGAACTTTCACCCCATATTAAGACCTTTCGTGCCATTTAGGTGTCGATTTTATCCTGGCGAGCGATAGCGAGCCTGTAATTTAAGAGGAACCGGCTTTTTCTACCGAAAAATGTACAAATTTATCTTGAAAGGGACTCCAGGGGGTGTAATTTTAAGGTTGATGGAGGTCTAGGGAACAAAGTAAATACCTCCCCTTAATGGAAATATATGAAACTACTATGGCGGTGTGTCGTATTAATGCCAAGTTTTCAGAATAACCATCATCTTTCGCTACAAAATTTACCTTATAGACGAGTAACCAAGATAGAAACATGGCAATTTACCCTCAGCTGGACACAATAGACTATAGTGTGTGTGTGTGTGTGTGTGTGTGAGAGAGAGAGAGATAGAGAGTGTGAGTGAGTGTGAGAGAGAGAGGGGGCGAAGGAGTGTGTTAGTGAGAGTGAAAAAGAGAGTGTGAGTGAGTGTGAGAGAGAGAGGGGGCGAAGGAGTGTGTTAGTGAGAGTGAAAACAAGAGTGTGAGTGTGAGAGGGGGGGAGAAGGAGTGTGTGTGTGAGTGTGAAAGAGAGAGAGTGAGAGAGAGAGGGGGGGGGGAAGGAATTTGTGTGAGAGTGAAAGAGAGAGAGTGTGAGAGAAAGTGAGAGTGAGAATTAGTGAGATAGACAGATGTTAGAGAGAGTGGGGGTGGTGGTGGTGGAGGTGGAGGTGGGGGTGGAGCGGGTATAGGAAACTGTATAACCTTGGTATAATACACCATACAGACAGTCAACCACGCCTTGTTAGTTATCCAGGTCATTTAAGCTGCAACAATTGAATATATTTTAATTCACATGTTTTTCATATAAGTAAAATCTATGCACATGGAGCAGACATAATGCTTTATATGGTAAATACATCAAATATACGCACATGGAGCAGACATAATGCTTTATATGGTAAATACATCAAATTCTGTAAGTATCCAAGGTATTTTTGTTTGCAGACACTGGCAGTTTCAAAAACACTAATCAGGCTTTCGTCTGGTTAGTAATTAATCCTAAAGTACAGTTCCTACTGTGTGGATTATTCTGTTTTAAATATCATACTTATATATATATATATATATATATATATATATATATATATATATATATATATATATATATATATACAGTATATGTGTATAAGAAATCCTATCACACTTTGTATTATATTGGGTGTGGGTGTATGTATGTGTGTGTGTGTGTATGTGTGTGTATTTACCTATTTGTAGTATACAGGAGTTGAGCTTTTTAGGCTCGTATTGTCCCGCTTCCTGAGTTACAATTATCTAACTTTGCCTTAAAAATATGAATGTTTTTGGCACACACCACTTCCTCTTCCAACTGATTCCATTTACTTATACTTCTGTAAGGGAAACTATACTTTCTCACATCTCCTTTACATCTTCCTTTCATTAGTTTATATCTATGCCCCCTAGTTCTACCATTATATTTCACAATATAACCCTTCTTGTCCACCTTTTCGAGTCCTCTCACACATTTGTACATCATAATCATATCGCCTCTCTCCCTCCTATCCATTAGAGATGGTAAATCTAATTTCTTTAATCTCTCCTCATATGGTAATTCTCTCCGTTCTGGTATCATCCTAGTTGCAGCTCTCTGAACCTTCTCCAGCTTCTTTATATGCTTTTTTAGATGTGGTGCCCACACCACTGCCGCATACTCCAGTCTTGGTCTCACCAATGTTTTTATTATTTTCTCCAGCATCTCCTCGTTTACATAGCCTAGTTAAAGGCTATTTGTATTCTGTTTAGCAGTCCATATGTTTCTCCCACTATCTTATTAATATGATTCTCAGGTGAAAGATCATGTGTATGTGTGGGTATGGGTGTGAATGTGTGTGTGTGTGTGTGTGGGTGTGGGTGTGGGTGTGGGTGTGGGTGTGGGTGTGGGTGTGTGTGTGTGGGGGTATGGGTGTGTATGTATGTATGTGTGTGTGTGTGTGAGGATATATGTGTGTATGTGTGTGTGTGTGTGTGTGTGTGTGTGTGGGTATGGGTGTGTGTGTGTGTGTGAGGATATATGTGTATGTATGTGTGTGGGTGTGTGTGTGTGTGGGTATGTGTATGTGTATGTATGTATGTGTGTGTGAGGACATATGTATGTATGTATGTATGTATGTGTGTGTGACCTATATACGCCATAGACCTTCAGCAGAGATATCATGCACGTTACTTAGAAGCCAGAGAGAGTCTTAGTAGGTAATAATTAGGCTAACAGATATTTACGAAGCTGAATCTATGACTGAGGACACATGCACCCGGGGGAGTCTGATCTTTATGGAGGAAAGTTGCTTTTTATGGACCACCTTCTCCCTCACGTTTAGCCCCATTAGTTTCCAGATTTTATGACGTTCGGCCCATTAGTTTGGCGATTTTAAGACCTTTCGCCCCATTTATTTGTCAATATTTAGAGGTAGTTGTTTTTTATGGACCACCTTCTCTCACGTTTAGCCCCATTAGTTTCCAGATGTTATGACGTTCGGCCCATTAGTTTGGCGATTTTAAGACCTTTCGCCCCATTTATTTGTCAATATTTAGTGGTAGTTGTTTTGTATGGACCACCTTCTCATGTTTAGCCCCATTAGTCTTGAGATGTTATGACGTTCGGCCCATTAGTTTGGCGATTTTAAGACCTTTCGCCCCATTTATTTGTCAATATTTAGAACTTTCGTGCAAGTTTGGTGTCGATTCTTTCCTGGCAAGCGATAGCGAGCCTGAAATTTAAGAGGAATCGGCCAAACTAATGGAGCGAACGTCTCAAAACCTCAAGACTAATAGGCTAAACATGAGGGAGAAAGGGGTCCAGAAAAAGCGAGTACTACCCCCTTAAGGGGAGGTGTTTAGTTTGTTCCCTAGACCTCCATCAAGCTTAAAATTACACCCCCTTCAGTCCCTTTCAAGATAAATTTGTACATTTTTCGGTAGAAAAATTTCCCGGCCGAAGGCCGGTTCTTCTTAAATTACAGGCTCGCTATCGCTCGCCAGGATAAAATCGACGCCTGAATGGCACGAAAGGTCTTAATATGGGGTGAAAGTTCTTAAAATCGCTAAACTAATGGGGAAAACGTTTTATAATATCAAAAGCAATGGGGCTAAACATGAGGGAGAAAGAAGTCAAGAAAAAAATCCCTCGAGTGGAGATCTCCCCTTAACCCTTCCGGTACCGACGTCATGTTTTTGTGATGATATATCCGAGTTTCAAGTAGATGATTTTAGGAAGCTTAGGAAGGATCTATGGTAGCTAAAAGGATTAAGGGAAGGTTTTTAGTGCGTTTCCTAGACCTCCATCAAGCTTGAAATGACACCCCCCTTGACTCCCCTTTCAAGATAAATTTGTACATTTTTCGGTAGAAGAATGTCCCGGGCCAAGGCCGGTTCCTCTTAAATTAAAATTTAAAACTTGCAAACTAAACAAACCAAAATTGGGACAAGGACAATATAAAGTCAAATTAAATTATCAAAATCGCTATGTGGAAACACAGGCTCGCTATCGCTCGCCAGGAAAAAAATTGACACCTAAATGGGACGACAGGTGTTAAAAGTGACATAAATGGGGTGAAAGTTTTAAAATCGCCAAACTAATGGGGCGAAGGTCTTAAAATCTCAAAAGCAATGGGGCTAAACATGAGGGGAGAAAGGGGTCAAGACAAAAATCCCTCCAGTGGAAATCTCTCATTAATTATGATAATCTGTAATCTGTTAATGGGTAGACAGTCTTCCTAAGCTGAATAAAAGTCTAATAGTTGCCAGAATATAGTGTAATTAACCCTCTCCGACATATGACGCGATTTTGAGCCTATTGGGTATACTTTAAAGCCTTTGTTACCATCAGGGGTATTTAGAAACCTTTAGTTTAGTTACTTCAACCTCTGCAGTTGTCTTTGAGTTAGCTGTGTTGAGCCTATTGGGGATACTTTAAAGCCTTTGTTACCATCAGGGGTATTTAGAAACCTTTAGTTTAGTTACTTCAACCTCTGCAGTTGTCTTTGAGTTAGCTGTGTTGAGCCTATTGGGGATACTTTAAAGCCTTTGTTACCATCAGGGGTATTTAGAAACCTTTAGTTTAGTTACTTCAACCTCTGCAGTTGTCTTTGAGTTAGCTGTGTTGAGCCTATTGGGGATACTTTAAAGCCTTTGTTACCATCAGGGGTATTTAGAAACCTTTAGTTTAGTTACTTCAACCTCTGCAGTTGTCTTTGAGTTAGCTGTGGGCAGAACACTAATTTTGGAGAGGTAATTATAAGAGTGAGAGAACTCTATTTCTTATTGTTAATCTGGCAACCTCTGCGTCATAAATGCTTGAAAGGGTTAATGGGTAGACATTCTTCCTAAGCTGAATAAAACAGCCTTGTAGTTGCCAGAAGAAGATAGTGTAATTAAAAGACTGTCACTGGTACTCAACGGGTTAAGGGGGCCCACCTCGCTTTTTGTTTATCTTTTTCTCCCTCTCTCTTTGGCTTGTATCCATGCGGCCCCATTCAGCCTACTGTTTGAAGATGTTTACCCCCATCCAGGTGTTAATATTTTCCTGGCGAGCGGTAGCGAGCCAGCATATATATATTTGTTTTGACAAGCTAAATTGTACATTTCTCGATGGAAAAATGTCTCCGGCAAAGCCGGAATTTCTCCATACAATGCTGGCTCGCTATCGCTCGCCAGAAATATATCAAAACCTGGATGGGGATAAACGTCGAATGGATACAAGCCAGAGAAAGAGAGAAAGGGAGAGAAAGATAAATAAAGCAGGTGACCCCCCCCCCCCCCCCTTATGCGTATCAGTCTCGCCCCACAACCGCCCATTCTCATAAAAACAAGTCTCTGTTTGGACGGGTGGCGTCACTAGTGTGTGGCGTATCTGTGGCGACGTTTGTTTACTGAGTTCTAGCTAAATTTAGACGCAGAGTGGGGGGGGGGGGGGCGGGCAGAGGGGGGTATGTGGGTGAGAGTGTGGCCATGTTTTGGGGTTTGTTTACCTTTCTTGCCCAGGTCCTACGCATTTACGCCACCACAGAAGGCGTATGTACAGTCGCGCTAATAAGTCATGTCTGGGCACCACGTATGTTTTGTTCAATAATTGGTATCGGCAATATATAAGCTTCATATCGAGTGAAAAATGCAAACATGTTCCTACACTTACCCACCCTATTCAACATCTGACAGACATTAATACAGCACAGATCAAGCCAAACGTAATGACAGCTGGGACATGACTTATTAGCTTGAGTGAAATATACAAACATGTTCCTACACTTACCCACCCTATTCAACATCTGACAGACATTAATACAGCAAAGAGCAAGCCAAACGTAATGCCAGCTGGGACATGACTTATTAGCTTGAGTGAAATATACAAACATGTTCCTACACTTACCCACCCTATTCAACATCTGCCAGACATTAACACTTAAAGAGCGGGGCCCGACTTAAGTCTGTATCTAAAAAGCAGCAAGTTAAGACCATTATTAAGGCTTTTAAAGGGTTGAAATAGAGTGTAAATGGCCGGGAGCGCAGCAGGCCACACGGCCGACACCCAGGGCTTACCGCCGCCCACTGACTCACACTCCCTCTGTTCTCGAGAGGCCGGCAGTGTAGCCAGTAGTGAGCGTAGCCGGAAAAAATATGCCGCTATACGCTAAACTCCCATGTTGGTGGTACCACTGCATCAAAACGACAAGTGCTATGTAGCTCATTCTGGTCTCATTTTGAAGCGTGTAGCGCCTAGTTTTTTACTGAATAAATTTCTTTTCATGCAGATACTTGATTGATCATTCAGGAGGGCCTGAATATGCCCAAAATAGCCCAAAAGCCCCTGCTAGACGAGGGTTAATACAGCACAGAGCAAGCCAAACGTAATGACAGCTGAGACATGACTTATTAGCGCGACTGTACGTATTAACCTACATTTAGACGATTTTATGAAGCTTAGGAAGAATATATGGTAGCTAAAAGGATTAATCGACCACATGCGAGTTTCCGGCTATAAGGAAGTTGGAGCTGTAAACATCTATATTAAACAGAAATGCAATAATACTGTAAGTCACAAATCAATAAAAAGTATGTATAATTTGATTGGGCTTGTGTATAATTTAACTAAAACCGTATTATTGCTGGAAATTCTGGTAAATATCGATGTCTACAGCTCCAACTTCCTTATAGCCAGAAACTCGCAAGTGGTCAAATGAGATTGTCTAAAGCCTTTTAATGGGTAGACATCCTTCCTAAGCTGAACAATATAATGCAAAGTACATCATCGGTACAGAAGGGGTTAAGGGGTTCTTTTCTTCTGGCCACCCTTCTCCCTCATGTTTAGCCCCATTCGTTTTTCAGATTGTAAGACGTTCGGCCCATTAGTTTGGCGGTTTTCAGGATCTTTCACCTCCTTTTGTTGTCAATAGTAAGACCTTTTGTGCCATTTGGGTGTCAACAAAAAAATCTGGCGAGGGAGAGCAAGCCTGTACCGAAAACTGTACAGATTTATCTAGAAGGGGGATCTAGGGGATGGGTTTAAGCTTGTTGGAGGTCTAGGGGAGGGGGGGGGGGGGGTTCCATGTCATCTCAACCAGTAGACCATTTCAACCAGTGCCAAATTAACCCAGCATAACCAAACCAGTGCTAAAATATAGTACTAACCTAACCTAACCGTATTGGTTGATTTGGTAGCCTACTGGTTGAGAGCTACTGGTTGAAATGGTCTACTGGTTGAGTTGACCGGTCAACCTAGGAGGGAAACTAATATAAACCAAATATATATAGATCTACCAATAGATAAACCCTCCCTCAGACCTGTTTTTGTTGTGATAATCGCTTCGGACCCGAGGCAACTTTTGTCTAAATTTAACTGGGGAGATGGGTCGGTTTTTAGATCCTCTTCTCTCTCATGTTTAGCCCCGTTAGTTTCAGATTATAAAATATTTATTAGTTTGTCGATTTTAAGACCTGGCCCATTTCCTTGTCAGTATTAAGACCTTTCGTACTATTTAGGTGTCTATTTTGTCCTGGTGAGCCTGTAATTTTGGAAGAATTGGCCGGAAAAATGTACAAATAAATCTAGAAGGGGGATCTAATGGATGTATTTTAAAGTTTGATGGATGTCTAGTGAGGAAACTAGAACAATAATTAGTAAATTAAAAAATGGACCAAAAAGTGAACCATCCCCCCCCCCCCTTAACCAGAGAAACTGTCGAAGGCTTGGGATATAGCATATTTTTAGTTGAATCGATCCTATGCCTCTGACTCTTGTTTTATCAATATATGTTTGTTTAATTTATCTATTAGCATTTGCCTTAATATATTCAAGCGTCCATTTATATTATTAAAGTATGCATTGCCTTGTAGTTTTCTTGAACATTTTAAGTAATATCTTCAAAAATATACTACCATTATGTTGTATCTATTGTATATATGTTGTGTTATGGTGTATTTTCAAACTCGGTCAAGCAACCCTTTGCATTAGGACTGAGATTGAAACTGCACATTGTATGGATCACCATTACTTAATTTTCATCACATTCTGGTTAACATTAGACGATTTTAGGGGGGGACTCGGGTATTCGGGCCTATGCGAGAGAAGACTTGTGGGCCGTGTATAATCCTTGGATTTGGGTGTAACAATAACTAACGTGTGTATTTTCTTGTCCCCTCCAGGATATCGTACTGTTCAGCTGACGCCCACTATGGCCACGTGTTTGCCTTCATCGCCACCAATGACAACGATACCTGCGAGTGTCACGCATTCCTCTGTCCAAAACGAAAAATGGTTAGTTACTCTTTTAAGACTTCACATTTTGTAAGCATAATTTCTTGACCTTAGCTTTATTGCGTTTATTTTGCTAAAGCGTTGTTTCCACATAGCGATTTTGATAAGTTATTTTGTCTTTTTACTGTGTCATCCCAGTTTTGGTTTGTTTATTTTGCAGGTTTTACATTATAATACATCATACAATTGCACAGAAGAGACAAATCATCAAAAATACCCCAGAAGAGACTTCACAACTATGTTTTTACACCCTGGGAAAAGGGGTCTTTGTGGATTTGGTTGGGGCCAACTTGAGTCTGTAGTGCACCAGTCATGTAATGTGTTGAGATAGGGTTGAAAGAGAAGTGTTGCTGTATCTGAGTCTTGGTGTGTGCATGTGAGTGATATGTCGTCTGCGTAGGAAGCTATATTTATTTGGGGTGCGTGGGGTGTAGGTATATCATGCATGTACAGATTGAAGGTGCGAGCAACAGAACGGATCCTCGCGGGACTGGGTTTGTGAAGTGAAGTTGTGAAGTAACAGTTGGGTGACTGTCAAGTGGATGCCTGACACCTGAATTACAGATATATGGATGCATGTGATACAACAGTAATTTTGACAGTTTGACACTGCAAAATTTGACATTTGATTTATCCTAGTCACATTTTTTCTTTACTTGTGTATTATTTGACATATAATATGTGACTCCTCTTAATATTATGACCATAGTCCGTTGATTCTAGGTTGGGCAGAAATCGTAACCTCTAACCTCTGTGACTCAAAAAGGACCAGAGCAAATGAGCTGTCAATTACCACACCTATTCCCTGGCCAAGTCTTCCTATGTGGTAGAAATATTAGCTCGATTACTCTAGTCCTTTTTGAGTTATGAGAGGTTAGAAGTTACGATTTCTGCCCAACCTAGAAAGAACAGACTATCGTAGTTTGAGCAAGCCTCCATTGTTTACACCCTCTCCTCCCCTTCTTCCCCTCCAGGCCCAAGCAGTAACTATCTCCATAGCCCAAGCGTTCAACCTGGCCTACGAGTACTGGAAGATGTCTGTCAACAACAAGGATACCGCCGGGGAGATCTACGCCCACGAGGAACTACCGGCCCAAGTTACGGTTAGTTACATCACAGGAACACTCGTCTAAAGCCGGTATCACTCGAGAGCTTTTTCACTCAACATTTATCTTCAACACTAGTCTGGCAGCTTATATGGTCAACATTAAATATATTTGTTACCTAAATTCATATATCATCAGTCTAGTTTCCGATACGAGTGCAAAATAGTCCACAAATGTTGCCAGAAAAATGTTGATCATCGAATGTTTACTATAAAAGCTCTCGTGTGATACCAGCATAAGTAGTATGCAATATATACCTTAAAGATTCTGTATTTAATGTTAACCCTTTCAAGCTCCAATACGCGTTTCTATTCTATTTTCTGGCTACTATTAGACGATTTTATTCAGATTAGTAACGGTATACGGAAGTCAAAGGGTTGTTTGAGATGGTATTTGCCCGTTTAATACCCACAGATCCTTCCTAAGCTGCATCAAATCGTCTAATCATAGACAAAATAAACTGCTAAAACGCGTCGGAGCTTCAAAGGGTTAAGACATCAATTGAACTTGACACTGTATTTGAAATTATATTTGCTATAGTCTGTTCATTCTAGGTTGGGCAGTAATCGTAACCTATAACCTCTCATAACTCAAAAAGGACTAGAGTAATCGAGCTAATATTTCTACCAAATAGGATACCGGTACTTGGCTAGGGAATAGGTGTGGAAATTGACAACTCATTTGCTCTAGCCCTTTTCGAGTTACAGAGGTTAGGATTTCTGGCCAACCTACAATGAATGGACTATAACTGCTAATGTTGTTGTTGTTCCCCAAGCTGCCTGGCCGAACAGCCCCAAGGCCCCGAGCAATTCCAAGGCCATAACCGAGCGCCCCCACAGAACCCTCTCTGCCGACCACAATAAAGCCTGGGTGACCGAAGCCACTCCATGGCGGGGAGCTGAGGAGGGTGCGGAAACGCCCGGGAAACCAAAGCCCCACCCAGGGCCCTGTGCCCCTCAGCAATTATGAAGAGAAAGTTGAGGGGTAAGGGAAAAATGTGACGCTTTGGCTTCCAATCTTGGTAGATTGGGAGGTCAATCCACGGAAAAGACGCCGTCACTTGAGATCTAGAAAATATATAAGTTAAAGGAACAGTCAGAGTAAGCTATGGGTATGGCAGAGATCGCTCAGTTCTCACTCTGATAGACCAGCCCATCACCACATGACTAGAACCCAATCCTCTCAGCATCAGCTAGGAAAGGCCCTAGAAAGCCGCCTTTGGCGGGGGGATAGCTCCCCTATTTCAACCCCTTTCGGGGTCGCGCACCTGCCCACTGCTAATGTAATAATGATCAAGTAACCTCATAACCAGTACATTTTTTATTAATGTCAAGTGACCTGATATTGTTTGATAATTCTAACATCTAACTAATTCCTTGAACATGACGATAGTGCGTTGTTATGTGTGTGATTAGTTTGCTTGGGAAACAGAGTAACTTGCTCATGTAGTAATGTACACCCTATGTGGTGGATTGTGTTCTTTTATTTATAAAGAAATATTAATTTGCTTAAGCGTGGTTTCCACATAGCGATTTTGATAAGTTGTTTTGTCTTTTTACTGTGTTGTCCAAATTTTGGTTTGTTTATTTTGCAAGTTTTACATTATAATCAATATTGTCTTTGTCAGGTTGGTCTGGGTACGGTGAACAACGGTAGTCGCAGCAGCACCACACACTCCCAGCCGTCCTCCCGTACATCCTCACCCATACCCATACGCTCCGACTTTGGCTCCTCCGACATGAATACTTCAGGTACAGTATTAGTCTAACCTCCTTAGTTCTGGGCTGTTAAATTGAATTACATTCTTTGTGCCATGTTGATCTGAAATGTCTCTCTATGATTACTTTAATTTATTCAATATTATTTACTGCAAGTTTAGGTTAGATGTAAGAGTAACTACAGTATAATCAAGGCTTCAACACAGTAATGAAGCTTAGGTAAGGTCTTTGGTTGAACTTGATATACCAAGGACTATCAAAACGACACCCAGCACACGGTATCACACACAAATACTGTCATCTCTCCCTCCCTGCCCACCCCAAACCAGCTTCCAGAAGCACATCCATACTCATATCTCGCGCCGTTCCATCCAATCACTCAGACAACACGCAGGTGCAGGCATGAACTCCCGAAACCCATCCTTCTGAATCCTCCCTTCCTCGTGAGGACAGAGCCCACCTGGCCAGGCTGAGATGTGGGCACCATCCAGCTCTTTTGAGCTATCAGAAGAGACTGGATGTCTCCGTTGACGACGCCTGCCCAGGATGCAATACAGCATCCCATACTATTAAACACATCATAGAAGACTGCATTCTACACAATCACTTACGCCAACAACATAATCTACACGTCTTAAAAGCCTTGTGGGAAAGCCCAATCGTGGCCATGGCCTTCCTTAGGGACTCGGGGCTGTTTGGCCAGGCAGCCTAGGGAACGACAACAACAACTTGATAGGCCTCAGTAGCTTATCATCTTGAATAATATGCTAGGCCTATGCTATTGCCGTATGAATTTGAATGTTTCATTCATAATTATGTAAAAATATTATCTAAATTACTGGAACTACACTTGGTATTGTGTAATATAAATAAAACCACCACTTATTTTACAGATTAACAGTCTATAGTCTATAGTAAGTAGGCGAGAAATCATGACCTCTAACCTCTGTAACTAAAAAACGACTAGAGTAATCGAGCTATTATGTTTAACATTTGGGAAGAGTCAGTCAAGGAATAGATGTGGAAAGTTACAGCCAATTTGCTCTTGCCCTTTTTGAGTTACAGAGGATAGAGGTCATGATTTCTTGCCTACTTACAGCGAATAGACTATAGCACCCAGGTATCATGTAATATTTTTTTATGTTTTTTACACCAACCAACTTCACGTCTAAACTCAATTAATGAAATCAACAAATACATGTGGCACTCCGAGGACTCGAACCTAGGATACTCGCATCGAAATTCCGCACACTATGCATTACGCTATCAAGTCTAAATACAAGCACCATTTTACAGGGTACCAGTCAAGCACCCAGGCTCTACTAATTGACTTTGAGGACTCTTCAGAACACAGCAACTCTACCGTGGCTTCTCAGAATCAACCCATCACCACCACCACCACCACTAAACCTCGGGTCAGTTGATGGCGGTCTATTCATTGGGCCGTTCCTTTAACCCCTTCGGTACCGGCGACGTCTTTTTATTTAGATTCTAGATATATTTAGACTATTTTGTGCAGTTTAAGAAGAATCTGTGGTAGTAAAAAGGGTTAAGAGAGAGATAGTTCGAGCCTGTTAATTGCTGGAGGCCTATTTTAAGCTGCATAAAATCGTCTAATAGTAGCCAGAATAAAGTTAAAAAGACATAGCCGGTACAGAAGGGGTTAAACATAACATCGTAAAAGCTTTCCCTACGACCTTTCCCGACTCAAGATTGACCCTTATCGTTGATCTGCATAAGGGTCAATCTGGGCCGGGAAAGGTCGTAGGGGAAGCTCTTACGATGTTTAAAGGAACGGCCCATACTTTGCTTTGGCCGAAATGACATGAGTGCTTTTTCTGATTTTTTTTTTATATATGTATCCTTAGTATCCTAGGTCATTTTTTACAAGTGTTTTTTATGGTAATGTTTTATGCCTAACTTTGGTTGAAGTCACATGAATACTACAGCAGTACATGTACATTTTTCTGGCACTGTTTTTTTGCTGTAGTAATTATAGTTAGAACCATGAAGTTATTTACAAAAATAATAGATTAATAGTGTTATTTTACTACCAAACTACCAAAGAATATCTGATTTTAATAATGTGGTGTATCTTTTTGTGCAAGGAATAGCCAGGAAGAGTTAGCATAGAAGGCAAGTAGTAATAGAAGAGTAACCGTGTTGTGCCGTGTCTGTGTTCCCTATCCTAACGTCAAACTCACTGAAGCGGGGGGCGGGGAGGGGGGGATATGGTCTTTTCGTTGTTAACCCCTTGAAGCTCTGACACGTTTTAGCAGTATATTTTGGCTATCATTAGACGATTTTATGCAGCTTAGGAAGGATCTGTGGGTATTAAAAGGGTAAAGGCTATCTCAATCAACCCTCTGACTTCCATATACCCTTCCTAATCTGAACAAAACCGTCTAATAATTACCAGAAAACAAAACTGAAATGCATATTGGAGCTTGAAAGGGTTAAGCTTCTCCCTATTCCATTCAAATTCTACGTAATATGTAGTAATGTACACCCTATGTGGTGGATTGTGTTCTTTCATTTCATAAATTTTATTTTAGTAAGCGTTGTTTCCACATACCGGTAGCGATTTTGATATTTTGTTTTGACTTTATATTGTCTTTGTCCCAGTTTTGGTTTGACTTTGTTTGCAAGTTTTACATTTTAATTTGTTAGGTTCTTAAATCATATTTGAACAATCCAATGTTTCCTGACTCTAGTATGTCATAACGAGTGTATTAACCCCCTTCAGTACCGGTAAGTGTTTTTTTCGGGATATTCTGGCAACTGTTAGAAGACTTTATTCAGTTTGGGAAGGCTTTGTGGCAGCTAAAAGGATGATTTGAGATAGTGTGTAACCTTTTCATGGTTTGAGGTTTTTCCTAAGCGTAATACTGTCGTCTAATAGCGATGTTGATTAGTTATTTTGTCTTTTGACTGTGTTCGTATACATTTTGGTTTGTTTATTTTGCAAGTTTTACATTATAATCTAATAGTTGCCAGAATATAATGAAAAGGACGTCACCGATACGGAAGGAGTTAAATGTTGTTCTGGTGCCATGTTTCCTTGTGCATGGTAGTATTTACTGTGACCTTGGTGTTATGTAGGTATAGGTAGCACCAACCAACTTGACAATAATCATAATCCCTAACCGCTAATTCCTTGAACGTGACGATAGTGCGTTGTTATGTTCTGGGTGTGGTGTCCCGAGTTGGAATCCCGGGAGGACCATATGCTTTCATTAGTTTATTCAAGTACATTGGGGTTTGTAGTTGATGATTAATGTTAAGAACGGGGTGTTACTTAACCCTCTCACGACCATAGGACGCAGAGGTTGCTAGATTAGCAATAAGAAATAGATTACTCTCACTGTTATAATTACCTCTCTAAAATTAGTTTTCTGCCCACAGCTAACTCAAAGACAACTGCAGAGGTTGAAGTGATGTACACCCTATGTGGTGGATTGTGTTCCTTTATTTAAACATTTTATTTTGCTAAAGCGTTATTTCCACATAGCGATTTTGAGTAGTTCTTTTGCCTTTATATTGTCTGGTCCTCATTTTGGTTTGTATATTTTGCAAGTTTTACATTATAATAAACTCAAAAGGGCCTAGAGCAAACTGGCTGTATATATATCCACACCTATTTCCTGGTGGACTCTTCCCAAATGATACAAACGTCAGCCCGATTGCTTTCATTAATTTAGAGCTATAAGAAGTTAAGGGATCAAGATTATTGTCAAGTTGGTTGGCGCTACCTATAGTAATGAACAACTATAATAGGTATCCATATAGGAGCTGTATTCTTGACACATTACTTGGCATCCATATCATTGTTTACCCTTTCAGTACGGCTGATGTTTTTTTTTATTGTCTTCTAACTACTGGTATATTTAGGCGATTTTATGCAACTTAGGAAGGATCTGTGGTAGTTCAGGAGTCAATTGAGAGTGTGTATATCCTTTGAAGTCTTAGTGATCCTTCTTAAGCTGCATATGCTGGTCCTGGTGGTGTAATAATTAAGGTGGCAAAAATCTGTGTGTGATAACCCGGGTTCGAATCCCGGTGGATCATATACACTTTAATTAATTTCATTGGGGGTATTTGGTGTTGTGGTGAAATAAATAAAATGTAGATTAGGTCTAGGGAGGAAACTAAAAAAAAAAAAAATAAAAAAAAAAAAATAATAATAATCAAACAAAAAATAAACCGTTCCCCCTTAATGGAGGTATGATTTTTTTTGTTGGCTGTTTGTATACTTGCTTTGTTGGTAAAGTCTCTGTTAATCATATTGAAGTTTGAAGAATACAGCTATCATATGTGTTCATGAAATAGGTGTAGTACTTTGCTGTAGTTTAGTTTATTAGTAGTGTACAATCGGGGGTATTAAGTGTTGTCATAGATTCCAGTGGTTTTCGCTCAAAAAGTGTTATTGGTATCTTTATAGTAACTGGGAAAAGTGCTTATCCCACAAAGTATTAGTCAGTGTCCGAAACTTTGTGAAATATCTGACAACACTTATTAACCTCGACCGTACTATACTCGGTTTCATTTCAGTCGACGGTAAATTGAATCCCTTGGCAGCTAATTTCTTGATACTTAACACCTTGGGTGCGGCACTTGTCATATGACAATTGCTTGGTCTGCACTGTACCATACGGGGTTTTTTGGACTAAAAGTGACCTTCATTCCCTGCACATTTTCATGTATAAACAAGAGCTAGAACGCAATTCAATGATATATCCCTGAAAGTAGAGGAATAGACCTTTTCAATGACACCTGAATCATGTCTGTACGACCACTGGTTGCCGTGCAACGATATTGGTTATGTGACGCTAAATCGGTAAAAAATAGCGAGTTTGAGCGGTTTTGGCTATCCGTGAGTCTGTAAGGGAGCTGGAGATGTCTCCCACTGCCACTAGTGATGGTCCAGACACGGGGGGCGGTGGATGGGACAGACCCGTGCTGCTTATACACGCTCGCCTGCCTCCCAGTCCTTGTTCAAGGCAGAAATTCGGCAATTATCATATGACGAGTGCCACAGTCATGACCGTATTTTTATATAACAGCCCGCAGTCATTGAGTTAATGGAAATATAAGAAACTACTATGTCTTTGGAAATATAAGAAACTACTATGTCTTTGGAAATATAAGAAACTACCATGTCTTTGGAAATATAAGAAACTACTATGTCTTTGGAAATATAAGAAACTACAATGTCTTTGGAAATATAAGAAACTACTATGTCTTTGGAAATATAAGAAACTACTATGTCTTTGGAAATATAAGAAACTACTATGTCTTTGGAAATATAAGAAACTACTATGTCTTTGACAGATCCCAAGGTTAAGGCCTTGGGTAAAGAGTTCCTTAGTAATGACTAATAAGAAACTACTATGTCTTTGGAAATATAAGAAACTACAATGTCTTTGACAGATCCCAAGGTTAAGGCCTTGGGTAAAGAGTTCCTTAGTAATGACTAATAAGAAACTACTATGTCTTTGGAAATATAAGAAACTACTATGTCTTTGGAAATATAAGTGTCTTTGCATCATATTAAGACCAAGTTTATATACTTAGCAACATATTTCACTACAAAATCTTTAAAATAAATGAGAAATCTTGTTGGGAACTTTGCAATTTACCGCCAGTTGAAAAGAAACCGAGTATAGTTTTGTCCATCTGAATAATTTATGATAAACAGCTGTAGAAATAGATGTTATACTTGTAGTTTTGCATTTCATCCCTTAACCCCTTCTGTACCGGCGATGTCCTTTTAACTTTATTCTGGCTACTATTATTAGATGATATTATTCAGTTAAAGAAGGCTTCCAGCAATTAAAAGGCTTCAAGCTATCTCACTTAACCCTATTTACAACCACAGACCCTTACTAAGCTGCACAAAATTGTCTTAAATATAGCTAGAATAAAATGTTAAAGAGGTCGCTGGTACCGTCTGGGTTTAATGAAGCTAGTCCCTATTGGTGGGGGGTAGCTCCTAACTAAAGGTAACGCCAACCAACTTGACACTAATCTTGATCCCTGACCTCTCTCTAACTCAAAAGGGCCTTGAGCAAACTGGCTGTAAATATCCACACCTTTTTCCTGGTGGACTCTTCCCAAATGATAGAAACGTCCGCCCGATTGCTTGCATGCATTTCGAGTTATAAGAAGTTAAGGGGTCAAGATTATTGTCAAGTTGGCTGGCACTACCTATACCAACTAACTTATAGTTTGTGATTTCTTAACAGAATGCCTTTGACGATCTTGGTGAATTTAACGACGGATTTTCAAGGTAAGTTGTGTATTGGCATCTTTGATTAACTATTTTACATTAGCTTAACCCTCCTGGCCCGGGCAGGCCCTCCAAAGGACACCACGAAAGAAGGGCAGGAACCCGGGTGTCCTTACCTGGACAGTAAGCTTGAAAGCCTATTCAGCTTGGTCTGAACGCCGTGCGTCAGACGCATGTAAACAAAGCCGATCGTTGCGTCACCGCACCTCCGAAAACAATAAGGAGACGTCGGATCAATGTTATTGTTGTGACGTCAGACGAAATTAGTGTCTGAAAAGTTCCGATATTGTCAACATCGCGGCAAAATTCGCTCCACGGAAATCGTCATCACAACTGAACCAGTTGACTTAGAGAGCTCTACTCAACGCCAGTCTACAGATTGGAAACCGCACTATGTTTATAGATGCGTGGGAAATTTCTAACCACATCAGCGGCGGATCCCCAGATCGACCGTGGTGATTGTCACCTAAACATCTACAAAACAAACAAAAAAAACAAACAATTAAACTAAACAAAAATACGGCACCCTAGGCCTAGACGTTTTTCGGCCAGATCGGCCGGGTAGCCCACACTGTCCTTTGGAGGTCCTGCCTGGGCCAGGAGGGTTAAGGGGGGATGGTTAACTTTTTGGACGATTTTTGCATGTATTCATTATTTTTCTAGTTTCCTCCCTAGACCTCCATCAAATTTAAAAAAAAAACGTCCATTAGATCCCCCTTCTAGATTAATTTGTACATTTTTTGGTAGAAAAATTTCCCGGCCAAAGGCCGGTTCTTCCAACATTACAGGCTCAGCCTGTAATGTTGGAAGAACCGGCTCGTTCGCCAGGGAAAAAATCGACACCTAAATAGCACGAAAGGTCTAAATATTGACTAAGAAATGGGGCGAAAGGTCTTAAAATCGACTAACTAATGGGGCAAACATCTTAACATCTGAAAACTAACGGGGCTAAACATGAGGGAGAAATTGGTTCAGAAAACCGGCCCATCCCCCCTTAAGGGTGAGGTACTCACTTTTTCTGGACCCCTCTTCCCCTTCTCCCTCATGTTTAGCATATTAGTTTTGAGATTTTTTATCGTTTCGTTACTTTGGCGATTTTGAGACCTTTCACCTAATTTTTTAGTCAATATTAAGACCTTTCGTGCCATTTAGGTGTCTATCATTTCCTGGCGAGTGATCGCAAGCCTATAATTTTAGAAGGAATTGGCCTTTGGCTAGGACAGCTATATATATATATATATATATATAGGGTGGTCCACCAAAAATATTTTTATACTTTTATTCCTCCACAAGGTTATTTTTTGTCCATTACCCATACCACAAGTCTATGAAATTTCATGGCGATAAAACTTAATTTAGAGGTCGCCCCATCATCTCGCTTTCTATCATAGGATTTAACCCGGAAAATATCACATACCCGAATTGGAGCACTTCCCGACATCACAGACCCAAATGGTGTTGATTTCTGAATTCTCCGGGGTTGATAACCCCATAGACCACATTTTATCAACTAAAAACTGATATACAGCTGTCTGAATGCTGATTTTCATTATTTGGTTTTCATACCGTAAATTAGGGGTAGGCCATACCCTGGTTAGGGTACTTCTAATAGAGATAGAACAAAATGGTTTGCATTTTTGAACTCAGAAGGGTCGATTTACAAATAGAAATGCTTTCATATTTCATTTATTTACTAAAACCTGCAAACTATGACAGAAAATTTCAATTTCTCTATTTTCCTGTAGAAAAACTATTTTTTTGGCAATATTTTGTGAATTGTCAATAAATCAGTGTCGATGAAACCACTTCTATGTGTAAATCGACCCTTCTGAGTTCAAAAATGCGAACCATTTTGCTTTATCTCTACTAGAAGTACCCTAACCAGGTTATGGCCTACCCCTAAAATTTACTGTGAAAACCAAATAATGAAATTCAGCATTCAGACAGCTGTATATCAGTTTTTAGTTGATAAAATGTGGTCTATGGGGTTATAATAATAATAATAATATTTATTCAGTCAGCAATTTACAGAGTTGGTACCACATAGTTTGTTACAAATATGCATGTACCAGCCTTGCATAATTCCAACTAAGGATAGCCCAATAAGGCCGTTAGGCCTTATTGGGCGGATAATTCAGAAATCAACACCATTTGGGTCTGTGATGTCGGGAAGTGCTCCAATTCGGGTATGTGATATTTTCCGGGTTAAATCCTATGATAGAAAGCGAGATGATGGGGCGACCTCTAAATATCATTGTATCGCGATGAAATTTTGCACACAAGGAGAGGAATGCAACACGAAAAAAAGCAGCGGTGTGGAGAAAGGACCAGTGCACTTTGAAATTTTACCCCCTCTTCTTGGACTGCCCTAATATATATAAAAAAAAAAAAAAAAAAAAAAAAATATATATATACCGGGTATATACTATATATATATATATATATATATATATATATATATATATATATATATACAGTAGACCAAAAAAGAATCACTACCCTCTTAACAGTATATACCGTAATACTTTTATGTTCATGCAATAAAAAAGGCGTTTGCTTTATGTTTGATAGATGTATAATCACTTGACTCCGGGTGGATGGGACTCGTTCGCCTTGGTCGGCAACCTGTCTAGGGGAGTAAACCTTATACAAATCCTTACTGCTTACCTAAGGGTGAAGCAGGTTAGTGGATGGACTAGCGGCTAGCCGAACACCACTGTAGAAAAATAGTGCTAAAAAGATACATAGAAGGCCTCGGAGTCGGACGGACCCTAAGTTGAGTGGTCAATCCCGTAAGTCCTTCAGTAAACTGGCAGGGGTTGTCCCTCTTACAGGGGATAGGTCCGCTTGGGGGCTTTGTGTGTATGGCCACCCTCATTAAGGGGAGTAAGGCGTCCAGCAATAGATAGATAGATAGACTTAAAGTGTTGATAAAGTTGTATAGTAAGACTTGTTTATGAACTACTGGAAGCTTTACCATTTGTATTATGGTGAAGTTATACATAGTCTCCGTGGGCCGGGTAATAATCGGTACCATCACTGAAGGTTTATACAATGGTGATGGGCTGGTCTATCAGAGTGAGAGCTGAGCGATCTCTGCCATCCCCATAGCTTACCTAGCTTATTCTGACTGTTCCTTTTACTTATATATTTTCTAGATTTCAAGTGGCGGCGTCTCTTCCGTGGATTGACCTCCCTACTGCCAACCTAGAGGTTGGCAGACTGAAAGCCAAAGCGTCACATTTGTCCTTTGCCCCTCAACTTTCCCTTCATAATTGTTAGGGACACAGGGCCTTGGGTGGGGCTTTGGTTTCCCGGGCGTTTCCGCACCCTCCTCAGCCCCTCCCCTGGTAGCGGCTTCGGTCACATGGGCTTTCTTAGTGGTAAAGCTGGGAGGTTTCTGTGGGGGTGCTTGGTTATGGCCTGGCTCGGGACCTTGGGGCTGTTCGGTCAGATAGCCTGGGGAACAGCAACAACAACAATCTACAAGAATTTTGTGGTGATGGGCTGGTCTATCAGAGTGAGAACTGAGCGATCTCTGCCATACTCTGACTCTGACTGCTCCTTTTACTTATATATTTTCTAGATCTCAAGTGACGGTGTCTCTTCCGTGGATTGACCTCCCAATCTACCAAGATTGGAAGCCAAAGCGTCACATTTTTCCTTTGCCCCTCAACTTTCTCTTCATAATTGCTGAGGGGCACAGGGCCCTGGGTGGGTCTTTGGTTTCCCGGGCGTTTCCGCACCCTCCTCAGCTCCCCGCCATGGAGTGGCTTCGGTCACCCAGGCTTTATTGTGGTCGGCAGGGAGGGTTCTGAGGGGGCTCTCGGTTATGGCCTTGGCCTTGCTCGGGGCCTTGGGGCTGTTCGGCCAGGCAGCTTGGGGAACAACAACAACAACAAGAATTTGTTGTGATGTTATTTGAACATGATTACTTTGATCAATGAGTCCTTATGTCATTTAATAGCCTTTTATTGGACATTGTACTGAAAGACTGACCCCCTGAGATGGTAGTTTACTGATTCATATTATATTTTTTCACCAACCAACTTCACTTCTAAACTCAATTAATGAAATCAACAAATACATGTGGCACTCCAAAGGCCTCGAACCTAGGATTCTCACACCGAAATTCCGCGCATTTATGCATTACGCTATCAAGACAGTTATTTCAGGATCTGCCCCATCTACTAACATATCCCGTCTTCCTTTCAGACTGGCGTTAAGTCGCGAACATCCAACTCAACTACCTGGGACATCCCCAATGGGATGGAGCGAACTCGATCTTGCAGCATTCACGGGTCCCCATCCAGCTTCACCGACCGGGAGTGGCTTCTGGCCCTCAGCTAGTTCACCCCTACCTAGCTCCCCCACCTCCCCCACCTCCCCCACTACCAGCTCCCCCACCTCACCCACTGCCAGCTCCCCCACCTCCCCCACTGCCAGATCCCCCACTGATCCTGGGTTCTTTAGTGATGCTCGTTCCCCCATCACAGACTTCCTCCACTCCTGTCAATCCCCTCCCTCCAACAACACCTTACACAGTTTTGTCCAGTCAGGCCAACAGTTCAACCATGAGCAGTTCTACTCATCAGGTGGCCAGTTCAGTCAAGATAAATTTGTCCCTTCAGATCAATTAAATCGGGACCGGTTTGTCTCTTCAGATCCGTTTAATCAGGACCCGTTTACCCCTTCAGAAAACCAGTTAAATCGGGATCAGTTCTTCCCGTCGGACGCCACCAAAGACAAGTTTCACCAGGACACAAAGGTTACAGCTCCGGCACCTCCAGTCTTGCCACTGAGTAACTTTCAGAATAACCCGTTTGTGTCTAGTCAGGACCGCAACCCCTTCCTGGACGCCTTCAACACTAGTCAGCCGAAACAGAGTCCCTTATTGACCCCCGTGGCTTCTGCCCCCCTCACCCCCACCAGTAGCAGCTGCGGCGCGGTCCAACCAACCTGGGGTATGACGCACTTGTTCAGAGGTAGTAAAGGGAATGTCATGTGCTCATAGACGTTCATGCTGTAGTCGAGGGGTCATGTGTTTGTAAATATTTGAAGCCGGCGGTTATTTTGCTGTTTTGAAGTTGCAATTCATTGTTTTTCATGCGGTAATTTTGTCTAGCCTGTTCAGCCAGGTAAGTTTCTTTTCTTTATTTACTTACTGACTAATGATTTATTCAACTGAAAAACAGCCTCTCTGATGATTAAGGGGAATAAGGAATCCATTCACCCCCGAGTACAATACCTATTTCAAAGCTAGAAAAAAATTGCACTGCGTTAAGCAGAATATGATTTATTATACAGTACGTTATGGTACTGAACGGGATAAATTTCTTCCATATAGTCACTTGATCCTGACACAACAGAACTATTGTCGTGAGAAACTGCATTTCTATTGTTTAACTTATTTCCAAGAACTGGTCAAGATTCTATAAACTTTTTTGGCTTTAATTGTTGAATAGTTCACAACCTCATTTTGCATCATACCCTCTTGTTTTATTCTCTTTCACATGTACAACCGTGCTAATACTGTAAGTGATGTCTCGGCACCAAGTATGTTTTGATCAATTATTGGTATCAACAATATCTATGCTTCATTTCTTCATATCAAGTAAAATATACAAACCTGTTCCTACACTTACCCACCCTATTCAACATCTGACAGACATTAATACAGCACAGGGCAAGCCAAACGTAATGACAGCTGGGACATGACTTATTAGCTTGAGTGAGATATACCAACATGTTCCTACACTTACCCACCCTATTCAACATCTGACCGACATTAATACAGCACAGATCAAGCCAAACGTAATGACAGCTGGGACATGACTTATTAGCTTGAGTGAGATATACCAACATGTTCCTACACTGCACCCTATTCAACATCTGACAGACATTAATACAGCACAGGGCAAGCCAAACGTAATAACAGCTGGGACATGACTTATTAGCTTGAGTGAGATATACCAACATGTTCCTACACTTACCCACCCTATTCAACATCTGACAGACATTAATACAGCACAGATCAAGCCAAACGTAATGACAGCTGGGACATGACTTATTAGCGCCACCGTACTTCAGATCGCCATTTTGTGTTTAGAATATTGTTCCTATAGTCCGTTCATTCTAGATTGGGCAGAAATCGTAACCTCTAACCTCTGTAGCTCAAAAAGGGCTAGAACAAATGAGCTGTCAATTTCCACACTATTCCCTAGCCAAGTCTTCCTATTTGGTAGAAATATTAGCTCGATTACTTAGTCCTTTTTGAGTTATGAGAGGTTAGAGGTTTTGATTTTGCCCAATCTAGAATGAAGACTATAATAGCATAGATGGTCCTGTTAACTCTCAAATACAAGTCAATTTTTGTTTTTAATTAATTCGGGCTCTGGTCATTCTCTAATTGTCTAATTTACATATTCATGACCTGTTTAGGGGGGCGAGACATGTGAAGCACTTTTAGCTGCAACCAGCCACACTAACATTGATTTACCTGTATAAGGATAACATGTGTTAATTAATATAATATACCATATGCCAGTTTAATACTTGCAATCAGGTGAGGCTACTGTATTTTTTATACTTCAGCTACATGCAGATAAATGTTTTTAGCTTAGGGAGGACGGGTTGAATGTAGAGTTCGGGCGTACCGCCCTCCTTGTTTACACTATGCGGAGCGGCGGCGGACGCTTGCCATCATGTTCCCGTCTATTTTGACTACTGTTGGATACAATAATATGGTGAGGGGGGCACCCCCCCTCGTGACATATTATCATCATCTACTGTATATTGCCAGTAGGGGGCAAATAACCGAGAAAAAAATCGCCGTCAAAATAGACACGTACTTAACCGCGGCGATTGACCATGTAAATATGACTACCGTACGCCTGTACACTACATCCATCCCGGGAGGACCTCAGGGTAACAAACTAACCCTCATTCTCTGACAGGTTCTTCCTATATTGAATAAAATCATCTGGAGTTTGCTTAGGAAAAAACAAATAATGGTATCACCTGATTGAGTTAACACGTTCAGTTTCTGTTACAATGACTTTTCTGATTACACTTAATTATTCAGTTTAGGAAGTATGTATATGAATGAGACGGGTGAAAATATCTCGCTAAACGGAATATAATCTTACGATAACGAGAATAAAATATGTGGTTGCATATTGAAAGCGTTAAGAATCTCATATCTTGCATCACTAGTGCTTAGCCTAATGTGCAAATTCTAGTTTGGAATTAATCATTAAGTAGAATATAGATCTGTGCAATATACAGCTCACTTTCATTATGAATTGTTGAAGAGTTACCATGAATTATTTCGGGATGGATGTAGTTTTCGGGCGTACGGTCGTCATGTTTACATAGGGCGATCGCCGCGTCTATTTTGACGGCGATTTTTTTGGGTTATTTGCCCCCTGCTGGCAATATATATGATGATGACAATGTCATTTGGGGGTGAGGGCCCTCAACATAGTGTATCCAAAGGCAGTCAAAATAGACGGGAACATGATGGCAAGCGTCCGCCCCGGCTCCGCGTAGTGTAAACAAGGCTGGCGGTTTGATCTTTCACAAACCCCTCTTATTGTTGGTTGTAAATTGGTCACTTGCGAGTTTCATTCTATAAGGAAGTTGGAGCTGTAGACATCGATATTTAGCAGAGTAACCAGCTATAATACGGTTTTAATAATGTTATAAATACATAAAACCAAATTCAACATACTATTTATCCATCAGAAACTTACATAATTACTGTTTTTTTTTTTTTTTATATATACGTGTTTAATATCGATGTTTACAGGCCTAACTTCCTTATAGCCTGAAACTCGCAAGTGGTTAATTACTACAGTTATGCTGTTAGGAAGAATTTATGACAGTCCATGAATTAATGGATATATGATACACATACATACAGACAGTACATACAAGTTTAAAGACTGTTTTGTCCACAGAGAATGTGGTTACAGTCTCACATCCTAAATGACAGCTTTCCAGGCAGCCCTGTCAAGGGCTGCCTGTTGTCAAATTCTATATTTTGAGATTGGACCGGGGTACCCGAGCCCACGTCATTCTAGGTCCACCCCTACGCGCAGCTCCCCTCACGTTCACAGTCCGGCATTTCTTAACTGTCTTGATAGTGTAATGCTTCTTGCAGCTATTTTCTTGTTATTATTTGCAGCGTTCCATTAAAACAAAATCCGCTATTTTAGACTGGTGACAGATGTTAACCCCTTCTGTACCGACGATGACTTGTTAAGTTTATTCTGGCTATATTTCGAGGATTTTGTGCAGCTTAGGAAGGACCGGTGGTGGTAAAAAGGGTTAAGTGAGATAGTTCCAAGCCTGTTATTTGCTGGAGACCCTCGTTAAACTGAATACAACGGTCTAATAGTAGCCTGAATAAAGTCAAAAGGACGTTGCCGGTACAGAAGGGGTTAATGAATTGCCGACTTGCGAGTTTCGTTCTATATGGAAGTTGGAGCTGTAGACATCGATATTTAACATAATTTACACCTAAAATACGGTCGTAGTACATATATAAATACATTAAACCCAATTCAACATGCCATTTATCCATCAGAAACTTACATTATTCTTGCATATCTGTTTAATATCGATGTTCACGGCTCCAACTTCCTTATAGCCTGAAACTCGCAAGTAGTCAATTGGTAGCATGAATATTGTTTACGTTGGTTTGTAGGGGAGATGCACTTCTGTTGGCACTGACTGTACGCTAGGGTGGCGAGATAGTTTGTAGCCTTTTAATTGGTAGACGTCCTTCCTGAGCTGAATAATATGGTATAAATGTAGGTGGAATCATATAAAAATATATGTCGTCGGTATAGAATGGGCTACCATGTTCACACATTAAGGGGAATCCAGAAGTGACCGGTACGGTTGGCCAAATAAGTGATGTCGCGGCACCAGGCATATGTCGATCAATAATTGGTATCGGCACTATCTAAATTATAATGTAAAACTTGCAAAATAAACAAACCAAAACTTATACAAACACAGTAAAGAGACAAAACAACTAATCAAAATCGCTATGTGGAAACAACGCATTAAGTAAAATAATAATTTATAAATTAAAATGTAAAACTTGCAAACTAAACAAACCAAAATTGGGACAAGGACAATATAAAGTCAAATTAAATTATCAAAATTGCTATGTGGAAACAACGCTTACTAAAATGAAATCTATGAAATAAAAGAACACAATCCACCACATACAGTAGGGTGTACAGTACATTACTACATGAGCAAGTTAATCTGTTTCCAGTTGAATTCATCGTTTCAAGCGAGTTATACAAACCTGTTCCCATCTTTACACACCCTATTCAACATCTGACACATTACTGCAGCACACGGCGAGCAAAATGTAATGACAGCGGAGACACGATTTATTTGGCCGACCGTACCTGGCACTTCTGGATTCCCCTTTATGTGTGAACGCGGTAGCTTAACCCCTTCTGTACCGGTGATGTACTTTTCTTCTATTCTGGCTACTATTGGACGATTTTGTACAGCTTATGAAGGACGTTTACTTATTCAAAGGCTACAAACTATCCCAATCAATCCTTTTTAGCTACCATATATGCTTCCTAAACTGCACAAAATCTTCTAAATGTAGCTATAATAAAATAAAATAGACGACGTTGGTACAGAAGGTCTCTAAGCGCTTTGGTTTTATTTCACATGTACAGTATTGTAAATATCACACATTTTGATGTATGAAGGCACAGCTTTATTGTTGAACTTTTGTAATCGTCCGAGTTAAAGGAGAATGCACAACACGTCTTTTCGCTCACATTCACGTACAGTATGTACATTTGTTTGTTGCCTAGCCCACCATTTGTGTTTAAAGTGTACAGTATTATGGATTCTGTATACACTTGTCACCCTTAATAATATGACACTATAGGTAGCACCAACGAACTTGACAATAATCTTGATCCCTTACCTCTCTGTAACTCGAAAAGGCCTAGAGCAAACTGGCTGTAAATATCCACACATATTTCCCGGTGGACTCTTCCCAAATGATAGTCAGTTTCTCGCCAGCATAAAAAAATAGACTGCTTTTGGTGAGTAATTTTGTTGTGTATCAAGCCGGTATCACACGAGCGCTTTTTCCCTCAATATTTATCCTCAACACTGGTCTGGCAGCTTAGGAGGTCAATACTTAAAATATTTCGGCTACCTAAATTCATCTACCACCAGTCTTGTTTGCGATACCAGTGCAAAATATTCCTAAAATGTTGCCAGGAAAATGTTGACAATAAAAGCTCTCGTGTGATACCGGCATTACTGGGTGACTTCTGACGAAGTGTTTAGTTTAGTTGATAATACTTTAGTTGATAATACTTTAGTTGATAATACTTTTTCTGTGATATGTAGACTCAGTTCTGTATAGATTATCAGTTAAGGGAGGTCACCTCGCTTTTTTTCTCTTTCTTTCCCTCTCTCTTTGGCTGGTATCCATTCGGCCCCATTCAGCCTGAGATAGTTTAAAGTCTTATATTATGCAGCTTAGGAAGGATCTGTGGTAGTTGAAAGGGATGGCTGAGATAGTTTGAAGTCTCATAATATTACGCAGCTTAGGAAGGATCGGTGGTAGTTGAAAGTGGTCGGCCGAGATAGTGAAAAGTCTCTCTTATTATATGGCTAGAGGTCCTTCCTAAGCTGAATAAAATCTTCTAATAGTTGCCAGAATATTAAGAAAAGGACTAGTTTGAAGTCTCTTATTTTGGCTAGAGGTCCTTCCTAAGCTGAATAAAATTGTCCAATGGTGGCCAGAATATTGAGAAAAGGCCGTCCCTGGTACTGAGCGGGGCTAACCTTGCTTACACAGTTGTACAGTCGCGCTAATAAGTGATGTCCCGGCACCAATTATGTTTTGATCAATTATTGGTATCGGCAATATTTACACATGATTTTTTTTTTTTTTTTAGCGAGATATACAACCATGTTCCTTCACTTTCCCACTCTATTCAACATCTGACAGACATTAATACAGCACAGAGCAAGCCAAACTTAATGACAGCTGGGACATGACTTATTAGCGCCACCGTACAGTACGTTTTCTATATAGCTGTTTAGGCCCTGTATAGTAAACCATTATTTATGATGTCTTGTATATTTCTTTCTGTATAATACCGATGTGGAAACTGAATAATGTAACTTAACCTTCTCAGTATATAATTATAATAATAATAATAATAATAATAAAAATAATAATAATAATAATAAAAATAATAATAATAATAATAAAAATAAAAATAATAATAATAATAAAAATAAAAATAGCAATAATAATAAAAAAACTAATAATAATAACCTCGGTATAAGAGGTTCCTTTTTTTCCTAATTTTGAAAGCACTAGACAATTATTCAGCTTTGGAAGTCCGTCTGGAAGTTAAATGAGTCAATTCTTTCTGGATTAAACCGATCCTTCCTAATCTGAATAAAGTCATCTGCTGATATGATAAAAGGAAGAATAGTATCATCGTACTATCTATATCCATCTATATACTTCGGCATTATACCCCCACTTTTTTTTTTGTTTTTTTTTTATTGGGGATGGCCGACTCGAGACAGAGCCTACATCGTACTATATACTGAAATGGTTAAGCTGCAAGATAAACACGTTGCGGACAGACCCGTTTTCTGACCGTGTTGGTGGTGGTGGTGGTTGGGGTTGTTTGTTATAATGTTACCTTGGGGGTCACCGGCTTTTTTTTTTATCTTCTCTCCTTTTCTCTCTTTCCCTGACTTGTATCCATGCGGCCCTATTCAGCCAACTGTTTTAAGACTTTTACCCCCATTCAGGTTTTAATATTATCCTGGCGAGCGGTAGTGAGCCAGCATATATATTTTTTTGTTTTGAGAGCAAGCTAAATTTGTACACTTTTCGATCAAAAAAAATCTCCGGCAAAGCCGGATTTCTCCATACAATGCTGGCTCGCTAATGCTCACGAGGAAGAAATGAACACCTAGATGGGGGTAAGCGTCTTAAAACAGTAGGCTGAATGGGGCCGAATGGATACAAGCCAAAGAGAGAGGGAGAGAAAGATAAAAAAAAAACGGTGACCCCCCCCCCTTAATGTTACCTCGGGGTACAAAATAATGTGAGGTCGGGTTCGGAGCTCCAGCCTCAACTTTTTTCACACGATGTCACATGATAAGCTCCATGAAAGATTATAAATATTTTCACGTCAACGTTTAGTATTATTATCCACATGTAACCATTGTAATTGTTTTATTTAGTATTATATTGTAAAACTTGCAAAATAAACAAACCAAAACTGGGACGACACAAGATAAACGCAAAGGAACTAATCAAAATCGCTATGTGGAAACAACGCTTGATAAAATAAAAGTTGTCGGAAAGCCGGTATCACACGAGCGCCTTTTCCCTCAACATTTATCCTCAACAAATTGAGTGGTCAATCTTGCAAGTCCTTCAGTAAACTGGCTCGGGTTGTCTGCTTGGGGGCCTTCTGTGTATGGCCACCCTCAATAAGGGGAGTAAGGCGTCCGGCAATAGATATAGATACAGTAGATAGATATTTTGCCATAATAACTTAATAATTTGAATTATTAAGAGGGGGGAAATCAATATCTTGCCAGCTTCAAAAACATATAGGCCTACTTTACCTTTTAAGTTGATAATACTGTATAAGTTATTGGTAGGTGGGTGCTCTCATCTTTTACTATAGGTAGCGCCAACGAACTTGATAAAAATATTGATTCGTAACCTTTTCGTAACTCAAAAGGACCTTGAGCAAACTGGCTATAAATATCCACACCTACTTCCTAGTGGACTCTTCCCAAATGATAGACATTTCAGCTCGATTGTGGTCATTAATATTGAGTTATGAGAAGTTAAGAGGTCCAGATTATTGTCAAGTTTGTTGGCGCTACCTATAACATTAATGTACAGTAGGCTAATCTTGCCATGTAAACCAGCATGTGTACAGAATGTATGTATATACTCGGGCACATATCCCGTAGCTGAGGGTGGCCGACTTCAAACAGAGCTCCTATTGAAACAACATGACAAAGCAAATAATAGGCTACCCCCACACATCAAGGTCGCCCGGGAGAAGACCCAGAGACCAAGAATCAATAAGGGCTTACATCAACCCCCAGGTCCCAGACCTCACAAAGAAGTTCCAGTCTCGGTAAGCAGGCACGCAGTGGGACATCAGGGGGCCTCCACATTGTGAAGGCCCCCAGTTTGACCCATGTGGAGACCCCCAAATATTCAATCATAGACTACAGTAGATCTGGACTGGACACGAAAATTGAACTTTGCAGTAAGGGACCCAAAATCGGAGAACGAACCCCAAAGTTCGAACCTCGAAAATGTGGATATAGTTGCAAGCAGAGGTACCAACCCTACCGAGCTGTACACACCAGATGATCAGCATAGGGGTGCAGATACTTCTTTGAGCGAGTGTACAGCTGTGCTCAGGAACTTTCTCCCTGAATCCATCTTTCCTTCATCCTATGACTTAAATTGCTTCAAACTCTGTGTGTCCAGACATTTTGGCTCGAACATTCCTTAATTTTGGCACTGTCACTCTTTCAACTCTGGGGGCGGCACTCATCACATACAGCTTCTGCCTTTTGTCTCCCTCATCCACATAGGAGAACAAAAATGTGAGTGCAATGACATGCTTCAGAAGCGTGGCCTGTCAAAGCCGATGATATCAACAGAATGGAATGCAATAAAATTAAAAAGGTAAGATGGATATGTGGGACCAAACTGTGAACTCTATCCTCTGTAACTCAAACAGGACTAGAGCAAATGGGCTGTAAATGTCCACACCTATTCCCTAGCTGCCTCTTCCCATGTGGTAGAAATATTAGGTTGATTACTCAAGCCGTTTATGAGTTACAGAGGTTAATGTTCAAGATTGTTTTTTTTTTTTTTTACACCAACCAACTTCACATCTAAATAAATTAATCTATCTATCTATCTATCTATATGCTCAGGCCCAATCCCCATTTTGGGGGTAGCCGACTCAAGACCGAGCAAGAACAGGGAAAACACAAAAACAAAATAAAACAACAAAATTAATGAAATCAACAAATACATGTGGCACTCCGAGGACTCGAACCCAGGACACTCACATCGAAATTCCACGCACTATGCATTACGCTATCAAGACAATGGACTAGTTGGCCTATTGTCTGTTTTATATATATCCCTAAAAAGTTACCGTTTCTTCTAAAGCTAAGCCCTGTTCCAAGTAGGCTAAGTAGACCGAAATTCTTGAACATTACCCTCTATAACTCCCGAACGACTATAGTCCATTAATTCTAGGTTGGGCAGAAATCGTAACCTCTAACCTCTGTAACTCAAAAAGGGCTAGAGCAAACGAGCTGTCAATTTCCACACCTATTCCCTAGCCAAGTTTTCCCCATTTGGTAGAAATATTAGCTCGATTACTCTAGTCCTTTTTGAGTTATGAGAGGTTAAAGGTTACGATTTCTGCCCAACCTAGAATGAACAGACTATAAGATGATCAGATGAAGTATTGAGGGATAAGCCTTTACAATGGTACCTTGTATCTACATTCTACTTTTCCTATTTTTCTGAAGAGTGTAGAGAGGGCAGAAGGGATGTTGGAGAGACAGGAAACTGTTGGAGTGGCTTTGTCATGTGTGTTTAGTCTGTATACGTCGTCAGGATGTTCCCTGACTGGGTGCGAGCATGTGAAACATGCTAGGATCGTAGATACTACCATAGTAATCGAGACAATATATCTACCATTTGGGAAGGGTTAGCCAGAGTAGGCTATAGGTGTGGTAATTTACTGCCCATTTACTCTAGCCCTTTTTGAGTTACCTATTTGGAACATAGTATAGCAAAACTGTAAAATCTGTATACTTTAGACATTCAAATTTCCCGCCATAATTCGTAAATAAACCATGGAACGTACTACGCAGTCGCAGCCATGCACGCATCAAGCTGCAACATCCGACAGTCCTTAGAAAGCGTACCCCGCTATCATATCTCCAGTTGTATAGGCCTAGATAATCATTGAATTTCCATGTTATTTTCCACTTACGTTAACTCAAAGGGCTAGACAGACATGAGGTAATGGTAATATTAACTCTCAAACGAACTGAAGAGCCGATTCACAGACAGTATCAGTAGAGAACAAATTTAGCAGAGCTTTGCAGAAGTAAACAAACAGTTTGGTTCAGTCATACTTCAGTGCGTCGTGTACCGTGTGTGCAATACAAATTAGAATCATCAAGAATCTACGGAGTATTTGTGTAAGTTAGTGGTATATATAGGCCTAGTGTATGTGATAAACTCTGAAATCCTACAGGCCCTAGTTAAGCTTATAAAATACATAGCCTTATAGGAGTTACAAAGTGTAACAAAGTGCAAAGTGTGAGTACTGTTCCCAGCTCTGGTCTCCCCAAAAAGTAGGAGAAATAACAGAAATTGAAGCCACCCAGAGGACATTCACCAGTAAAATCCATGGGTTTCAACACTTTAACTACTGGGAGAGACTTAAAGAGCTGCAGCTGTACTCACTTCAAAGACGTAGGGAGAGATGCATCATCATCTACGTCTGGAAGATTTTGGAAAAAAAGGTACCAAATCCAAACCCCCAAGAGACTCGGCACCAAAGGCGAGGGAGGCTGTGCTATCATGCTATGTGAGGACTACGCCGGGATCAACACAAAAAATCAAATCCCTGATCCATCACAGCTTTACATACAATGGAACCAGACTGTTCAACTGTATACCAGCCCCTCTCAGGAACATGACCGGGGTGTCTCCAGATACCTTCAAGAAACACTTGGACATGTGGCTGGCCAAAATACCGGATCGGCCACCAACACCAGGATACCCCAGCACCAACTCCAACCAACTTCTGGAATGGAGAGTGGAAGAAAGGGAGCTGCCTGGTCGCAGTGGAGCCCCAGCTCAACTGTGTCACTAACGGACGGAATACAACTAGGCCTAAGTGTAAGTGTAGGCCTAGCCTACAACAACTAGGAAATCAGGAATGCGCAGGCGATTCCCCTCCTTTGAAATCAGTATCGAAGGAAAACGAGACAATGCAGTAAAACGAGAGAAAAAATTGAAAGAACTGAAATAAGAAGACTGAAGAGAGAAGAAACAAGAATGAAGGAAGACGAGAGAAGAAACAAGACTGAAGAGAGAAGAAAGAAGATTTCAGAAAAAGGGATGAAAAATGAGATATATTTATTTTTAAACAAATGAGCACGTCACAAAGTCACAAAAAGAAAAATAACAAAACCTCTTAGGGAAGTTCCGACGTTAAGGCTAAACTTCCCGAATTCCAACTGAACTGAACTGAGTACTTTATTAACGTTGTGGGCTGGGTAGCATTCAAGGAGACTACTGCAGGACTCTTCTTCTTACCTCTGACCGGGTATAGGCTATCCTAGTGTTTACTAGCCTATACCCCTTTGAAAGGACATTAGCCTAACCTAACAACCTTACCTAACCTAACCTAGTATTATAGGTGGGGGCTGCCGCCCCCACACCCCCGCTTTGACTTAGATTTTTGGTGTATTTGTCTGTGAAGTGGGTATTTTTCAATTTGTTGATAACGAAAATCCTCCATTCGGACTATAGGCCTAGACTATGGAGAAAAATATGGCGAATCTATTGGTGCCTATTTTCCCTAATAAATTGTTTCTCATAACGTCGCACTAGTGACTAGTGTCCTTGAATATTATCGTGGGCTGTTCTTGGGCGGCATAGGCTAATGAGCAGGGGTTAATGATTAGGGACAGGATTAGGCCTATATTCGGTCAATATTTACGAGTCACACCACAGCTGGAATCTCATTTCTAATGGTAGTTTTGGGTTCCTATCATTCTATGTTTCATTACTATATACTTTTTATCCACCGGAAAATATTATTTTTTCTTGTTTTTTTATTTTTTTTTTAGCATTAACCTAACCTAAAAACCTAACCTAACCTAACCTAAATGTATTTGGGGGCTATTAGGTTAGGTTAGGTTAGGTTTTTTGGTTAGGTTAATGCTAAAAAAAAAAAAAAAGCCAAGAAAAAAAAATATTTTCCGGTGGATAAAAAGTATATAGCAATGAAGCATAGAATGGTAGGAACCCAAAACTACCATTAAAAATGAGATCCCAGCTGTGGTGTGACTCGTAAATATTGACCCTATATTCCTATAATGACCGTCCGTAGCCTCCTGCCTGTAGGCTATACGGATTGTGGATGATTATCGCGGAATCTGAATGTCCATGTGGTGGTAAGATTACTTTGGCGATTGTGGAGTCGGTACAGTAGGTTGCAGAAGTTCTTTCGGTAAATCTACAGTTATACTACCCCTCCCCCACTACCCCCTACCAGTGCCACCACGGTACCACCTCCCCCCTTCACCTCCCCCCTTCAAAACACGCCTTTTAGCGTGTTTTTTGATGGTTCAGCAGACGCGGAAACTGGAAAAAAACGTATTTTGATAAACATTTAGCCTAGCCTAGGCCTATCACCAACCAGATACGAGTTTTTCAGGTAGGCCTAGCCTAGGCTAATTTTTTTTTTTTTTTTTTTTTTTTATTTGATAGGCTAGGCGGCAGGCCTACAGTGTTGTTTAATACCGAGGACTGTCGCATTTTAGTATTTTTAACATTAGCCTAACCTAACTTAACCTAACCGAAAACTAACCTGTCTCGCGACCGGTCTAAACCCAGCTCACATTCCCTGTTAGGCTGTTTATGGGTGCGCGACGGTCTAAACCCAGCTTACGTTCCCTTTTAATGGGTTCGCGCATCATCAAACCATACTAAGTCTACTACTAATAATATTAACCCATTAGTACCAACAGAATAGCGATAAAATAGGGGTAGTATAACTGTAGATTTATCGTTCTTTCGCCTCACTATAGGCTAGGCCTAGTCTATTTTTTTTCCAGCTGATGGTAATTTGAATCCTTTAGCATCTGATTTAGGCTATCGATTCTTACTGGAATAATAGCCTATGATACTGCTATGTTTGTACGTCATATTATTGCCAAATTTGGTATCGGCTGGAAAAAAACAGTATAGGCCTAGCCTAGCCTAACCTAGTCTATTTTTTTCCAGCTGAGCGTAAGTTGTCATGTTGGACAAACTGGATTTTAGGTCACGTATGGGATATAATGTTCTAAATGTAGCCCATACTATATAGCTTTGTCATGGAGTATTAGTCACCACAATAGGCTACATGTCTCTACCGCTGCATATTAAATTATTTTTCCTTAGACATTGTGGGTTAAATAATGGTGGAAGGAAAAATGGCGACCATTTTGGATCAGCTGAGAACCAATATTTTTCACTTTTTTACCGTATTTCTAGTATGTTGTCATATTCTATATCAATGCTAACCCTGCGGGGGTCTGGGGGCGGCAGCCCCCAGGTTAGGTTAGGTTTTTAGGTTAGGGTAATGACAAAATATGGTTTTAGGGGGCATGTTATAATATTGCAAAATAATGGGTAAATATGAATTTGCAGAAGGAAAAACACGTTCACGTTCTTGACGCAATTTTGAGCCTATTAGGGATACTTTAAAGCCTTTGTTACCATCAGGGGTATTTAGAAACCTTTAGTTTAGTTACTTCAACCTCTGCAGTTGTCTTTGAGTTAGCTGTGGGCAGAAAACTAATTTTGGAGAGGTAATTATAAGAGTGAGAGAACTCTATTTAGTATTGCTAATCTGGGAACCTCTGCGTCATATGGTCGTGAGAGGGTTAATAAGGCACAGAGACAGTAGTTTCATATGTGTCTATTAAATATCGAAAAAACAGCTATTAAGGGATTCAATTTACGATCAGCTGGAAAAAGAGTATAGTCACTGTAACCCCGCGATATTCATAGACTCGAAAATGTTAGATGCACAAAATGAGCATATTTCTACCAACAGATGTGTGATTGTGAGGGTGAGGCGCAGATTGCAGTAGTTTGACACTATTTGTTGGTTAGGAATGTATTGTTTCTGCATACCGTACCTTTAAACTTTAGGCTACCGTGTGTGTGTATGGGTATGTGTTGGGGGAGAGGATTCTGGGGTGGCAAGATTGAATAACGTTTTAAGACGGAGTTGAAAGTGAAAATGCTTGTCTCGGGCGGCATAATGTGCGGGGGTTGGGCATGGGGGGTTAATGATTAGGCTAGGCCATTAAGCCGGTATCACATGAGAGCTTTTATAGTCAACATTCGATGATCAACAGTTTTCTGACAACATTTCTGGGATATCTTGCACTGGTATCGGAAGCTAGACTGATGGTAGATGAATTTAGGTGACCGAAATATTGTAAATGTTGACCTAAGCTGCCAGACCAGTGTTGAGGATAAATGTTGAGGGAAATACATATATATTTTTTTTTTTTTTATTTTTTTTTTATTTTTTTTTTCTATGTGATTGAGGGAGGCAAAAGGCATAACTGCCTATAGCGAGTGCCTCCCCCATAGTTGAAAGAGTGACAGGGCCAAAATCAAGGGACGTTCGAGCCAAAATGCCTGGACACACGGAGTTTGAAGCAATTTAAGTCATAGGAAGAGGGAAAGACTGATTCTGGGAGAGAGTTCCAGAGCTCAGCTGTTGAGTAGAAGAAAGTTTGAGAGTAACGTTTCACTCTTGGGTTGGAGAGTTGCACAGAGTAGGGGTGGGATTGAGTTGCAAGACGGGTACCACGTGCCCTACGTAAAGGAGGTGGTATGCACTGGGATAGCTCTGAGGAACACTGATTATTATAGTAGCGATAGAATAGCGAGAGAGATGCAACATTGCGGCGGAGAGAGAGAGATTGCAGAGAGTTGGTGAGTGGACGGGAGTTAATGATACGAAAGGCCTTCCTTTCAACTTTGTCTAGGAGAGCGGTGTGAGAGGAACCTCCCCACACATGTGAACAATACTCAATACAAGGGCGCACTATGCCCCTGTACAGAGCAAGAAGCTGTGCAGGGGAAAAGAACCCCCTAAGGCGGTTGAGCACACCCAGCTTCTGGGAGGCTGCCTTAGCAAGACTGGTAATATGGTCCTTCCAAATGAGAGCAGAAGAAAAAGAGACACCAAGAATATTGAGAGAAGATGAAGGGTTGATTTTTGTATTGTTGAAGAATAAGGGATAGTCCGCTGGGAGATCCTGACGGGTAGATAGATGGAGAAATTGGGTTTTGGAAGCATTAAAGTTAACAAGGTTTTCTCTGCCCCAATTGGAAATAGTATTTAGATCAGAATTTAAGAGTTCTATGGCTTCATTACGTTTGTCGTTGAGAGATTGCTGGCTGGGGCGTTCTGAAAAACTAATGGAGTAGTGTAAGGTTGAGTCGTCTGCGTATGAATGGATGGGAATTAAGGTACAGTTAAGGAGATCATTTATAAAAATTAGAAAGAGAATAGGAGATAGGACAGAGCCCTGAGGAGTTTATAGGGTGAGGAAGTGAACAATGGCCGTCCACAACCGCGGCTATGGAACGGCCGGAAAGGAAATTAGAGACAAAGGCACAGATGGAGGGATAGAAACCGAAGGAGGGTAGTTTAGAAATTAAAGATTTATGCCAGACTCTATCGAAGGCTTTCGATATGTCTAGTGCAATAGAAAAAGTCTCACCGAAGTCCCGGAAGGAGGATGACCAAGAGTTAGTAAGATATGAAAGAAGATCACCAGTAGAGCGACCCTTAAGGAAGCCATACTGGCGATCTGAGAGCAGATTATGAGAAGAGAAATGCTTAAGAAATTTGGAAGCAAGAATAGTTTCAAAAACTTTAGAAAGACAAGAGATAAGAGCAATTGGACGATAGTTGGAGGGTTGAGAGCGGTCACCCTTCTTTGGGACAGGTTGAATGTGAGCAAACTTCCAGCATATTGCTCGTGTGATACCGGCTTTAGGGATAGGATCAAGATTACTAGATTAGGGTACTGGTGATCTTATCATATCTCGTAGGCCGTAGGGCAATCTGTGGTTATCTGCCCATTTGCGAGTTTCAGGCTATAAGCATAAGGAAGTTGGAGCCATAAGGGTGCTGGACAACTCGTAATCTGGCGGAACGAGTAAACTAACCAGTGGTCCTAGGGCAGCCTGGGTAACCTAGAAGGCTAGATGTGTGTGAATTTGTGTTTTTATCTGTGCTTGTTCGTTGTGTTATGTTGTTTTTGTGTTTTCCCTGTTCTTGCTCTGTCTTGAGTCGGCCACCCCCAAGAAAAAAAAAAATAGAATCAAATAGAATCAAATAGAAAATAAAAATAAAAATAGGAAAAAATGGGGATTGGGCCTGAGCATATAGATAGATTATAGATAGATAGATAGAAGGCAGCCTTGGGTTGCAACATAGAATCCCTGGACTGCCACATGTATTTGTTGATTTCATTAATTGAGTTTAGAAGTAAAGTCGGTTGGTGGAGGGAACATAATAATTCATATAGCTGCCACAGTTTGTGTAGCCTAGTCGCCGTTGTTGTAAAGGAATATCCCTCAATACCTTCACCTGAACTGACCTGTTTGTCCCTGATGGCTTTTGTTTGACACGAAGATAGTGCATGTTGTGAAACTAATTGTAGTTGTACGGACACGAATTGACTATTTGCGAGTTTCAGGCTATAAGGAAGTTGGACTCATGAACATAGAGATATTTATCAAAAATGTAATAATAATGATGCATGTTTCTGGGGAATTGAAAGTATGTTGAATTTGATTTGGTGTATTTATAAATTCACTACAACCGTATTTTAGCTAGTAATCCTAAATATCGATATCAACAGCTACTACCGGTACTTCCTTATAGGCCGATTGTTCCTCTTTCAACAAATGAGGGATGAAGATGTACACTCAGTCACTTTGTACAGTTTAGATTTTCTCGTCCACAGCGTTGATTAATTATATATACTGGTCCCTCTTAGTGGTTTGTAATCTTAAGTCCGAGGATTCCAACCTGTCTGTAAACTGCATGGCACGGTGACCGGTCAACTCAACCAGTAGCTTTCAACCAGTACCAAATCAACCAATACGGTTAGGTTAGTACTATATTTTGGCACTGGTTTGGTTGGTCTGGGTTAATTTGGCACTGGTTGAAATGGTCTACTGGTGGAGTTGACACGGAACCGCCTGGCACTAATGAAAGGAACAGCCGTTGCCGTGAATATGCGTAGGCTACCTGCACCTGGTATGATAGCGTAATGCATAAGTGCGCAGAATTTCCATGTGAGTATCCTAGGTCCTTGGAGTGAAACATGTATTTGTTGATTTCATTAATTGAGTTTAGAGGTGAAGTTGGTTGGTGGAAAAAACATAATTATCAAGCGGATAGGTTGCCAAATTGCTGCCTCAAAGTCACACAATTTCGTCAACATTTGGGGAGCCGGGGAGGGCGGACATTAAATTAATATCACTGATATAATCAATGGGCATACTTGAAATTAATTATAATCCCCAGAAAATGTATTTTTCCCATTCAACGATCTTAAAACTGTCTTGATAGCGTAATGCATAAATGCGCGGAATTTCGGTGTGAGTATCCTAGGTTCGAGTCCACATGTATTTGTTGTTGTTGTTGTTCCCCAAGCTGCCTGGCCGAACAGCCCCAAGGCCCCGAGCAAGGCCAAGGCCATAACCGAGCGCCCCCACAGAACCCTCCCCGCCGACCACAATAAAGCCTGGGTGACCGAAGCCACTCCATGGCGGGGAGCTGAGGAGGGTGCGGAAATGCCCGGGAAACCAAAGCCCCACCCAGGGCCCTGTGTCCCTCAGCAATTATGAAGAGAAAGTTGAGGGGCAAGGGAAAAATGTGACGCTTTGGCTTCCAATCTTGGTAGATTGGGAGGTCAATCCACGTTAGAGACGCCGTCACTTGAGATCTAAAAAATATATAAGTAAAAGGAACAGTCAGAGTAAGCTATGGGTATGGCAGAGATTGCTCAGTTCTCACTCTGATAGACCAGCCCATCACCACATGACTAGAACCCAATTCTCTCAGCATCAGCTAGGAAAGGCCCTAGAAAGCCGCCTTTGGCGGGGGGATAGCTCCCCTATTTCAACCCTTTTCGGGGTTGGGCACCCGCCGTCCACATGTATTTGTTGATTTTATTAATTGAGTTTAGAAGTGAAGTTGGTTGGTGACAAAAATATAACACTCAGATGTAGGCCTATGTCATTTTCAGAGTTTACAAAAAAATCCATTATTTGCCTTGGGATACAGGATGGGTTGAAGGGGGCTTTATCCCCCATCAACCCCCCATGATTTATTAAAATCAGCATCTATTTTGACAGTAAGGGGCTTAATTAATAAGAGTTTTACCGCCGTCAATAGGGATAATTATAGGGGGAGTTTTTTTGTTTTGGACAGTGCATTATATAATGCACATAAAATGTAAATCCGGTGGTTGAAGCAAATTTTAATATGATATTTGCAACATCCTTATTCTATAATAGCCTTCAAATATAGATAAATTATTAGTGGTAGTTTCGGTTACAAGTAGCAAGTAGGCTACCGTGTGTTGTTCTGATAGAATGTAGGGGGATTGTTAGTGGGAGTTGGAACAAAGAGGGTTTGGGTTGTGAAGAGCGAGTTGTGGAGGATGATGATGGTTAGTGAGATTAGGAAGGGGGGTTTACAAAAAGTGCCACATGTATTTGTTGTTGTTGTTGTTGTTGTTGTTGTTGTTGTTGTTGTTGTTGTTGTTGTTGTTGTTGTTGTTGTTGTTGTTGTTGTTGTTGTTGTTGTTGTTGTTGTTGTTGTTGTTGTTGTTGTTGTTGTTGTTCCCTAAGCTGCCTGGCCGAACAGCCCCGAGTCCCTGAGGAAGGCCATGGGCACGATCGGGCTTTCCCACAGAGCTCTCATTGAGTGTAGATTGTGTTGTTGGCGTAAGTGGTTGTGTGAAATGCAGTCTTCTATGATGTGTTTAATAATATGGGGTGCTGTGTTACATCCCGGGCAGGCGTCGACAACGGAGTCATCCAGTCTCTTCTGATAGCTCAGGAGAGCTGGATGGTGTCCGCATCTCAGCCTGGCCAGGTGGACTCTGTCCTCGCGAGGAAGGGAGGATTCGGAAGGATGGATTTCGGGAGGTCGTGCATGCAGCTGCGTGTTGTCTGTGAGTGAGTGGATGGATCATTGAGAGATATGAGTATGGATGTGCTTCTGGAATCTGGAAGTTGGTTCGGGGTGGGCAGGGAGGGAGAGAGGACAATAATTGTGTGTGATACCGTGTGCTGGGTGTTGTTTTGATATTTCTTGGTGTCTGTGGGTGTGTTGCCATGTAGTTTAGTGGGTGGTCTTGGTTCGTGGAGGCTGCTGCCAGGAATTGAGTGCCTCTCATGTCCAGATGGTCTTTGACTTTGAGGATTTTGGTTTCTTGATGTAGGTGATCTGTGGGTGCAGTAGCTGTGCAGCCTGTAATGATCTTCAGGGCTTTGTTTTGAATAGTCTGTAAGGTCTTATGATGTGTTTCAGCTAGGTTAGAAGCCCAGGCTGGGCTTGCGTATTCCATCACTGATCTTATGTATTGTTTATATACTGTGGTGGTAGTTTCTTTGTTGTGTCCAAATTTTGTGTGAGCAAGTGACCTGAGGGCGTTAAGTCTGGGTGTCAGTTTCTTTTTAATGTTTGTGGTGTGCTGTTTGAATGTCATATGAGTATCATATGTTACTCCTAGGATTTTGGGTGTGTGTGTATGTGTTAGGGGTGTGTGGTTTATGGTGAGTTGAGGGATGTATTCGTGTTCTCCTGTCCAACTTGTGAGCAGGGTTGCGGTGGATTTGGCTGGGGCTAGGTTAAGTCTGTTTGTAGTGCACCAGCCATGTAGTGTGTTGAGATAGGGTTGAAGGAGATCTGTTGCTCTTTTTGGGTCATGGTGTGTGCATGTGAGTGTTATGTCATCTGCATAGGAGGCTAAGTTTATTTGGGGCGTATTGGGTGTAGTTATATCGTGCATGTACAGATTGAAGAGTGCGGGCGATAGGACGGATCCTTGTGGGACTCCGTTTGGAAAGTTTCTGATTTTAGATGACTGACCGGCAAAAGATACGTGTGCACATCTGCCTGCTAGGAAGTTGGCCAGCCACCTTTTTGTGTTGTTGTGCATGTTTGTGTTGTAGATTTTGTTTGTTAGGTTGTGGCGGGGGATGGCATCGAAGGCTTTACTAATGTCGAGTGTGGCTAATAGTGATCTGTGTGGTGGTCTAGCTGAGTTGATGCCGTCAAAAGCTCTTTGTGTAAGGTCTGTGAGAAGTGTTTGTGGAGTGCAATGGCCTAAAGCCATGTTGTGTTGGAGCTAGGGGTAGGTCAGGTGTAATTAGTTGTAATACTAGGCATTCCATGACTGGAGGGGGAGCAAAGGAGTGTGATGGGGCGGTGCGAGGAGGGTAGCATGGGGTCTTTGTTGGGTTTGGGGAATGTGATGATGATACCATGCTTCCAAATGTCTGGTATTGTGTTGTGTGAATAGCTGTAGTTTGATATGTTAGTGAGTGCTTGTATGCCTTGTGGTCCCAGGTGTCTGAGTTGTGGAGGAGTGGTGATGATGGTTAGTGAGATTAGGAAGGGGGGTTTACAAAAAGTGCCACATGTATTTGTTGATTTCATTAATTGAGTTTAGATGTGAAGTTGGTTGGTGTAAAAAACATAATAATTAATTCTGGTTCAGGAGCAATTTATAGCGAGGCCTTCCTAAGGGTTAAGTGCCCCATTAATTACTCCTTCCATTCGTCTATTCATTAGGCTACCATAGTGCAGTTGGAATATATGTACACATGCTCAGATTAATATGCAGGATTCGAAACTGCATAATATAAATCGTAGGTTTGTGCATAGGCCTACTTATTTAACTGTTTTGATAGCGTAATGCATAGTGCGCGGAATTTCGATGTGATTATCCTGGGTTCGAGTCCTTGGAGTGCCACATGTATTTGTTTATTTCATTAATTGAGTTTAGATGTGAAGTTGGTTGGTGTAAAAAAACATAATACTTATGTGATGTTCAGTGTTTTGAAAATAATCTACGGGAATAACATGCCAGGTATCAGCTGTTATTCACCACCCCACATCTTGTAACGTTACGTAAGTTGGACTTCCGGAATTTTAGCCAAGACCGACCCCAGAGGCCCTTTAGTATACATGTTTTTTTTGTTTTTTTTACTAGCCTACTGTATGTGTGCTGTGAGGGACCCTCAGAGGGCTCTTCTTGGGTAGTATTATGTGTGGGGGTTGTGGTGGAAGAGTAGGGAACTCAGAGCTCTTGGGCAGTATCATGTGGGGATTTGTGTTTTGTTTTTGTGTGTTCATTGTTTTTCTTGTGTGTTATGTTCCTGTTCGGGCTCTGTCTCGAGTCGGCCACCAATTTTGTTTATTTTATTTTTTTTAAGAAAAATGGGAAATGGGCCTGAGTAAATAGAGATATACTGTAAGTGTATTTTGCTAGATTACTTTGCCGCAGCGCTCATTTCCGTATCTTAGCCCCTTTGGAGGCTATGGTGGAAGCTGCTCTCGGGCATCATGGTGTGCGGGGGATGGGGCAGGAGTGTTTGTACCTTTCCTGGGGTTGGGTGTGAAAGGGATCTGCCTCGTGTGGGCCAATCGGCTTTCTGCAGACTCCCATTTCCTTGCTCTTGTACAGTTGGCCAAATAAGTTGTCTCTGCTGTCATTATGTTTTGTTCTCTGTATGCTGTATTAATGTCTGTCAGATGTTGAATAGGGTGTTTTAAAGATAGGAACATCTTTGTATATCTCACTCGAAATTATGAATTAATGCTTAGATACCGTAGTGTTGATCCCAATTATTGACCGAAATATACTTGGTGCCGCGACATCACTTATTTGGCCGACTGTACGTACCTTATATTTCTAGTTAACCCTTTCAGTACTGGAGACGTCTTTTGTGTTTGATTTCAGCTGTATCCAGACAATTTTGTGCAGCTTAGGAAGGATGTATGGTAGTTAGAGGAATAATTAAGTCTGTAGCCTTTGAATGGGTAGACGTCCTTCCTAAGCTGAATAAAATTGTCTAATACACAGAGCTTGGAGCAGTTTAAGCCATAGGATGAAGGAGACATTGTGGGTTCCATTGTTTATTTGTTGACTAGAAGACTGGGAAAATTGGTTCACTCTTGGGTTAGAAAGTGATGGATTGCAATTGGTTTTCCGTTTATTCTTTCCTCTCATTATTTGGAAAATTGGTTCACTCTTGGGTTAGTTATAGATTGTATTTGGTTTCCCATTTATTCTAGTTTCCCTCTCATTTGGAAAATTGGTTCAATCTTGGGTTAGAGCTATATTGTAATTGGTGTCCCCGTATGCTTAATTTATCATTATTCCTTCTTTATTATTCTCCCTCTATTCTTTCTCATTATTATTATTATTATTATTTATCATCACATTAATTTTTCCCTTTTTGTTTGGTAATCTCTAGTTTTCTTCATCAGTATTTCTTAGGCTTTATTATTATATATTTTTCAAACTTTTCATTATTATATTCCTTCAGATTATTATAATAACAATATATATTCAATGGGACAATAAAATATAGAATACATTTAAGTCTTTTATTGATCAAAATCATGTGCTCCCCAAAATCAAATAAAGTTGCATTCAGGAGTTACTAAAAAGGTAAGATATTTACCTTGAAAAAATAAACTGCACCTGAAAATTAAACATGTATTGATTAGTATAAAGGGGGGGGGGGGGGGGGGGGCTCACATACAGTCACACTGTGATGTGAGGGGGATGACGGTACCCAGACAGTAGGGGTTTGTGGAGACGACTAGCGGTGTGGTTGAATGTACACCAAATGCAACTAGTGCTTAGATGGTTGCCTGCAACTACGGTTCTCCCATGAGACACCGAGACAATCACCACTTCTTATTGTATCCACAATAGTCGTCAACCAACTTTGTAGCGGGACATTTGTGGTGTGATGACCGTGTGGTACAATGTATCACACAAGAACATTACAATCACTAAATGTACCACCTCAGCTAGTAATTCATTTGGGAGCTCTGGTGTGATAAGGTTATTAGCCATATCACATTCAGAAGAAGAAATCCCAAATGAGTCACACCACAGCTGATCAGTGACTGAGTTGTGAATGTATGATGAGTGGTGTCAAGAAGTCCTTGGCATCATCACCACAAGGTCATCACAACTCAGTATAGAGAAATGACTGTAAGTGGGTGATGAGTGTGTGGTGGTGTTGCCATCAACCACACCCTCACCACAACCACCACGGACAAATCTATCACACTACTGACTGGGCCAAGGAGAGAAATATAGCAAGTTTAAGACTTAGAATGAAAGATGATAGATGCAAGGTTACTGGAAACAGGGTGCCAGCCCCGACACTACCCCGCCTGGTCTTCCACTCGGAGAATGGAAGGGGCACTTTTGGGGTGGTTCTATAAGCTGTAGCATTCAGGACACCAGTGCGTCGCTATTGGTCATGGTCGCATATTCAGGAAGTTTTTACGCTACACCTCTAAGATTACTATGATCACAGTAACCTCTAACCAGAATACAAACTTAAGCTTGGCTTAGGTTAGGGTCAGTTAAAGCAATCATAGTAAAGTCGAGTGAATTGTGTAATTCTGCGTATACGTTTCATGAATAAGCGTCCCAACAGTCTTATTCTCTCGTCAGTTAAAGGCTTGGCTACCTTATGCACCCGACAGCAAGCCCCAAGACCTAGACCAGCGTACACCTTTAACCACCGATGTCAACCAATGTACAACAGCTTATAGACGACACCCCCCCACACACACAATAAATCACTCCTACCACCACCACCATCACATCACAACAAATCACACTAAAAAAAAAGAAACAAAAAGACGAACGCATAACACAAGGAAATGGGAAGGAGAAGAAGAATAAAGGAAAGGTAAGGATAGAAAAAGAAGTAGAGAGAAAAGAATGAAATCAAGATTTTTAAAATTAGAGAAAGTAAAAAATAAAAATAATAAAAATAAGAAAGGGGAAAGTAGAAATAGAGATAAAGCTATAAATAAAGAAATAACATAAAATAATAAAACAATGAGAAGAATAAATAGGAAACCAGAACAAGTAAACAAAATAAAAAATAAATAAAAGCTAGACAAGAAAAAGTAAAATAAATAAAAAGATAGGAAATAAGAACAAGTAAATAAAACAAAAATATAAAAGATAGAAGACAAGAAAAAGTATATAAAAAATAGAAAACAAGAAAAAGTATATAAGAAAGAAATAGATGCAGCGAGGAATCTTGCCGATGAATCTCTTGATCACCATTCTTCTTTCTTCCCGAGACAGACGCCCTTCCACCATCACCGCCGCCACAACTGGAAAGAACGGAAACAATTTAAAAGTATTTGCCAGCGTAAGTTTTTTTAATAATACAGTATATCTACCGCCGGATGATTTTATTCAGATTAGAAAGTACCTCTGGTACAAAGAGCCTAATCCAATCACATTACTTTATTACGGGAATTACCGGTACATACAGTACATACTGGTACTGTACATGTTAAGATCACAACGAGGAACAGCACTTATGTGGGCAACTGTAGATGCCAATTAAATTCTGGCTAACACTATGTAATTATATGCAGCTTTGGGGAAAAAAATAAATAATTAGGGGTAGACCTAGAATGACGTGGGATCAGGTACTGTACTCCGGTTCGATCTCAAAATAAAGAACTTGACAACAGAGGCAGCCCCTGACAGGGTCGCCTGGAAAGCCGGCATGAAACTGTGAGACTGTAACCACATTCTCTGTGGATAAAATGGTCTCTAAACTTAGATGTAGACTATATAATTAAAATTTAAAAATTGCAAAATAAACAAACCAAAACTGGGACGAGGCAATATAAAGACAAACAAAACTAATCAAAATCTCTGTGGAAACAACGCTTAAGCAAAATAAAATTATGATATAAAGAAATAATTATGATATTAAGAAATAAAGAACCTGTTTGAGTCCCTCACAGATCCTTCCTAATTTGAATAAAATCATCTAGTGTTAGTAAAGTCACACAAGCACTCAAAATGACAAGAATAATCAAACTAATATGTCTACCATTTGGGAAGAGTCAGCCAGGGATTAGGTGCGGCACTTTTTCAACCCGTTTCCTCCAGCCATTCCCGAGTTACTAGAAGTTAAAAGTTAACATCTCTTCTGGCCTACCCACAATGAACAGACTTAAGTCAGAAAACTGGGGGGAAAAAATGGATTGCCAAAAAAACTGTCCAAAAAGCCTGTGTGTGACTCTACTTATAAAGATCTAATTATAACTAAGTACAGTTGGCCAAATAAAGTGTTAACCATACCATTACTATATCTTATTCAGCTTAGGAAGGAACTCTAGGGATCAGTTTAATCAGTGGTCTGGTTAAACTAATCTCTTAAAAAAAAAAAGTAAGATACATGTCCATTAATTAACCTTTGACACCCATAGATCTTTCCTAATCTGAAATTAAGACAACCTTATGTGGACAACTGTACCTCCAGTAATCAAAGGGACACAAAACTATTTAAATTTTCCAGAAGAATATCACAAACTGTATTAAAGATTCCCTCATCAAAAATACAGTACTGTTATCTTCAAGAAAATTTAAGTACAAAATTTCAAAACTTAAGCTGGTATAGTCTATTTTTTTCCAGGTGATACTAAATTATCATGTTGCTATCTTTGTTACTCGGCTATAAGGCCGATTTTGTAGCGAAATATGATGTTCTTTCCATTAATTATCGAGAGATCAGCTACTAAGGAATTCGATTTACCATCAGCAGGAAAAAAATAGAGTATAACTGGTAACTAAATATATAAAAGGCCACTTTTTCAGATCTACCAGTAATTTTGGTTTTGTAACATACTGGTACTGTATATTGATGTAAAGAGTTATTTTTTGTATCGGGAGTTTAGAAAATAAAATTGGCGTAGGGATGCGGCGACCCCACCGCCCGCCACTTTGGTGGTGCAATCAGCCTCTGGAGCAGTGAACCACTGGTTCCTATCCTCAGAACATTGCTGTGTTTGGTATGCTTCCCACTGGGGCAAATAAAATAGCAAAACAGTGGTGGAACTGCCATCCTGCTGAGGGACTGCTCTGGGTCTGCTCCCTCAGTGTTCATGGTCATAATCCACTTTGTGGAAATGGCACTGTGGAGTGGGTCAGTCGGGGCATGTCTGGGAGCCTGGAGGCAGTTTCTGCCATGGCCATCCCTTTTGGGGTGCTTCCTCTAGAAGCGGGGCGTCATATTTGATGATGAAATAAATTACAGTACGGTATATTGATGAATTCATATTATAATGTAAAACTTGCAAAATAAAACAAACCTAAACAGGGACAACACAATATAAAGGCAAAAGAACTAATAAAAATCACTAAGTCGAAGTAACGATTAAGCAAAGCAAAATAATCGTCTGAAAAAATGGCCCACAAATGAAGAATCTATATTTTTCTACTGAACAAAAACAAAACTGAACTCACCTGAATGCAACTGTATTCTACATACAATATATATGTTAAATATACCCAAGGGGAGCACATGTATAAAAATATATATATAAAACCCACATGGGTGCCTATACTATCACAGTGCTATTAAAATGTAAAACTTGCAAACTAAACAAACCAAAATTGGGACAAGGACAATATAAAGTCAAATTAAATTATCAAAATCGCTATGTGGAAACAACGTTTACTAAAATGAAAATTATTAAATAAAAGAACACAATCCACCACATAGGGTGTATCACAGGGGGACTCTTTATGTCATTGGTAACCCCTTTGTCCCAAGTTAGTCCATTTTACGCTATAAACTGTCTTCGTGGGGCAATGCATCTATCTATATGCTCAGGCCCAATCTCCATTTTGGGGGTAGCCTGGGGCAATGCATAAGGTGTTCATTTTCGGTGTGAGCGTCCTGGGTTCGAATCCACGGACTGCCACATGTGTTTGTAATATTTCATTAATCGATTTTAGGAGTAGAGTTGGTTGTTGCATAGAACATAATAATTCATTAAAATTTAAATTTAAAACTTGCAAAATAAACAAACCAAAACGAGGACTTACAAAAATCACTGTGGAAATAATGCTTTAGCAAAGTAATATGTCCAAAGTACAATCACGCTAATAAGTGATGTCTCGGCACCAAGTAGCCTATGTTTTGATCAATAATTGGTATCAGCAATATCTAAGCTTCATTTCTTCATATCGAGTGAAATATACAAGCATGATCCTACACTTACCCACCCTATTCAACATCTGACAGACATAAATACAGCACAGAGGGAGTCAAACGTAATGACAGCTGGGACATGACTTATTAGCGCGATCGTACACCCCTTTGTGCGATGAGTCCATTTTACTGTATAACGTGGAATAAAAACTATTGTCCAAAATATGCAAGTGTATACTGTACAGGTATAGCACTGTGATTTACAATATTTTCTAGATCTCAAGTGACGGCGTCTCTTCCGTGGATTGACCTCCCAATCTACCAAGAAAAGCGTCACATTTTTCCCTTGCCCCTCAACTTTCTCTTCATAATTGCTAAGGGGCACAGGGCCCTGGGTGGGGCTTTGGTTTCCCGGGCGTTTCCGCACCCTCCTCAGCTCCCCGCCATGGAATGGCTTCGGTCACCCAGGCTTTATTGTGGTCGGCGGGGAGGGTTCTGTGGGGGCACTCGGTTGTGGCCTTGGAATTGCTCAGGGCCTTGGGGCTGTTCGGCCAGGCAGCTTGGGGAACAACAACAAACAATGTCCAATAGTCCAAGGGGCCAGAGCAAACAGTGGTACCATTTAACAGGGATAAAATGTTGATACTGTATTGAATTAAAACCCATGAATTGCTATTATAATGTAAAACTGGCAAAATAAACAAACCAAAACTTGGACGACACAATATAAAGACCAAAGAACTTATCAAATATGAGAATATAGATCGTAGGCTTGTGCATAAACCTTTAACTGTTTTGATAGCGTAATGCTTAGTGCGCGGAATTTTGGTGTGAGTATCCTAGGTTAGTCCTTTGAGTATCACATGTAATCATTACTTTCATTGATTTCACTAGTTAGGTTTATTTGTAAATTAATTGGTGAAAATAAATATGAAATTATACGGAAAATGTGCCCCCTTAGATTTTCTTGATAAGTGTAATGCATAAGTGCGCGGAATTTCGATGTGAGTGTCCTAGGTTCGAGTCCTTGGAGCGCCACATGTATTTGTTGATAACTTGATTTCATTAATTTAGTTTAGATGTGAAGTTGGTTGGTGAAAAAATATACTTCCTAAAAATGTCTACATCTGGCCCCTGGATAATAAATGAAGCAAATGGTTTGGAGTTGTTGATTGTAGCTTCTGTACTGTGGCTCAACTGTGGCCCCTGTGCTTGAGGCCTAGTACTGTGGCCCGTGTTGTGGCTCCTGGATTGCGACCCCAATATTGAAGCTCAGTCACCTCGCTGCTGCTCTCCAGCAATCTGCAAACAAAATTAATATTATAAATACAAATGCCAAAGAATTGACCGACTGGATCCAAATAACCTGGTATAACATATTAAGGAACACCCTGTTCTTAACATTAATCCTCCATTACAAACCCAAATGTACTTGAATAAATTAATGAAAGCATATGGTCCTCCCGGGATTCCAACTCAGGACACCACACCCAGAACATAAGCATCTAAACCATTACATAATATAAATTTTCAAGCTTTTCGAACTTCATCAAAATCACTGTGTGGAAATAACGATTAACCCTCCAGCCCCGGCTATGTATTATATATATATTCCTCGAAACCCGGGTGTTTTGGCCGAAAAACGTCTAGGCTAGGCTACCGTATATGTGTTAATCTGACTGCTTCGCGTATCCCCAAGCGTAGCTGTGTTATTTACCTGTAGAATGGCATTAAGTAGAGCTCTCTAAGTCAACTGGTTGAGCTGTGATGATGATTTCATTGGAGATAACTTTATGGCCAAAACAGCCACTTTACACTACTTTTCGATACTTAACAACAACATACAGGCACACACGAACAAGCGACGCTCTCCTTCTTGTGGCCGGAGATGCGGGGCGTCGGTTCAGCCGGCTGTTGTTTACATGCGTCGGACCGACGCCTCGCACACGAAGCTCACAGGCTTTCAACCACTGGGCGTTCAAGAGCCCTTCCGGGCAGCTGTTATATGCTTTTTTATGGGCGTTCAAGAGCCCTTCCGTGGTGAGAGGGTTAAGCAAAATCAAATTCTTATAAAGCTGACAAACCAATGTTGATGATAAAGTATAAAGGAGAAAAGCCTTTCATTATTGTAGTTACTTCAACCTCTGCAGTTATCTTTGAGTTAGCTGTGGACAGAAAACTAATTTAGGGAGAAGGGGGTCCAGAAAAACGGTCTGCCTCCCCTTAACCCTCCTGGCCCGGGCTGGTCCTCCAAAGGACGGAGGTCGTATCCGGGCAATCTGGCCAAAAAACGTCTAGGCCTAGGCTACCGTATTTTTGTTAATTTTAACTGCTAGAAATTTCCCACGCATCTATAAACGTACTGCGGTTTTCAATCTGTAGACTGGCATTGAGTAGAGCTCTGTAAGTCAACTGGTTCAGTTGTGATGATGATTTCAGTGGAGCGAATTTTTCCGCGATGTTGACAATATCGGAGCTTTTCAGACACTAATTTCGTCTGACGTCACAACAATAACATTGATCCGACGTCTCCTTATTGTTTTCGGAGGTGCGGTGACGCAACGATCGGCTTTGTTTACATGCGTCGGACGCACGGCGTTCAGACCAAGCTGAATAGGCTTGAAAGCTTACTATCTCCTGAAAGGACACGCGGGCTGCTGCCCAATTTCCGCGGTGTCCTTTCACACTGACACCCGGGCTGGAAGGGTTAAGAGTGTTTAAGATGATGTGTGTGTGTGGTGATTATAACATAAGACTTGCAAAATAAACAAACCAAAACTGGGACGTCACAAGAAAAAGGCAAAAGAACTTATCAAAATCGCTATGTGGAAACAACGCTAAATAAAATAAAATTATGAAATTAAAGAACACAATCCAGCACATAAGGTGTACATCAAAATTATATTGTGGTTCAAAGTTCAAATAATGTCTATGGAAGTGTTGTTGTTGTCGCTGTTCCTCAGGCTGTCTGGCTGAGCAGCCCCAAGATCCCGAGCAAGGCCAAGGCCATAACCGTGCGCCCCCACAAAACCCTCCCTGCTTACCACTAATAAAGCCTGGGTGACCGAAGCCACTCCATGGCGAGGAGCTGAGGAGGGTGCGGAAACGCCAGGGAAACCAAAGCCCCGCCCAGGGTCCTGTGCTCCTCAGCAATTATGAAGAGAAAGTTGAAGGACAAAGGAAAAATGGAAGTGTTAATTTTCTTGCATAAAATATGATTTATAGTTCCAATTTATATCTATGGAAGTTATATAATGGCCCAAAAAATCTTAGTTCATGTTAATTTTCTTGCATTCCTTCTCCTAAACTACCTTGATGGTGTAATGGTTAGTGTGTAAGTGCTGTATGTGATATCCTGGGTTCGAATCCTGGGAGAATCACATGTATGCACAGTATGTATATATATATACTCAGGCACATGCCCCATAGTTGGGGGTGGCCGACTTGAGACAGAGCCCAAACAGGAGAAAAAGACACTCACACACACACACACACTTTACTTTTATTGATGTTCACCCTCAGCTTCCTCCTCCCACACACCACACCAAACTCTTTTGACTACTCACTGCAGTTTGGGGTTGCTGTTTAGCATTCAGAAATAGTTCTCTCAATCTCATAGTGTAAAGCCGGTATCACACGATCGCTTTTTCCCTCAACATTTATCCTCAACACTGGTCTGGCAGCTTATTATGTAAACATTTAAACTATTTATGTCACCTAAATTCATCTATCATCACTGTAGTTTCCAATACCAGTGCAAATTATTCCACAAATAAATGTAACCAGAAAAATGTTGATGATCGAATGCTGACTATAAAAGCTCTCGTGTGATACCGGCTTAATGCATAGTGCGCAAAATTTTGATGTGAGTATCCTGGGTTCGATTCCTCGGAGTGCCATATGTATTTGTTGATTTCATTAATTGAGTTTAGATGTGAAGTTGGTTGGTGGAAATTTTTTAATAATTCATCATCTTTATCAATCTGACGCCCCGCTTCCCGAGAAAGTGCCCCAAATTAGTTTTCAGCCCACAGACTGCTTCTTTCACATAATTTTCCCCAATCCTTTCATGCATTCCCTGCCACCTGGGTAACCTATCTCCATCAACCACTACATATACAATATTCAATTTATTTTTATTATTTTGCAGGTCTTACATTAGTTGTGCATAGTGCGGTTGGGAATATGAACATGATTAGACTAATATCCAGTATTCGAGAATGGATAATAAGTCGTAGGCGTGTGCATAAACCTTTAACCGTCCTGGTGGTGTAATGGTTAAGGTGGCAAAAATATGTGTGTGATAACCCGGGTTCGAATCCCGGTGGATCATATATACTTTAATTAATTTCATTGGGGGTGTGGTGCTGAGATTAATAAAAATAATATTATAATTTACTCTGGCCCAATCCCCACTTTTCCTTTTTTTTTGGGGGGGGGGGGGGGTTGACTCAAGAATAGGGACAACTTAACAGAAAACAATGAACACACAAAAACAAAACACAAATTCACACACATCTAGGTCACCCAGAAGACCCAGAGACCAGGGTCACCAAGCTCCCTCCAGCACTCCCCCGACCACCCGGAGAAGTTCCGATCTCGGCAGGCAGACATGCAGCAAGAGCCGAAACCACAAGCCCGCCCACCACACTTCCAGGCGCACCCTTCATATAAACTGTCTCCCCGGGCCAGACGCCTGATGGGACTATTATCTAGTCCAACTCACGCCCGACCCCTTCCCCCAAATGACCACGTGTTCACTCAACTATTCACAAGCATTCTCCATTCATTCCTGTTTATTACTGTATTTACTGTAATATCACACTTCAAGTAACCTAACTAAACCTTTCTACGCCAATAACGCTTGTGTAACTATCAGGAGAGATACAGTACTCCACCCTCATTATACGAAAAAGAAGAACAATAGTCTCACCAGCCAATCTATTGTATTATCACATCTCCACCCTTCTTAATACACTCCACAGCAATACCATCCAGATCTTCTGCTTTTCTCTTTTTCACACTGATACCGTGTGTAATTCATATTTTTTCACCAACCAACTTTACTTCTAAACTCAATTAATGAAATGAACAAATAAATGTAGCACTCCAAGGACTCCAACCTAGGATACTCACACCAAAGTTCCGCACATTTATGCATTACGCTATAATTCTTCAAGTAACCCAACTAACTACAAGTCTCCCTCGATATACGATAAGGTTACGTCACGGAATACACAATCTTTATTGCAAAAATCACATAGCAAACCCTATAATTAACGGGCTAAACGGGGATGCTTTCTCGGACCCGCCAAAACCCAAACCTAAACCCCTACAAAACCTATAATTTAAAATGTAAAACTTGCAAACTAAACAAACCAAAACTGGGACAAGGACAATATAAAGTCAAATTAAATTATCAAAATCGCTATGTGGAAACAACGCTTACTAAAATGAAAATTATTAAATAAAAGAACACAATCCACCACATAGGGTGTACATTACTACATGAGCAAGTTAATCTGTTTCCCAAGCAAACTAATCGCACACATAACAACGCACTATCGTCACGTTAAAGTTATTAGTCAAGTTATGGTAAATCCAGGCATCGGATAGTGAGGGAAGCCTGTACTGTGTAAACATTTCTACACCAATAATGCTGCTGTAACTGTCAGGAGATCCTCTGTGTAAACTGTATACCCTTATTATACCAACAACAACAACAATAGTCTCTCACCAACCATTCTATCATCACATCGACACTCTTCTTAACTCAATGACTGCGGGCTGTTATATAAAAAATACGGTCATCACACGAGAGCATTTATAGTCAACATTTGATAATCAACATTATTCTGGCAACATCTCTGGAATGTTTTGTCGTGGTATCGGAAACTAGAATGATATTAGATGAATTTAGATGACCGAAATAATATAAATGTTGACTTCATAAGCTGCCAGACCAGTGTTGAGCATAAATGTTGAGGGAAAAAGCGCTCGTGATACCGGCTTAAGTCATAAAATGGACAGAAAACTTATATTTTAGGTTAATTTTATTCTATTCATTCTCTATCTATCTATCTATTGCCTGACGCCGTGATCCCCGAAGGGGTGGCCACGAACGAAACGCCCCCATGCACCTCTGTCCCCAGTCAGTCAACGCCCCTCCCCCCAACCAGCACCGCCTTCGTTCATGTACTTCCTCACGCCATCCTTCCACCTCTCATTCGGTCTACCTCTCCCTCCACCTCGCTCTCGTACACCCTCTTAGTCATTCTCTCGCTTTCCATACGTTCCATATGGCCGAACCATCTCAAGTTGTTCCTTTTCACACTTTCCAGCACATCTACCTCCACACCACACCTCCTTCTTACTTCCTCATTAGTCTGTCTATCCCTTCATGTAACTCCGCATGCACTTCTTAAGTAATTCATTTCCACTGCTCTCACTCTTGGTCTGAGTCTCTCAACCAACGTCCATGCTTCGCTTCCGTAAGTCAGTGTCAGGATTACCACAGTCATGCAAGGACTTCTTCACTTCCATACTGCCCACCCTATTTCTTGTTACTGCTTTCAGCGTTCCTACAACCCTCTCCCGCACTTCTTCATCCATAGTCCCATCTTTACTCAACACACTGCCCAAATACTTAAAAGAGTTGACGATCTCCATAGCCTGACCGTTCAGCTTCACCTCACACTCTGTGACTTCACCCCTTTGAAGACCATAACCTTGCTCTTCCCCGCATTTACTTTCAAATTCCGTTTTTCGCACACTGTTCTAAACTCATTTACCAGACCCTGCAACTCCCATTTATTATCACTCATCAGAACTGTATTATCCGCAAACAGCAGTATAGGTAGCTTCCACTCAATTCCCTCCCTTTTCAGTGATACACCAACATCCACTGCTCTTGATAGTATTTCTTTCATGACTCCATCCATATATATACAGTAAACAACCACGGGGACATCACACACCCCTGTTTCAAACCAACATTCAGGTCAAAGAACTCGTTCTGCTCACTCTCCACACGTACTGCCGCCTTTGCACCCTCATACATGCTCTTCACTGCTTTCAGCAACTTGCCATCTACTCCGTATATTCTAAGTACTTTCCACAAACCTTCTCTATCCACTCTGTCATAGGCCTTCTCCAAGTCCATAAAGGCAATATACACCTTTTGTTTCTTCTCCAGATATTTCTCCACAACACAATTCAGGGTAAAAATCTGATCTACACATCCTCTTCCCTTCCTAAAACCTCCCCGATAGTCGCCTATCCATATCTTCGTTCTCACTCTCACTCCCTCAATCACTACCCTACTACGCTTAGAAGACATATAAGGTAATTTTCTTAAAAGGCATACCGGTACTCTGTTTCTTTTCAACTGATGGTAAATTGTAAAGTTCCTAACAAAATTTCTGTTATTTTGAATATTTTGTAGTGAAATATGACGCTGATTATATAAACTTGATCATCTAAAATCAGAAACTTTCCAAACATAGTCCCACAAGGATCTGTCCTATCGCCCGCACTCTTCAATCTGTACATGCACGATATAACTACACCCAATACGCCCCAAATAAACTTAGCCTCCTATGCAGATGACATAACACTCACATGCACACACCATGACCCAAAAAGAGCAACAGATCTCCTTCAACCCTATCTCAACACACTACATGGCTGGTGCACTACAAACAGACTTAATCTAGCCCCAGCCAAATCCACCGCAACCCTGCTCACAAGTTGGACAGGAGAACACGAATACATCCCTCAACTCACCATAAACAACACACCCCTAACACATACACACACACCCAAAATCCTAGGAGTAACATATGATACTCATATGACATTCAAACAGCACACCACAAACATTAAAAAGAAACTGACACCCAGACTTAACACCCTCAGGTCACTTGCTCACACAAAATTTGGACACAACAGTATATAAACAATACATAAGATCAGTGATGGAATACGCAAGCCCAGCCTGGGCTTCTAACCTAGCTGAAACACATCACAAGACCTTACAGACTATTCAAAACAAAGCCCTGAAGATCATTACAGGCTGCACAGCTACTGCACCCACAGATCACCTACATCAAGAAACCAAAATCCTCAAAGTCAAAGACCATCTGGACATGAGAGGCACTCAATTCCTGGCAGCAGCCTCCACGAACCAAGACCACCCACTAAACTACATGGCAACACACCCACAGACACCAAGAAATATCAAAACAACACCCAGCACACGGTATCACACACAATTATTGTCCTCTCTCCCTCCCTGCCCACCCCGAACCAACTTTCAGAAGCACATCCATACTCATATCTCTCACCGATCCATCCACTCACTCACAGACAACACGCAGTTGCATGCACGACCTCCCGAAATCCATCCTTCCGAATCCTCCCTTCCTCGCGAGGACATAGTCCACCTGGCCAGGCTGAGATGCGGACACACCATCCAGCTCTCCTGAGCTATCAGAAGAGAGTGGATGACTCCGTTGTCGACGCCTGCCCAGGATGTAACACAGCAGCCCATACCATTAAACACATCATAGAAGACTGCATTTCACACAACCACTTACGCCAACAACACAATCTACACTCAATGAGAGCTCTGTGGGAAAGCCCGATCGTGGCCATGGCCTTTCTCAGGGACTCGGGGCTGTTCGGCCAGGCAGCTTAGGGAACAACAACTTGGTCGTAGTGTGATGCAGAGACATAGTAGCCTATATTAATAGTTTTGCTAAAGGATTCAATTTACCGTCAGCTGAAATGAATTGTCCTTCAGTAAACTGGCCCGGGTTGTCCCTCTTACAGGGAATAGGTCCACTTGGGGGCCTTCTGTGTATGGCCACCATCATTAAGGGGAGCAAGGCCTTGGTAGCGGACTTGATATTGCTGCTCGGTCACCTCGCTGCTTTCCATCAATCTGCAAACAAAAATTATTCTTATAAATACAAACCCCAAAAATTGAGACTGGATACAAATAACAGGGGATCCTACTGGCATAAGTTTGGGTTAAAGTCAAGCAACCGTTCGTGGCAATACAGTATTCACAAGTTCTCAGTCACAACCGTTACGCATCGAATTTGACTGCTTTTCCCCCTAAATTATCCCACGACCAGCTGTTATTTGCCCCCCTGCTGGCAACACAGTACAGTAAACTAACTCGAACACTTTTTACTTGGAACCCTGCACTTCTCGGAATGGCATCGGCCTCTCGGACAGGTCGCCGTATATCTCGGCAAAATTCTGAAATTCTACGGGTACAAATAGGAGGGCCCATGTGACCTGTCGGACAAGTACCCGCACAACTTAGAAAAAAATAGGTATTTTCTGAGGTAACCGTGGAGTCTTGCCCAAGTCTTGGACCCCCCCCCCCCCTTATACTCTTACATTTGGAATCCAATTACGCCATCAGACAGTACACTAGGACCATACAGCCGAGAAAGTGTAGATAGCAGAGAAGGGGTGTTATAGATAGAGGAAGCTGATGGAATGGCTTTGTTATGTGTGTTGTTAGTCTGTATACTTCATTGAGGTGTCTCCCAACTGGGTGCAAGCATGTGAAACACGCTAGGACATACTACCACACCCACTAAATAGTCCACTTTGGCTTGGATCGATCCCAGGTCCAGCAGATTCACATGCGAGTGTGCTCTCCACTCGACCGCCGCGGCTCTCATCACCCTTTGTTTTCCCTGATTCACCCTAATTGCACGCCCAATCTGCTTCAGTTCGGTTAGTTTGGTTAGCTTAGCCAAGCCTAACTGTTACCGGTACTGTACCACGCATCTGTCATCACGTAATCCTAATTGAAAGCGCTAAAAAGACTTCAATCCTTTGGCCGACACAATCGATAGTACCGGTACATTAGTATGTTGGTATATATAGCAAAAGACTTCAATCGGTTAGCCTAGCCTAACTGTCCTTTCCAAGACACAATCGATAGTACCGGTACATAGTATGTTGGTAAATAAAGCAAAAGACTTCAATCGTTTAGCCTAGCCTAACTGTCATTTGGCCGACATGATCGATAGTACCGGTACATTAGTATGTTGGTAAATAAAGCAAAAGACTTCAATCGTTTAGCCTAGCCTAACTGTCATTTGGCCGACATGATCGATAGTACCGGAACATTAGTATGTTGGTAAATAAAGCAACAAAAGACTTCAATCGTTTAGCCTAGCCTAACTGTCATTTGGCCGACATGATCGATAGTACCGGTACATTAGTATGTTATTAATAAAGCAAAAGACTTCAATCGTTTAGCCTAGCCTAACTGTCATTTGGCCGACACGATCGATAGTACCGGTACATTAGTATGTTGGTAAATAAAGCAACAAAAGACTTCAATCGTTTAGCCTAGCCTAACTGTCATTTGGCCGACACGATCGATAGTACCGGTACATTAGTACAGTATGCTAGTAAATAAAGCAAAACACTTCAATAGCCTAGCCTTAAGCCGGTATCACACGAGCGCCATTTCACTCAACATTTATCCTTAACACTGGTCTGGCAGCTTGTAAGGTAAACATTTAATATGTTTCTGTTGCCTAAGTTCATCTACCATCAGTCTAGTTTCCGATACCTGTGCAAATTATTCCGGAAATGTTGCCAGAAAAGTGTTGATCATCAAATTTTGACTATACAGTACAAGATATTGTGTGATACCGGCTTAACTGTCCTTTGGTATACACTATCGATAGTACCGGTACAAAGGAAAACAAGCAACAACATATATATTGATCCTTTCAAGGCTGCTTGTAAGTACATTAGTATACAGGGTGTCAAACCAAAGCAGAGTCCATTATTTGTTGTCTTATTATTATTATTATTATTATATTATTATATTATTATATTATATTATTTGTCCATTATTTGTTGCATAAGAATACCTAAAATTATGGGGGATGGATGTAGTGATCGGGCGTACGGTCGTCATGTTGTGCGCTCACAGTTACGTTCCCGTCTATTTCGACGCTATATTGTCTGCTATTTGCCCCCTGTCATTACTACATGAATACTAGGTTAGGTTAGGTTAGGTTGTTTGGTTAAGCTAATGTATTTTTATATCCAACGGCAGTCCAAATAGACGGGAACATGATGGGAAAGGTCCGACGCCACTACGCGTAGTGTAAACAAGGCTGGCGGTACGCCCGCACTTGACATTCTTGCCAATTATGGTTTATAATTCAAATAATGTCTTTGGAAGTGATAACACGGCCAAAACAATGCTATTTCAGGGTAATTTTCCTGTATTCCTTCTAATATTCATTCAAGTCTTCAAACAAAACTGCTCCGGTTTGACACATGCATACAGTAAACTCCCTTTTATCCAATAATCATGACTTTTGAAATTTTGGATAAGCGAATTTTACAGATAAACGAGTCCCTTTATATAGAGCTAAATATGTGTACAAATGGCCAAATATACTGTTTTTAATGCATTTAAATCTTTATAGAGCTAAATGTGTACAAATGGCCAAATATACTGTTTTTAATGTATTTAAATCTTTATAGAGCTAAATGTGTACAAATGGCCAAATATACTGTTTTTAATGCATTTAAATCTTTATAGAGCTAAATGTGTACAAATGGCCAAATATACTGTTTTTAATGCATTTAAATCTTTATATAGAGCTAAATGTGTACAAATGGCCAAATATAGTTTTTAATGCATTTAAATCTTTATATAGAGCTAAATGTGTACAAATGGCCAAATATAGTTTTTAATGCATTTAAATCTTTATATAGAGCTAAATGTGTACAAATGGCCAAATATACTGTTTTTAATGCATTTAAATCTTTATATAGAGCTAAATGTGTACAAATGGCCAAATATACTGTTTTTAATGCATTTAAATCTTTACATAGAGCTAAATGTGTACAAATGGCCAAATATAGTTTTTAATGCATTTAAATCTTTATATAGAGCTAAATGTATATTGCCAGTAGGGGGCAAATAACTGAAAAAAGGTAAATATTTACGAGTCGCACCACAGCTGGGATCTCATTTCTAATGGTAGTTTTGGGTTCCTATCATTCTATGCCAGGGTGTCGATCCACAAAATATGAATTGTGTTATCATTATGGTTTATTTTGTTATCATTATAGCGCGACGGAGCGGCAAAGGCGCGAGCTCTAGGGGCCTAAGGGGGGTCCGGGGGCATGCCCCCCCCCCGGATTTTTGTTGAGAATGTAGGTGTCTAAAACAGCATTTCCTGCAATCTAAAAGCAATCAAGATGGAAAATATGGAGACCAAAATTGTGTCAATTTACTTTTTTTGTTTCTTAAAAAAAAAAAAGGGTTGGGGGAGTTTCTGTTATCATTATACAAAAAGTTCATTTGCGTTATCACTCAAAAAAACAGCGTCGTTTGACACCCTGTTCTATGCTTCATTGCTAGGATATATACTTTTTATCCACGGGAAAACATTTTTTTTTCTTGGCTAAGGCCTATTTTTTTTTTTTTTAGCATTAACCTAACCAAAAAACCTAACCTAACCTAACCTAATAGCCCCCAAATACATTTAGGTTAGGTTAGGTTAGGTTAATGCCACAAAAAAAAAAAAAAAAAAAAAAAAAAAAATCCTGTGGATAAAAAGTATATAGCAATGAAGCATAGAATGATTGATAGGAACCCAAAACTACCATTAGAAATGAGATCCCAGCTGTGGTGCGACTCGTAAATATTGACCGAAAAAAATCGCCGTCAAAATAGACGCAAACTTAACCACGGGTCCACGGCGATCGACATACTGTATGTAAACATGACGGTAGCGGTGGCGTACGCTTGCGATCATGTTCCCGTCTATTTTGAATGCCATTGGACACACCCAAGATATATTATCATCATACATAGCCTATTGCCAGCAGGGAGCAAATTACCGAAAAAATAGCCTTCAAAATAACGCGAACTTAACCACGGCGATCGACAAATGTAAACATGATGATGATGGCGGCGGCAGGGGAGACATCGGACCTTTGCAATCATGTTCTCGTCTATTTTGAATGCCATTGGATACAATAATATGTTGAGGGCGGCGAGGGCCTCGCCTCGCCTCGCCTCGCCTCGCCTCGCCTCGCCTCGCCTCCCCCCCCCCCCCCCCCATGACATATTGTCATCATCATAGGCTAAATATATATTGCCATTTGCCAGTAGGGGGCAAATAACCGAAAAAAATTGGCGTCAAGTTAACTGCGGCGATCGTCCTATGTAAACATGACGACCGTACGCCCGGAATCTACATTAATCCCCCTACGACTTAGCCTAACAAAATAAAAATATGGTAAATAGCCTAAGGCTAGGCTAATATTGAACACTACCACAATATAGCCTATGGTAAACCTGACTTTTTGGACCGACAGCGATTTCAGTAAGTTTTATTTTGTTTTTTGTATTTTTTCCTTCAGATACAGTGTTGTTTTATACTGAAGAGGAGCGGAAATGAGTATTTACCCATTATCCAACAATCTAAAAACACGCCCCTATTAGACTATTTTTTTGTTTTTTTTAATGTTCTAGGCTATTAGCCTAACCTAACAACCTTACCTAACCTAACCTAGTATATGGGTGGGGGCTGCACCCCCACAGGTTGGGTTATTTTTTTTTTTGTTTTTTTTTTCTTTTTTTGTGCCATTAGCCTAACTTAACAACCTAACCTAACCTAACCTAGTATATGGGTGGGGGCTGCCGCCCCCACACCCCCGCTGGTTGGGTACTGGCTGAAAAACTTATTGTTTTACAGTAGCCTAGGCCTAGGCTATACATGTATTTTAGAGTTTTTTTGTTTCTCCCTTGTAATACATTTCCGCTCTTAATGCCATATATAGCAATGATGTATATGCTCTACCGGACCTATTAGGCCTAAACAGATCGATGGGCTAACTGTCGGTCCAAAACATCAGTATAACCCAATATATTATGTAGCCTAGGCTAATGATGACCATAAGTCCTGGCCTCATGGGGGTCCCTCAACCTAATAATGTATCCCACGGCAGTCAAAATACACGAGGACGTGAACATGAACATGTGATACGCCCGAATTACTAGCCTAGCAAATATATCTTCTTTCTGAACCACTAGGCCTATGAACTACCACAAACTTTTCAAACTATATAGGCCTAGGCCCTAGGATTATTACCCACAATTTATTTATCCCAATATATTTCACCCATCCGTCACATATCAAACATTTTGTCCTGCAAGGCTAACAGATATATTCACTAACTTTAACCTATAATATATATATAACTACAATATAACAAGAATACATCCGCGAAAATGGGAAAAATAAAAATGTCCTCTAGACTACATAGGACCTACCTGCCTAGGCATTATTTTTGCATAGCTAATTTACCATATATAATATGTTATAGTACATATTGCATCATGCATGTCTATCTACAATGACTAGTAAAGCTATACAACAAGCTAAGAATGACTAGTAAAGCTATAAAACAAGCTAAAATTACTAAAAATAAAATATAAACAAACCCACCTGTTCGTTCCCTCAATGGCCGCCGGGAAAATGAGGAAGAATCAGGGTTGCCAGTTTTAAGCACCAGTTTCCGCTAGATTCGTTTCTAAAGTCGCTAGATATTAAACATTCCATTCAGTTTCAGTTTCTATGGAGCTCGTCCTGGAATCTTTACGACTCTGAACCTCACGATTCTATACAGGACTGGCCATTTGTATCGGCACTAGCTCAGAGAAGAGTGTTGAGAGGGGAGAAGGGGTGTTGGAGAGAGAGGAAGCTGTTGGAGTGGCTTTGCTATGTGTCTTTAGTCTGTATACGTCGTCAGGATGTCCCCTGACTGGGTGCGAGCATGTGAAACATGCTAGGACGTACTACCACACCCACTAAATGTCCGCCGTGGCAGGGATTTGATCCCGGGTCTTCCATTATTTTGTATATAAAATCGATCATTAGACTTCGAATGTTGCTTGAAAATTTACAAAACACAGATATTAGATATGCTATCAGGATACATGATAAATGTTTGCTAGATATAAATAAACATAGCTAACACAAAACATTAGATTGACAACACTGTCCATAGCAACAATCGCTGACGCCGACTTTTGGCGGAAAATTCAAAACTAATTACCGTACATAATAGTTGATATTGTCGGTATATTTTCAGCTGAGGGCAAATTGGCATGTCCTCATCGTGATTAATCGGCTATTACGACGATTTTAGAGCGAAATATGTTGCTAATGGTGAAAACTTATTATTATTATTATTATTAACTTGGCATTTATATGAGACAGAGACATAGGCCTACTGTAGTTTCATATTTTGCATTAAGTATCAGCTGGAAACAAATAAACTATAGGCCTAGTTATTAAGGTGGGATGGTTGCTTATTCTGGCCCACCTTCATCCTCATGTTTAGCTCCATTAGTTTTCAGATTATAAGACGTTGGGCCCATTATTCTAGTTTGACGATTATAAGAACTTTCACCACATTTCTTTGTCAGAACATCTGAACAGAAGCGCCCCCCACCCACACCTTTTGTTCTTCTCAACCACAATATATAAATATATAGAGGGAGCCCTGCCCGCTTACCTGAGCACAGGAACAATAGCAAGAGGTTGATCATATTTTATAATTTAGTTACCCAATTAAACTCCCTTTTTCTTTGAAGTGTATTTGAGAAAACGAAGATTTTCTATGGGTAACTAAACAAACATAAACAAATAGCAGTTTTCGTGGTGTAATAGTTTAAGATTTGCATGGAGCCGCGGTAGTCGAGTGGTGAGCACGCTTGCGTGTGAATCTGCAAGACCCGGGATCGAATCCCTGCCACGGTGGACATTTAGTGGGTGTGGTAGTACGTCCTAGCATGTTTCACATGCTAGCACCCAGTCAGGAGACATCCTGATTACGTATGCAGACTAAACACACATACCAAAGCCACTCCAACAGCTTCCTCTCTCTCCAACACCCCTTCTCCCCTCTCTATACACTTTCAATAAAAAAAACACATAACAAAGCTGTCCCGACGCTAATAACACCTGTGCAAATATCTGGAGATTCCTACTCCGTGTAGCCTACATTGCACATCACAACCCTAAGAACAATATCTGCATCTGGTATCCCAGGTTCGAATCCCGGGGGATCACATGTTTTCATTAATTTCATTGGGAGCTGTTTGGTGGAGTGATATTATTGTTTTGGATTATTTACCTACATTTGATAGTGTAGTTAGAGAAATAAGACACGTTTTAACAGTATATTCTGGCTATCATTAGAGTTTTATACAGCTTAGGAGGTATCTGTGTGAATTAAAGGGGTAAAGACTATACCAATTCTCCCTGCCCGGGATGTAACACAGCACCCCATACCATTAAACACATCATAGAAGACTGCATTTCACACAACCACTTACGCCAACAACACAATCTACACTCAATGAGAGCTCTGTGGGAAAGCCCGATCGTGGCCATGGCCTTCCTCAGGTTGTTCGGCCAGGCAGCTTAGGGAACAACAACAACAAATTCTTGGGAGTTGCCACGCCACACGTTTTGTACAGTAAGCGACCTGTGCCCTTTAACTCTTGCGACTCATATGACGCGATAGTCATATGGAACTTATGACCAAAAACTCATATGACGCGATCACATATGGACTTATCTACATGCCTCTCCAATAAGTCCATATGACGCTCTAGCGTCATATGGAGCTCAGTAAGTCCGGTAAGTTAGATGAAGATCTGTCGGTTGGTGGCAGCCCCAGGTTCCTCCGACAATTCTAACGGCCAGCAGTGTGGTTTTGAGTTGTGTGGTGCAGTGGCAATGATACCGGGCGCCCGCCTCCGTGGACTTACTGGAACATATGTCGCAAGGAGTTAAATGGCGATATCCCGCAGTTCTTCACACTCCCTCTCCATCAATCATTCTTAATTATAAGCTGTAGGTCATACTTTCTATAGCCGACACATTACCCCCACAACTACCATACTATATAAGCACTTAGTGTAGCCATATAGTATATAGTAAAAACATGCAGAATCGTGATAAACTTTGCATAGCCTAGGTGTCAGAGTATTGTCTATGTCGACAAACGTAGCTCTGGCGCTACTTCGGAAGCATCCACCAGAGGTCTCCGGTGAATTCCTGGTAGGGAGAATTACGGCGTTCCAGGCATACCTGTTCAGAGCTGCCTCACTGGTCAGGTTATTTTTATTCAAGATCAGATCATAAGGTTGGATTCCTTGAACGTGACGATAGTGCGTTGTTATGCGTGCGATTAGTTTGCTTGGGAACCAGATTAACTTGCTCATGTAGTAATCTACACCCTATGTGGTGGATTGTGTTCTTTTATTTCATAAATTTTATTTTAGTAAGCGTTGTTTCCACAGCGATTTTGATAAGTTAATTTGACTTTATATTGTCGTTGTCCCAGTTTTGGTTTGTTTAGTTTGCAAGTTTTACATTTTAATAAGGTAAAGAAATACTCCACAGAAAACAATATTTCACATTCATTATTATTTATTATTTTATGCCAATATCCTAAAACTAACAATTCAAATGACTAAAGCAGTATATTATATAAAGGCAACTGTTTAATAATGTTAATAACTATCAGCGATGCATATACTGTATATATATTTATTATGAGTTAATAATATACACTATGGTTGAATATATAAAATTATCACTAGCAGTAGAGCATGATACGGTAGCCAGAAATACACATTAATTATATACCATTATACAGTACGGTACTTGGCCTATACAGTATGTTTATTTTCAAATACAGTATACAGTATATATATATACAGTATGTACAGGCTTCCCTCACTATCCGATGCCCCGATTTACCGTATTATTATAGGTTTTTAGGTGTTTGGGTTTGGGTTTTGGCTGGTCCGAGAACGCATCCCCATTTACCCCATTTCCCGGGCGTTTCCGCACCCTCCTCAGCTCCCCGCCATGGAGTGGCTTCGGTCACCCAGGCTTTATTGTGGTCGGCAGGGAGGGTTCTGTGGGGGCGCTCGGTTATGGCCTTGCTCGGGGACTTGGGGCTGTTCGGCCAGGCAGCTTGGGGAACAACAACAACAACCCCATTAATTTTAGGGTTTGCTATATGATTTTCTATTTAAGATCGGGTTTTCAGGAACGTAACCCAATCGTAAATCGAGGGAGACCTGTATGTACATACATACATATATATATATATATCCATCCAACCCATTCAGTTAAACTGTCTGGTTAAACAAACTTTTAATAATAATAATAACCCATTCAGTACTGGTGACATACTGTACTTTCCATTATAATGCTGGAAACCATTAGATGCATTTATTCAGCTTAGGAAGGACCTCTAACAATTCAAAGGCTACAAACCATCTCATTTAATCCTTTGGGCTACCACAGATCCTTCCTAAACTTAATACAATCGTCAAAATGTAGCTGAAATCAACTAAAAGAGACGCCACCGGTACTTTCAAGGGATGTATGTATAAACTACTGTATATACAGTAGGGTCCCGCATAAAACGAGTCTCGATTAAAACGAGCGACCTAAAATATTAATATTTAATTTTCGATCAGAACGAATGGGATCACATAAAACGAGTCCGCCGCCAAAGTGGGGCAAATCCGAGGAGTTTTCATATAGAGCGCCGAAATATCGTACAAAACGTACGAAATATCGTACGCTTTCATATAGAACGCCGAAATATCGTACAAAACGTACGAAAAATCGTACGCTCCTGACGGAAATTTACGCTTCCAGTGAACATTGACGATATTGGGCCACCAAAATGCTGTGTTCACATAAAACGAAATAGCATAAAACGCCCTCGTTTATCGACCATATACTTGTTTTATGCGAGACCGTACTGTACAGTACCGGTGACGTCCTTCTCTTTATATTGTGGCAACTATTAGACAATTTTATTCAGGTTAGGAAGAACGTTTAGCAATAATAAGGCTTCAAACTATCTCAACCAACCCATTTAACTACTGCAGATCCTTCCTAAACTTAATAAAATCATCAAAATGTAGATGGAATCAAATCAAGTAGAAGAGACGTCACCGGTACTTTCAAGGGATATATTTATAAACTATTCAACAAACGACCACTTTCTCCATGAGCAGGACTATCTCTACATTAGGTAAAATAGACTATCTTTGGTGTTGAGTAGTGGAAGAAGCGGATGGTCCAATGAGATGAACGTAGAACACCTTTGAGCATGTACAGACGGCCTAATAAGTCATGTCTCGGCATCAATTATGTTTTGATCAATAGTTGGTATCGGCAATATTTATGCATGATTTCTTCTGTTTGAGTGAGATATACCAACATGTTCCTACACTTACCCACCCTATTCAACATCTGGCAGACATAAATACAGCACAGAGCGAGCCAAACGTAATGACAGCTGAGACATGACTTATTAGCGCCACCGTACGTGTTAACACCTTCATACCAGTAGCACGTTTTCATTATATTCTGGTTAACCCATACTCTACTATTTCATATCTTTTCACCAACCAACTTTACTTCTAAACTCAATTGATGAAATCAACAAATACATGCGGCACTCCAAGGACTCGAACCTAGGATACTCTTACCAAAATTCCGAAAGTATACTAGAGAGAATAAAATGAAAATGTCACCAACGTTTTGAAGGGGTTAACCCAGCCTTGTGAGTGATGCACCAGCAGCAGCAGTAATAGTAGTAGTAGTAGTAGTAGTAGTAGTACTAGTAGTACTAGTAGTAGTGGTGGAGGAGGATATACCGGTAGTGGAATTATAACAAGCAGGTAGCATTGATATTACACTAGGATTAAGTAAGCAAAGGCAGCAGTGGAGTCTGGAAAGTAAGATAATTATTTGGAAAAGGCTCGCCGCCTTATTATAAATATTGTATTAGGGACAATGCATACTCATGTATACTTCACTGTGGGAGAATAACTTTGATCACATGTATAAATTATAATGTAAAACTTGCAAGATAAACAAACCAAAACTGGGACGACACAAGATAAACGCAAAAGAACTAATCAAAACCGGATATTAACACCTACAGTCCCAGCGATGGACGACGTCCGTCAGTAATATGCGGTCCTTGTACCGAGCGGTACCTGGCACCATGACTTGTAAACACTGCTTTGAGACCTTGGCAACACTTCTCAGAGTGTATATAAGGTCCCACGGGCGAGCTGGCTCAGTACTCGTCCAGCTTTCGGGGTGGGAGGATGCTCTCTCTCGACTTTGAAGCCATTTTGGCCACAATGCTTGGTACTGGAGGGTACATTTATAGTAATTCCCTCTGGTACAGTACGGGTTAATGGAAAAAACGCTAAGTCCCATCACTCTCAGAGCTCCCTTGGATGTCTTTGCTGTTTACAAACGTTTTCATTATGGAGTATAATCAAAATTTTCCCCTGCTACCAACATAGATGATGATTTCAATAAGTCATGGGGGTTGCCCATCTTGTATCCCACATTGGAATTATAACTAAAACCATAAAAACACTAATTTCTCAAAATCTGAAGGGAAACACATGAAAAATAAGGGTGCGAGCCTTTTCCCTATAATTACCAAAAGTAACTGGTAAGCTTATCATATATACAACTAAAAAACTATACTTAAGTAAGCACACTTGAACTTATAGCACTAAGCTACTCAAAATTATACTTCATATAATTTATAAAGACACAGTTGCCTGATATAGTATGTGGTACACTATAATTATGTAACCTGGTTAACATATACATTTGACCCAACCTGCTTTCCCATCTTCACAGAAACCATAGCCTCACTGGGCATTACTACTGTAGCTAGAGAAAGATAGAGAGAGAAAGAACTATTACTTCTGTTATTTGCTTGGGGAAAACAAAAATAATAATAACAAAACTATTCTACTGGGACCAGCCCATATATTACTTTGCAAAACTAATTTTACCATAATGACATCATAATGACTTAAAACAAATGAGAAGCAGTGAGGCAGCTGAATATTTCCGGAACAGAAATTTGCGTCACTAATGTGAGAGAGGGTTAATGGGGAACTTGCAAGGAGTAACTAGTGAAATGTTATATTATAAACCTTATTGCATAGCGTATGAAATGTGTGCAGTCTTTGCTTAAGCCGATATCACACGAGAGCTTTTATAGTCAACATTCGATGATCACCATTTTTCTGGCAACATTTCTGGAATATTTGGCAACGGTATCGGAAACTAGACTGATGATAGATGAATTTAGGCAACCGAAATATTTTATATGTTGACCACATAAGCTGCCAGATCAGCGTTGAAGATAAATGTTGAGTGAAAAAGCGCTCGTGTGATACCGGCTTTAACCTGGCAATCTATGTGACTTGAGTATAATACAAGGCTACTGAACTATCAAAGGCATATATGACGAGGCACAAGCTTAGCACCCACTGTCATTGTATACAGTAATCATATATATATATATACACACCGTGGTCACAGTTTAACATGCGCCCCACCTCTAGAAATTCAACTAGGAATACTGTATATATCTCTCTAAGTTATGCGGTAAATGAAAAAATCCTTAACGAACATAAACAGTCTTATGCATTGTGTCTCGAGACGCCCTCCCCCCCAAAAATAGGGCAAGTGCCAGAGTACACTCGGATACAATAGTCTCTAGCCCACCCCACTCTGGCAAAAGGTGAGGCCAGAACCCTTTCTGGACGGTGGCCCACAGTGATAGTTACGGCTGGGGTTTGGGAGAGAGAGAAACGCACACACGAACACAGCGTGAAACATTTGGGACAGGATTCGAAGTTTTCAAATGCTTCACACCGTGCTCGTTTGTGTGTTGCCCTCTCTCTCGAACCCCACCCCTCACCATCACTGTGGGCCGCCATCCAGAAAGGGTCCTGGCCTCACCTTTTGCCAGAGTGGGGTGGGTTAGAGACTATGGTATCCGAGTGTACATACAGTAGATAGCGGTATTTGTATATTAAACTAATAAAGGCGAAATTATTTTGAAGCTATAAAGGTGGAACACTGCCTATGTCTGTGGGTTGATCTGTTCAGCACTATATACAGTTATCTACAACTATTATAGCATTAATATTGGTTACAACCTATATAGGAACACTGCTGTACCCTCTTCACCTATAAGAGTTATGTTTTGTATCTCAGTGGTCTGGTTAAACTATGATTACAAAAACAAATCTTCACCTTCAATATCTACCGTCAACCATCCATCGTTCCAACTCATTCTATTGCAACCATTTCTCTTTCCAGTACAACCTATTTTTAACACTTCAGTATGAGTGAAGCTTTTTTTTTTTTGCGAGATATATTTAGACGACTTTATGCACCGTAGGAAGGTTCTGTGATTGTGTTCTTTTATTTCATAAATGTTATTTTAGTAAGCGTTATTTCCACATAAAGTAGCGATTTTGACAAGTTATTTTCTATCTATCTATTGCCTGACGCCGTGATCCCCGAAGGGGTGGCCATCTTGTATCGTCCCAGTTTTGGTTTGTTTAGTTTGCAAGTTTTATATTTTAATAATAAAAAAGTTAACTGTGATAGCTTCTACCTTTTTAACCTTTAATTCGCGGCGACCATCATATTTTATATTTTATTAATTTCACCACAACACCAAACACTCCCAATTAAATTAATTAAAATATATATGATCCGCCAGGATTCGAACCCGGGTTATCACACAGATTTTTGCCACCTTAACCATTACACCACCAGGACGGGAGAGAGAAAATTGGCCTATCCTGCGGCACCCGACATATTAAGTAACACCCCTAATAAACTAATGAAAGCATATGGTCCTCCCGGGATTCCAACTCGGGACACCACACCCAGAACATAAGCATCTAAACCATTACACCACCATTTTGAGGCTATTATGAGCACTGAGAGAGAGGCCAGGTGATTAAGAGAGCGCAGGGGGGCTCCAACCACTCCCCACAGCGAGCGCACACATACTGAGGTGCAAGACAGAGATATATCACTCATGTGCAGTGTCTCACACATCAAAATTAAAATGTAAAACTTGCAAACTAAACAAACCAAAATTCCTAATGTGAATAAAATCATCTATCTTTACCAACAATAAGCTGAAAAAGACGTCACTCATACTGAAAGGGCTATTGTAATATTAAAACTTGCTGATATACAATATACACATCCTTAATTTTCCAAAACAAAACAGTATTAATAGATTAAAAAAACACCATATGAGGAGGAGCGCTTTATTGACAAAGTTTCGCAGAGAGTTTCTTCAGGTCACGTTCTCAGTAAAGTGCTCCTCTTCAGATGGTGTTTTTTATCCATTCCATCTACTATTCAAGTACCGCTCAACATAGTATTAATAGGTTTTATATATATATATATATATAAAAAAAAAAAAAAAAAAAAAAAAAAAAAAAAAAAAAAAAAAATGGGATTGGGCCTGAGTATATACATACAGTATACTACTACTGGGAAAAAACAATAATAATAATAATAATAATAATAATAATAATAATAATAATAAAATATAATAATAAAAAAAAAAAAGTAGGCTACAATCATAACAAAAAAATCCAAACCTTAAAAAATGATTAGGGAATAGTTAATATATTGTTATAAGTTCATGGTAGAGGAATGAGCATCGTTATGAGTGTAATTTATGATATATAGATGGTACAATCGGCCTAATAAGTCATGTCTCGGCACCAAGTATGTTTTGATCAATAATTGGTATCGGCAATATTTAAGCATGATTTCCTTATTTCGAGTGAGATATACCAACATGTTTCCAACCTTTTCAACATCTGACAGACATTAATACAGCACAGAGCGAGCCAAACGTAACAACAGCTGAGACATGACTTATTAGCGCCACCGTACATTTAACAAGGGAAGGCACATTCATCCCCTCAACTACATTATATACAGTGTTGGAGTACTGGGGCAGGATTTACCAACCAATATCACATAAAATACATACAAAGGTTAAGCATAATTTTCCATAACATACATTGTAACAATTCAGTGGGGCCATAATGGTGTGCCCCATGGTTCCCTAGTGTCTTACTCTCACAGCCCACTGGCACAAGTCGGCCTTTCTCTCTCTGGTGTAGGGATGCGGCGACCCCACCGCCCGCCACTTTGGTGGTGCAATCAGCTTCTGTAGCAGTGGACCTATCTTCAGAACATTCCTGTGCTTGGTATGCTTCCAGCCAGGGCCCCACTGGGGTAAATATAATAGCAAAACATTGGTGGAACTGCCATCCTGGTGAGGGACTGCTCTGGGTCTGATCCTTCAGTGTTCATGGTCATAATCCACTTAGTGGAAATGGCACTGTGGAGTGGGTCAGTCGGGGCATGTCTGGGAGCCTGGAGGCAGTTTCTGCCATGGCCATCCCTTTTGGGGTGCTTCCTCTGGAAGCGAGGCGTCAGATTGATGATGATAGTTAGAAGCCTGTTAATTGATGGAGGCCATTTTTAAGGTGAATAAAACCATCTAATAGTAGCCAGAATAAAGTTAAAATGATGGCGCCGGTACAGAAAGGGTTAATCCTTCCAACCCTCTAGCCCTCTGCATTATGTTTGTATCCTAGTTGATATTGGTTAGTAAATCTCTGCCCTGAATCACAGAACAGCTAAATTAACTTAGCCTAGGTATTTGCATAGTAATAAATATCCTGTATTAGTAATAGGTCAACAATCTCTTTCTTCTTGACTCAGCTTCTAAGGCCACTCCAATCACATCTACCAACCAATCAGGTTAATTCCTACTTACGTGAGGATTTGATCAGCAGTCAAGACGCGCTACCAACTATGACACAGCCCGTGGCAAATAATAAATACACACAGGCAAATAGGTCAACACTTACTCCAACTTACGCAAACAACATAATCTACACTCCTTGAGAGCTCTGTGGGAAAGCCTGATCGTGGCCATGGCCTTCCTTAGGGACTCGGGGCTGTTTGGCCAGGCAGCCTAGGGAACAACAACAACACTTAACTCCTTCAATATGATAACTTGGGCTAACATTAAATATTAGTAAGCTTAGGAAAGACATTGAGAAATCAAGGGGGTAAAAATGATCCCAATTGGCTCTATTCCAACATCCCATCCAAGACAAAATAATAAGAGCAGGCTGATTTTGGTTGTCTTAATGCTTCGTATTTAAAACAACACAAGAACATCTCCAGGAGAGTTGAGTGTAGTCCGTTTTCAACCCCTTACTGGGAAAACATGAAAGTGCTCTGTTTTGCGTCTTATTAATGCCATAGTTTTCACAATTAACAATATATTTCGCTACAAAATTGTTGTAATAGCAAAATAATGAAGATGATCACATGCAAATTTACCGTTATCTAGAAGAAAACAAAATTGCTACAGGTCTCCCTCCACTATTCAATGCCCCAATTTATGCGTTTTTAACCCTCCGGGCCCGGGCTGTATCTCCAAAGGACAGTGTGGGCTACCCGGGCGATCTGGCCGAAAAACGTCTAGGCCTAGGCTACCGTATTTTTGTTAATTTTAACTGCTAGAAATTTCCCACGCATCTATAAACGTAGTGCGGTTTCCAATCTGTAGACTGGCATTGAGTAAAGCTCTCTAAGTCAACTGGTTCAGTTGTGATGACGATTTCAGTGGAGCTAATTTTTCCGCGATGTTGACAATATCGGAGCTTTTCACACACTAATTTCGTCTGACGTCACAACAATAACATTGATCCGACGTCTCCTTATTGTTTTCGGAGGTGCGGTGACGCAACGATTGGCTTTGTTTACATGCGTCGGACGCACAGCGTTCAGACCAAGCTGAATAGGCTTTCAAGCTTACTACAGTATCTCCTGAAAGGACACCCGGGCACCTGCCCTTATTTCGTGGTGTCCTTTCACACGGACACCCGGGGAGGAAGGGTTAAGGTGTTTGGGTTTGGGTTTTGGCTGGTCCCAGAACACATCCCCATTTACCCCATTAATTTGAGGGTTCGCTATATGATTTTTCCATTTAAGATTGGGTTTTCAGGAACGTGTGAATTTGTGTTTTGCTTTTGTGTGTTCATTGTTTTCTGTTGTGTTGTCCGTATTCAGGCTCTGTCTTGAGTCGGCCCCCCCCCCCCCTCTAGTAGAGAAAACAAAATATGACTACTGTATAGCACAATATATAAACGAGTTGTCCGGTCACCGATTTTTCTAATTAAGATTGGGTTTTCAGGAACGTAACCTAATCGTAAAATGAGGGAGACCTGACTATGGTACAATCTATAAACTATAGTCTATTCGCTGTAAGTAGGCGAGAAATTATGACCTCTAACCTCTGTAACTCAAAAAGGGCTATAAATTTCCACACCTATTCTCTGGCTGACTCTTCCCAATAGTAGAAATATTAGCTCGACTACTCAAGTCGTTTTATGAGTTGTTAGAGGTCATGATTTCTCGCCTACTTACAGCGAATAGACTATAGTAGCCGGTCTTCTAGTACTGTAGAAAACAAAACTGACTATATAATACAGTATAATATACTATTAACCGGTCCTGCCTCAAGTTGGCCCCTCGTCGTTATGTCTGGAGCGGTTGTGGTGTCCCTGCGTCACCATCTTCTCCTGGAAGTCTTTGAGAATGTCCGTCAGCATGTTGTTGTCTTCTCCACCTCCGTCACGGTCGATGTGTTCGCTCAGACTCGCCACACGCAACCTAGGCCGGGAGAAAAATAAGTGTGATGTGAGTAGAGGTGCACTTCATGATTACTATAAATATAATGTAAAACCTGTGAAATGAAAAACGAAAACAGGGACGACACAATATAAAGACAAAAAACTAATCCAAATCGCTATGTGGAAATAACGCTTTAACCCCTCAGACCCGGCTATGTATTCCATACCGAAACCCGGGGGTTTTGGCCGAAAAATGTCTACGCCTAGGCTACCGTATCTTTGTTATTTTGACTGCTTCCGCATTCCCGCGCATCCCCAAGCATAGATGTGTTTCGTACCTGTAGAATGGCGTTGAGTAGAGCTCTCTAAGTCAACTGGTTCAGTTGTGATGACGATTTCCGTGGAGATAACTTTGTGGCGATATCAGCCACTTATCATTACTTTTCACTACTTAACAATAACATACAGGCACACACGAACAAGGACGCCTCTCCTTCTTGTGGTCGGAGATGCGCGGCGTCGGTCCAACCGGCTGTTGTTTACATGCGTCGGACGGACGGCTTTCAAAACAAGCTTACAGGCTTTCAAGCTGCTGGGAGCCTCAGAGCCCTTCCGGGTTCCGCGGGGGTGTTTTTTATGGATGCCTCAGAGCCCAACCGGGTCTGAGGGGTTAAGCAAATCAAATTAGAAATAAAAGAACTATACTCTCTTCATTATGATGAGTAGAAACCCTAAACCTCAACCTCTTGTTATCAGAAAAAGGACTAGAACAATTAAGTCTTTTATTATGTAGACATCCTTCTTAAGCTGTATAAAATTATTTAATATTTGCCTGAATATTATTATGTTGTTGTTGTTGTTGTTCCCCAAGCTGCCTGGCCGAACAGCCGCAAGGCCAAGGCCATAACCGAGCGCCCCCACAGAACCCTCCCTGCCGACCACAATAAAGCCTGGGTGACCGAAGCCACTCCATGGCGGGGAGCTGAGGAGGGTGCGGAAACGCCCGGGAAACCAAAGCCCCATCCAGGACCCTGTGCCCCTCAGCAATTATGAAGAGAAAGTTAAGGGGCAAAGGAAAAATGTGACGCTTTGGCTTCCAATCTTGGTAGATTGGGAGGTCAATCCACGGAAAAGAAGCCGTCACTTAAGATCTAGAAAACATATAAGTAAAAGGAACAGTCAGAGTAAGCTATGGGTATGGCAGATATCGCTCAGTTCTCACTCTGATAGACCAGCCCATCGCCATATGACTAGAACCCAATCCTCTTAGCATCAGCTAGGAAAGGCCCTAGAAAGCCGCCTTTGGCGGGGGGATAGCTCCCCTATTTCAACCCCTTTCGGGGTACCCGCCCTGAATATTATGTAATGGATGTCACTGGTACTGGATGGGTTAAGTTGAGGGTCAGAGGGTTAATTGATATATTTTCTCGTATATATCGTATTATTTGTACAGTAAGTCATTAGCCAAATGTTTTTTGTTCTTCACAAACTTGTCTCACCTTCAGACTATCTTAATTAATCCTTTTAACTACCACAGATCCTTCTAAAGCTGAATAAAATAGTCTAATAGTGTCCAGGATATAATGAAAAGGACGTCACCAGTACTGAATGGGTTAACTGGTAGGCTACAACTGAGGAACAAACCTCCCCGACTCACCCTCCTACATGAAGGGGGCTTCCTACAGTGTTGCCACATGTTTATTACAGTGAAACTTGCCAACCCCTGTTCCCACAAAAATAAATACTCAAACTGAGTATTTATTTTGGTTTTACCAAGTTTCTAAAGTATCCAAAACACAAATCGTGTATCCGTGCATTTGGGGACACCCTTCACGAATCGCGGTTCCAAGCCCGAGAGGGTTAGTCTATCAATTGTTGGGGGATGGTCAAAATCAATAGTTTGCCAATTTTATTTGTTGTGATATTTATTACGAGGAACAGGAACTTAACATTGTATAAACAATACTAGTCAAGGCCTATTAGATCAACATACTGTACCGATCATTGCAGGTGTCAAAGTACAGTAACTTAAATATTTACACATTTTATAAACAAGGTTCTCGGCAAAGTATTGATATTGCCAATGTGATACAGGTAATACAAGTGTACTTACAGTGTTACAACATCCGGCTCGCTGCTCTCCAGGGCTAGGTCGATGGCTTTGTGGCCGGCTTTGTCCGCCAGGTTTAGATTCACACGGTTCTTCAGTAACAAACACACCTACAGCAAGAAAATTAGATTCAGTCACATTGGGTAGGATGTGTGTGAAGTTGTGCTTTGTTTTTGTGTGTTCATTGTTTTGTGTAGTGTTGTCCCTATTTGGGCTCTGTCTTGAGTCCCCCCAAAAAATAAAAAATAAAAAATAAATAAATAAATAAAATAAAATAAAAATAGGAAAAGTGGGGATTGGGCCTGAGTAAATAGATATAGAAATAGACAGTGGGTAAGTCACTGCAGGGTGAAAAATGAAAGCCAAGTTCATTGATTTTAGTCTATATTATTGTATATGTAAAGTGTATATGTGTTGTGTGTTCATTGTTTTCTGTTGTGTTGTCCCTATCCTGGCTATGGTTGTAGCTCAAAACGCTTCACATGTCTCACTCCCTAGACTGGAACGAGACCTCACAGGCTGCACCGTTGAATGTACAGGCTCTCAGCTTATGCCCGAGAGGGAGTAGTTGTTCTATTCTATTCTTGTTTTGCCTTTTGTCTCCCTCATTCACATAAACAAAACAAAAAAAGCTCAGGCCCAATCCCCACTTTTCCTATGTCTCCCTTTTGTATTGTCTTTCTTTCTGGGGATGGATGGGGGGGGGGGGACTCAAGACAGAGCCAGAACAGGGACAACATATAAAAACAAATAATAATACTGTACAGTAATTATAATGTAAAACTTGCAAAATAAACAAACCAAAACTGGGATGACACAAGATAAACGCAAAGGAACTAATAACAAATTGTACGGCGGTGTGTCTCTACCCATAGCCTACCTGTCCAATATTAGACTGTAGTGATGCAAAGTGTAGCGGTGTGCGGCCATCATCGTCCTGCTCGTTAACCTTGGCTCCGTTGATCAGCAGGTGTTGTATGGCCATCACCGACCCCTGAAAGTAGTGTGGATATGAGGCACAGTCGCGCTAAGAAGTGATAACTCGGCACCAAGTATGTTTTGATCAAGAATTGGTATCAGCAGTATTTACACATGATTTCTTCTTTTTGAGTGAGATATACCAAAATATTCCTACACTTACCCACCCTATTCAACATCTGACAGACATTAATAGAGCACAGAGCAAGCCAAACGGAATGACAGCTGGGACATGACTTATTAGCGCGACCGTACATGTCTCTCTCGATTTACGATTGGGTTACGTTCCTGAAAACCCAATTGTCTATCTATCTATTTACTCAGGCCCAATCCCCACTTTTCCTATTTTTGTTTTCTTTTCTTTTTCCCTCTTTTTCCTTTTTTTGGGGGGGTGGCCGACTCAAGACAGAGCAAGAACAGGGACAACACAAAACACAACATAAAACAACGAACACACACAGACAAAACACCCAATTGTAATGTCCAAAATATTATATGAACAAACTTTTGGTCTTGACACTTGAATATCATGTACTGTAGATATTTTTTACCCTAGGTTATAATGTAAAACTTGCAAAATAAACAAACCAAAACTTATACGAACACAGGAAAAAGATAAAATAACTAATCAAAATCGCTATGTGGAAACAACGCTTAAGTAAAATAATAATTTATAAATAAAAGAACATATTAAATGTGTTTTATTAAAAGCTTTGGAAAGGAGATTATTATTTATGAAAATTGATGAGTGTGTTTTGAAGCATTGGAACTTTTTTTTCTTTTTTACTTGTCAGGACATAACTACTGTATACTCTATCCAACTCAACTTTGCCACCGGCCTCTACAGCAGATACGAGACCGCGCCTGTGATTGGCTGGCAATGACATCACGCCCTAGACATTAAAGGTTCCAGAATTTCCAGAGTTTGTATTATATGCACTTATCCTTGACGTTGTGGTTGCAATTTAGCCAAGTTATTATACTAGAAAGTAGCATACAAACCCCTTTGTTATTTCGCATACAACACACTGAGCATAATATTCAGAAACTGCCAAAAAAGCTGGAAATGCAGTGTATAAATATAAAACAAACCACCTCCTGGCAACACTGCACTGGCCCGGCGGCGTCTTTTAAACTCTCAAATATTATCTTATTTGTGTCTGTTTGTGCAGATATAACCATTATCTATTCATGTTTACCTTTCGTTGCCTTCGTGCTATTGTTCATAAGGTCGCAGAGTATGGTAAGCAAAAGAATAACATATAAAATATAGCCTATGACGGAACATGAGGATATCACTGTATATAATCACATTATCGTATGAATTAATTCAACTTTTCTTTGATATTCCATATATATTAATTATATTAGATAGGTTATAGTCATTCTAATGGTGTGACAAGTGATATCCGAACCTTAAGAGCTATAAAATACCACATGGAACACATAAAATCGTAAGAATATAATACTGTAAACACAAGCAAGGTAAGAATTACCGTCACTGTCTACGTTAAATGTGTGCGAAGTCAAGCACGGCCTGTGATTCTCTAATACGCACGGGCCCGAGCCAGTCAGCCTTCCCTCTCGCTTACTTCCCCTGTTTATCAATTCTTTATTTCCTTGTTTTTACTTTATGATATATACGTTATTATTGTGTTTCATGTTATATTTAATAGTGCTTTAGAATTGGATAGCACTGTAATTTATTAAATAATCAGGTAAACCTGACTTTTTGGACCGACAGCGATTTCAGTAAGTTTTATTTTGTTTTATCTATTTTTTCCTTCAGATACAGTGTTGTTTTATATTGAAGAGGAGCTGAAATGAGTATTACCCATTATCCAACAATCTAAAAACACGCCCCCCACTAGTGGGGAGGGCTTTGAAATTCAGGGAAAATGATGGGTTATAAGCATAAAAAAAACATTAGCCTAACCTAACAAGGTGAACGACCGCAGCAGTGCAAGTACTGGTACTGAGCTGGATACACAGGCCTAGTTTGCCTTTTTCCAGAGGATCTACTGTAAGAAACTGTAAGAAACTAACAACCTTACCTAACCTATCCTAGGGAGGGGGCTGCCACCCCCACACCTCTGCTGGTTGGGTAACAGTGCAAAAAACACATTACTATGGGACATACCTTACTCTGGCAACAAGTGGCAGGGAGAGAGCCGAGAGGTTCACAACAATAATATGAGTGCGGCGGCAGACGTAAATTAAAATAATAACTCATCGTATTTATTACCTATTAATTTCCGGAAGTTTAAACCTATGCGAGAAAATCTTAATCTTTGTTACTTTGCTATCACCCATTAACCTCTCCGCTGCGTAGGTGGGGTATTGGCCACCCCTCCCTGTGCGGAGGTATTTAGACTGTTTCCTAAACTCAAATCGTCATCGTACCATAAATATAATTAATACTTAATTACTTATCCATATGCGCCTATTTTATGTTGATTATAAAGGTAATAACCTGTTACAGCAATAAAACAAGTGGAAACGGCGTTTGGATGGTCAAAATCGGCGATAGAGGCCGGGAGTTACATAACGTATGGCTCAGGCAGCCTGCCAGCCAGCCAGCCGTGAAGACGGCTGGAGACACTGCTGCGTGGTAGTCTCTCTCTCGCTCTTTCCCACGCTTGGTAACACAGCTGACCACGCCCTGCTAGCAACTCGCTAATGTTAGCACTTACAGTTTCTTACAGTAGATCCTCTGGAAAAAGGCAAACTAGGCCTGTGTATCCAGCTCAGTACCAGTACAGTAGGGTCCCGCATAAAACGTGGGTTCAATGTTATTTTAATACCACGAATTTTGTTGATATATTTGAAGATAAATATTGAATCTATATGCTCTAAAGATCATAATAAAATTTGTTTTAACCCTCGGCAAAACCTAATAAAAAAGTATGGTACTAAAATTTCATTTTCGTAACAAGGTTGTCAATACGGTACTTTCAGTCATCGATATCTCTAAAGATCATATGAAAATGTGTTAAACCCTCGTAAAAGCCTAATATAAAAGTATGGTACTAAAATTTAATTTTCGTAACAAGGTTGTCAATACGGTACTTTCCCGTTATCAATGTACACTCAAGCTGAAGATTGCAGAGTAAACACCATAGACTTCATCGATTTTTTTTTTTTTTTTTCAACTTCGTATAATCGACAGCCAATTTTTTTTTATTTTATTAAGGGATTAGTACTCAACCAGCGGGGTGTGGGGGCGGCAGCCCCCACCCATAATACTAGGTTAGGTTAGGTAAGGTTGTTAGGTTAGGCTAATGTCTTTTCAAATCACTATGGGGAGCGAGCGTGTCTCAACATCGATCGATAGGCCTAATGGGGAAAATAGGTTTTCCCGAGATTTCTAATTACTGTAATTACAAACACTATATATTGATGCAAATGACCAATTTTGTTTATAAAAAACACTCGGAAAATTCGTGGTATTAAAATAACATTTTTCCAAAACGTGTTCAAATAAAACTAGTCTCGATTAAAACTAGCAACCTAAAATATTAATATTTAATTTTCGATCAGAACGAATGTGATCACATAAAACGAGTCTGCCGCCAAAGTGGGGCAAATCCGAGGAATTTTCATATAGAGCGCCGAAATATCGTACGCTTTCATATAGAACGCCGAAATATCGTACAAAACGTACGAAATATCGTACACTCCTGACGGAAATTTACGCTTTCAGTGAACTTGGGCCACCAAAATGCCGTGTTCACATAAAACTCGCATAGAACGCCCTCGTTTATCGACCAATTACTAGTTTTATGTGAGACCCTACTGTACTTGCACTGCTGCGGTCGTTCACGGTGGCGGTAGCAGACGCAACATTTTTACTATTCTGTATTTTTGCTTTATAATCACACTTCAAATCTTTTCTTCCCCATGCTTTATCAAGATTACTTTCAAACTCCCTTATTGATTCGGAATCGACTACATACTGGGGCAGTGCGTTCCACTCATTTACCACTCTATCACAAAATGAGTTCTTTGCCTTCTCAAGCCTATTTCTTTCTTTGTAAAATTTCTTAGTGTCCTCTCGTTCTTGTTCCCTCCCGCATCAAGAAGATATCTTCACACACATCCTCATCATACTTTCCTGACACTATCTTAAAAGTCTCTAATATATACCTAAGAATAAGGGAGTAACAGGGAGAATAGGTGATAATCGAAAAGGGGGGGGGGGGGGGGGGAGGGTGGAAGGAGGGGATGTGGAGGAGTGATATTTGGCATGGCCAAGGGGCAATACAAAAAAAAAAAATTATAATAATATAAAAAAAAAAAATTACAGGGCTGATTTAAATGTTTTTTTTTTAGGCCTTGGATTATATAAGGCTTCCCGCAGCGCACCAGTGAAACTTATATAAGTCTTGCCGCACTTGCCGGGTTAAGATTGCACTGCTAGCTGTGGTGCATATTTTAGAGTTTTATTTTTGTTCTCCCTTATGTTGTTGTTGTTGTTGTTGTTGTTGTTCCCCAAGCTGCCTGGCCGAACAGCCCCAAGGCCCCGAGCAAAGCCATAACCGAGCGCCCCCACAGAACCCTCCCTGCCTACCACAATAAAGCCTGGGTGACCGAAGCCACTCCATGGCGAGGAGCTGAGGAGGGTGCGGAAACGCCCGGGAAACCAAAGCCCCACCCAAGGCCCTGTGCCCCTCAGCAATTATGAAGAGAAAGTTGAGGGGCAAAGGAAAAATGTGACGCTTTGGCTTCCAATCTTGGTAGATTGGGAGGTCAATCCACGGAAGAGATGCCGTCACTTGAGATCTAGAAAATATGTAAGTAAAAGGAACAGTCAGAGTAAGCTATGGGTATGGCAGATATCGCTCAGTTCTCACTCTGATAGACCAGCCCATCACCAGTTTCTCCCTTATAATACATTTCAGCTCTTAACCCTTGGTTCCCGGCTACGCATTCTATAATATATCCCCGAAACCCGGGGGATTTGGCCGAAAAAACGTTTCGCCTAGGCTACCGTATCTTTGTTATTTTGACTGCTTCCTTATTCCCACACATCTTCAAGCGTAGATGTGTTTCGTACCTGTAGAATGACGTTGAGTAGAGCTCTCTAAGTCAACTGGTTCAGTTGTGATGACGATTTCCGTGGAGAGAACTTTGTGGCGATATCAGCCATATGAGCCACTTTTCACTACTGAAACGACAACATACAGCCACACAAAAAAAAACGACGCCTCTCCTTCTTGTGTTCGGAGGTGCGCGGCGCTGGTCCAACCGGCTGTGTTTATATGCGTCGGACGGACGGCTTTCAAAACAAGCTTACAGGCTTTCAAGCTGCCGGAGCCTCAGAGCCCTTCCGTGTTCCTGGCCCTAGTTTGTTATGGGTGCCTCAGAGCCCTACCGGGTCTAAGGGGTTAATGATATACCGGTATATAGGAATGATGTATATGCTCTACCGGACCTATTAGGCCTAGACAGATAGATGGGCTAACTGTCGGTCCAAATCATCAGTATAACCAATATCAATTATGTACGATTAACCAATAATCATTAACATTTCTTAAACGTATCTAGTTTAATTAATAAATAAGGAATAAATTATCAGCTCTGCCTCTCCTATTGGACAGATGATAGCCAATCACAGGCTCGGTCTCGTATCTGCTGTAGAGGCCGGCGGCAAAGTTGAGTTGGATAGAGTATAGTGGTTCCCAATTATTCGGTGAGTGGTAAAGCTAAAATATTGTATGTATATACTCTGGCACCTTCCCCAGTTTTCCAACACAACATAAACAAAATTAAACAATGGTTATATATAATACTGGGCAAGAATGTAGTTACCGGGTGTACCGCCCGTCTTGTTTACACTACGTGGACGCTCACCATCATGTTCCCGTCTATTTTGACTGCCTTTGGCTACAGAAATACATTACCCTAACCAAACAACCTAACCTAACCTAACCTAGTATTATAGATTTACAAACAGGGGTACCCGGCATTGCCCGGGTAATCACCATCACTACTACTACCATCATCAATCACTACTAGCACAATCATCACAATACTACTACTACCATAATCACCGGCCTCGACCTCCCTGTGCCTCATTAAACGGCGACCTCGATTTCGGCCGCTAAATGACCTCCGATTTAGGATCTGACCTCATCCATACCCCCATTTTGGGGGGCTGCGAACAACTTTCGTTCCATACACCTTTTCGATCGGAGGCTTCCTTCTGCCCCAAACGGCAATTTTTTTCGCATTTTTTTCGTTCCCGTATACTACACAAGTTCTGCCGAAAACTTTATTAAACAAAAGTGTCTCTGATTTCCACTAAACTCGCCTAAAACCATCTCCAAAGCCTGGGCTTTCCAACGGTGCCCCACACTCCCACCTGGCACCAAAACTGTGGGAGGAGTTTAGTAACAAAGGTCGGGTAACTGATCGGGTAACTGACAAACATTGACCTTTATTTATTAAGTTAAAATGTAAAACTTGCAAACTAAACAAACCAAAATTGGGACAAGGACAATATAAAGTCAAATTAAATTATCAAAATCGCTATGTGGAAACAACGCTTACTAAAATGAAAATTATTAAATAAAAGAACACAATCCACCACATAGGGTGTACATTACTACACCCGGTAACTACATCCATCCCTAATACTGTACTTACACTGGATACGGCCATGTGTAGCGGAGTGCAGCTATTTTGTCGAGGATTATGCCAGTTCTTGTTAGCCCCGAGAGCCAGACTGTGACTCATCATGGCTAGGTTGTGAGCCTCGCTGGATCGGAACAACACAGCGTCCGGGGATAGGCACTCTACTGGATCCTCAGTTACTGTAGGGTAACAAAGTATATAATTAACACCCCGTTCTTAACATTAATCCACAATTACAAACCCCAAACATGTTCCTACACTTACCCACTTATGTAACATCTGACCGATATTAATATAGCACAGAGCGAGCCAAACGTAATGACACCTGAGACGACTTATTAGTGCGACCATACAATACTTAAAACAAACAAGTGAGTACAGTATAATTAACACCCCGTTCTTAACATTAATCATCAATTACAAACCCCAATGTACAGTACTTGAATAAACTAATGAAAGAATATGGTCCTCCCGGGATTCCAACTCGGGACACCACACCCAGAACATATGCACCTAAATCATTACACCACCAACACAGTTAAAGGTTGAGTACACGATCACGATTAATATCCATTTTCGAATTTTGGATATCGATCTAATCATGTACTCGACCCAATTGCATTATGGAAAGCGTAATGTTTTAGTGACAGGAAAGAACATTGAATGGGGCCAAGATCACTAAGGACCGGCCTCGCTATACTAGTTCCTGAACCAATAGAAATAAGAAAAGTAAAAGACTCTTACCATGACCCGTTGGTTCATCATTGTCAGTAGAGTTGTCGTCACTGGCCCCGGCAATGTCTGGTGGTGTGGTAGTCTGGAGGAGGGGGGTACCACCGGGAGACTGAGGTGGTGGTGGTACTACGATAACGTCCAGTAATAACACATCACCATCACCACCACCATCTCTACCTCCACCACCTCCACCACCATCACCACTACCTCCTCCACCATCACCAGGACTGCCATCTTCACACCTACAAAGTGGTGTTGGATTAAGGGGGTAGTTTAAGGTTTATTTATTAATTTTTAGGGGAGTCTAGTGGGTACAGTTCTGATGAGCGATAATAAATGGGAGTTGCAGGGTCTGGTAAATGTGTTTGGAACAGTGTGTGAAAAACTGAATCTGAAGGCAATGCGGGGAAGAGCAAGGTTATGGTCTTCGAAAGGGGTGAAGCCACAGAGTGTGAGGTGAGGTTGAACGGTCAGGCTATGGAGATTGTCAGCTCATTTAAGTATCTAGGCAGTGTGTTGAGTAAAGATGGGAATATGGATGAAGAAATGCGGGAGAGGGTGCAACAGGGGAAGAGTTACTGTATATCTGCACATACAGACACACATAGGATAATATCTGCGAGTTTAAAGATCACGCCGGGCCAGTGCAGTGTTGCCAGGAGGTGGTTTGTTTTATATTTATACACTGCATTTTCAGCTTTTCGGCGGTTTCTGTATATTATGCTCGGTGTGTTGTATGCGAAATAACAAAGGGGTTTGTATGCTACTTTCTAGTATAATAACTTGGATAAATTGTAACCACAACGTCGAGGATAAGTACAAATAATACAAACTCTGGAAATTCTGGAATCTTCTATAATGCCTAGGGAGTCATGTCATTGCCAGCCAATCACGGGCCCGGTCTCATATCTGCTGTAGAGGCCGGCGGCAAAGTTGAGTTGCATAGAGTATAGGAATCTTCCTCCCCTTGTAAAATTCTCCAATTCACTGAGACAGAGAAAGGGGCGAGAGAACGTGAAAGTGGTCCCGGACCCTGAGAATTAGAACCCTTGAATGTTGTTTCTGTTTGGGCTCTGTCTCGAGTCGGCCACCCTCAGTAACGGGGTATGTGCCTTAGTATATACATACATATATTAGCGCTGACTTACATAAATATTATACGAATTGAGCTTTTGCAAAACTTACATGGAGTGAGTTTCTGCTTGAGATTGGGTGCTGTCGTTGGTGGGTGTGTGTTGTGTGCGTCTCTTGGTCCGTGAGTACCGTCGCCGCCGAGCTACACTCCAACGACGACCTCCTCCGCCTCCTCCACTCTGTACACACACATACACACATATGTCTTAATTTGGATAACTTTTTCTCTGGCTCTGTCTCGAGGAAGCCACCCCCAGAAAAAAAATTAAAAAATACAAATAAAATAAATAAAAGACAAAAATGGGGAATGGGCCTGAGTAGATAGATAGATTCTTTTTATCTATTTTCTTCTAGCAGATTATGGGATGGATGTAGTTTTCGGGTGTACGGTCGTCATGTTGTGCGCTCGCAGTTACGTTCCCGTCTATTTCGACGCTATATTTTCTGCTATTTGCCCCCTGTCATTACTACATGAATACTAGGTTAGGTTAGGTTAGGTTGTTTGGTTAGGCTAATGTATTTTTTATATCCAAAGGCAGTCAAAATAGACGGGAACATGATGGGAAAGGTCCGACGCCACTACGCGTAGTGTAAACAAGGCTGGCGGTACGCCCGCACTTAACATTCTTGCCCAGATTATTTGACTGAACTTACTCAAGACCTGTGACAGATAAAGAGTTTAACCAATACTGTACATATGTTAAACCCTTGTCTGATTAAATTATATTTCTAATTAGTTATGCACAGATAATTATATTTATAAAAAGACTACACTCTTAACCCATGAACTTCTAAAAAATTGACAAAATATAAGGTCAAATTGAGGGAGGGAGAGGGTGGGGGGTATAAAGGGGGGAAGGACTGGAGGATGTGGTATAGGGAGATACTAGTATTTTCTATGTGTCATACAATTTTGAGACATTTCTCGGCACTGGCACGGTATTTGAATGGTTATTATTACATATGTTAAATACCCTGCCTATCGCACTTTACGGGTTAAAATCTTTAAGTATACTGGTATACTTGAGTCTGTTTGTAGTGCACCAGTCATGTAGTGTGTTGAAATAGGGTTGAAGGAGAAGTGTTGCTGTGTCTGGGTTTTGATGTGTGCATGTGAGTGTTACGTCGTCTGCGTAGGAGGCTATGTTTATTTGCGGTGTATTGGGTGTAATTATATCATGCATGTACAAATTAAAGAGTGCGGGCGACAGGACGGATTCTTGTGGGACTTCGTTTGGGAAGTTTCTGATGCTAGATGACTGACCGGCAAAAGATACGTGGGCACATCTGCCTGCTAGGAAGTTGGCCAGCCACCTTTTTGTGTTGTTGTGCATGTTTGTGTTGTAGATTTTGTTTGTTAGGTTGTGGCGGGGGATGGCATCGAAGGCTTTACTAATGTCGAGTGTGGCTAGTAGTGGTCTGTGTGGTGGTCTGGCTGAGTTAATGCCGTCAAAAGCTCTTTGTGTAAGGTCTGTGAGAAGAGTGTTTGTGGAGTGCAGTGGCCTGAAGCTATGTTGTGTTGGAACTTGGGAGCTAGGGGTAGGTTTAAAGTATCCCTTAACCCTCGGAATCCGGGAGGCCTCATATGAGACAAACAAACAAAATTGGCAGGAATCCGGGAGGCCTCATATGAATCTCAAATGAGGTGCTAAAAATCGCCGCTAAAATCATCATAACTCGGCAACCACGCGTCGTAGCGATGTCATCTCAACGGCAGTCTACAGATAACAGAACGTTCTACAATTTGCAAAAATGTTGACTGCTCTAGGTGGTCTCAATCAGTAGCTATTGAATTATGAAGTTTGCCTGTACCAAAATGGCCCCGGACACAGCGATTGGGATCATATGAGGCTCCCCGGATCCCATGGGTTAAGGACGCGATCGCGTGCACACATGCGTGAAAGGGTTAAATGCATTAAAAAAAAAAATGTCAATAAGTGATTAGTGTTAATAGTAGTGACCTGGTTCTCCGGTGTGGACGTTGGAGAGCCACCAGCAGCAGCAGTGTTGTGTGGTGCTGGTAGAGGCTTCACATAACTCCGCGACACATACTTCGCCTTGATCCAGTCCTCTCGGATGTTTCTGGGCCGCAACAGAAGGTTAAATTGTGGTAGTTCAGCCAGTATCACACGAGCGCTTTTCCCCTTAACATTTATCCTCAACACTGGTCTGGCAGCTTATGAGGTCAACATTTACAATATTTCTGTCACCTAAGTTAATCTACCATCATTCTAGTTCACAATACCAGTGCAAAATACTCCAGAAAAATGTTGATCACAGAATATTGACTGTAAAAGCTCTCGTGTGATACCGGCTTTAGGACCATTTATGTGCCTTACACACAATACAGTACACATATTAAACATGCAGAATGTACAACCTTGTGCAGTTTCAAAGCGGTACCACACAGGCAATTTTGGGGGCATTTTTTTCAAGCCTGCAAGCCTACCAAATCAAAACAAAATTATCCGCTAGATCCATTCTCAAATGTCGCTAGAAGGCCGCTAGGCGCTAGATAGTAAATTTGTGCCGAAAATCTTCAGAATCCTGCAAGCCTCTAGAATATCAATAGAATGTCAATCGAATCTCCAGAATATCACCAGAATTTGTGTCGCTAGATGTAAATATTTGCCGCTAGATCAGTGGTTTTTAACCTTTTTAGCACCGCGCCCCCCTTTGGTCAGGACTGTAATCATGATGCCTGCCCCCCCCCCCCCCCCCCACCTCTGGTGCCTAGAATTTTTTTCTTTTTTTCTATCCACTCCATATGGATGCGTAAGACGCAAGATACTGTAAAAAGGGCGAACAAATAACCAATCTGCATGCAAGGATTAAAACTGATTTATGGTTTTATGTCAACACTACAGTCATGTGGTTGCTCGGAATGACGGTTGTGAATTTTTCCTATCAAAGTTTCTTATCTATATATATAGCTTTGCAATTACCCTGTATGCATTTGAATGGCCCAGTCCTATTTTGAACTTTGAATACCCCACGCCCCCCTTAGCATTGTCAAACGCCCCCCAGGTTAAGAACCACTGCGCTAGATAAAAGTATAAACCTAGGTCTAGCGGAAAAGTAGCAAAATTGACAACACTACTGCTGCTTCCTTACGATCCCATGAATGACTCGGTTTGTGTGTTACCGGTACATGTACTTATGTGTTTTATTGGCCAGTTGTATGTTATAATGCAGATGTAAGTTCTAACTATATCAGCAATATAACATAAAATACTCATATTGATTCGGTTTGAGCAGAAAGGTGGGTAATATAGGTGGATAGGGGAATAAATTGGGGTCCTAGAACCAAGCTAATTAATCCCATAAAGCTGTCCTTTCGTGCAACGTAATTTCGGTCTGCGTACGGTATTTTCAGAACCAAACCTGTTCGCTAACCTAAAGTCTACTGTATAGGCTATAATTGTATATTCCTTTGTATTTATTTTGGGTTATTTTTTTTTTTTTATTGGGGGTGGCCGACTCGAGACAGAGCCTAGATTGAATTAATTTAACTGACCTATGTGAGTGACTTCAGTGTTTTTGTTAAAAAATCATAAGCTAGTAAAAAAATGCCGGAAAATTGCCTGCAAACCGCCGCCTTTAAATGTAAGCCCCTCTGCTCAGTGACCATCTGCTCAGATGGTCACAAGACCATCTCTCTCTCAGTTTACCTCTCCCTCTTTGTCCTTCCACCTCGCTCTCGTACACTCTCTTAGTCATTCTCTCGCTTACCATACGTTCCATATGGCCGAACCATCTCAAGGTGTTCCTTTTCACACTTTCCAGCACATCTACATTCAAAACACACCGCTCTCGTACTTCCTCATTTGTAAGTCCATGTAACTCCAAACGCACTTCTCAAGTAACTAATTTCCACCCCTCTCACTCTTGGTCTGAGTCTCTCCAACAACGTCCATGCTTCGCTCCCGTAAGTCAATGTCGGGATTACCACACTGTCATGTAATGACTTCTTTACTTCCATGCTGACCACCCTATTTCTTGTTACTGCTTTCAGCGTTCCTACAACCCTCTTTCCCTGCTGCACCCTCTCCCGCACTTCTTCAAATGTATAAAAAGGCAGCATTACCAATTTTGTATGTATATGCTCTGGCACCTAGCCTACTCCAGTTCTCCTTTTTATTGTTTTCCCCCTTTTTTGTATAAGTTCTTTTCTCTATATATTGTGTCGTCCCAGTTTTGGTTTGTTTATTTTGCAAGTTTTACATTATAATACCCTGTACAGTACTGTATAATGATACATTAAAAAAAACTTCATAATTCCAAAATTAATTAAACATTTTTATGCCATGCATTAGTTTACACGCAATATATTTAGTAATAAATTTCACTTAAGACATGCTCACATCAAAATTCCGCGCACTTATGCATTACGCTGTCAAGACAGTTAAAGACAGAGCCAGAATGGGCTTAAGTAAATACAAAAAATCATTACATACCTCTGACTATCGGGTTTGGCCGGGGGTGGATTGTTAGAGCCGGGTGTGTGGGTCGCTAGGAAGATGGCGTTCATAGTGTGGTTACCGAGCTCCCCCATCACCTTGACCACCTCGGGCTCCCAGGCGTCCAACGTCAACGACCGCACCTTGGAGTAATGCACCCCTAGGCTACGGTGGATCCCCGAACACTCTGTAAGGTCCAGGGTAACAATATTTAGTACAGTACTGGTAACATGACGTAACTTCGGACGGGGAGATAAATTCGGACACTCTAGAAAAATTATACAATGAACCACAGTTATGGGATAAATACATGATGTTATGGAAAAACAAGTTCAGTATGTCTGCGGTGTTCTTCCATAATGCAGTCATTTTTCCATAACTGTAGCGTATATACCGGTACTTTTATCCAGAAATGTCCGAAGTACAGTGGAGCCCCCGTCCGAAGCTAGGGCATTTCACGGTACAGTATTACTATCTTGCTTATTGTAGGCATAAAAAATACTATCTATCTATCTATCTATATACTCAGGCCCAATCCCCACCTTTCCCATTTTTTCTTTTTCCTCCCTTTCTCCCCCTTTTTTTTGGGGGGGGGGGGGCCCGACTCAAGACAGAGCCCGAATAGGGACAACACAACAAACACACAAACACAAAATACAAATTCCCACACATCTAGAGCTTACCTATACAGAGGGTAATTCCCAGGTTGATTGATGCCCAGCGTGGATTGTTGGCCCCACAGTCGCAGCACTTGTCGTTACCGGGGATACTCATCAACTCCTGCCATAACCTGGGGACACCACAAAACAATAGTAATGTACAATACATACATACATACATACAGTACACTTAAAAACTGAGTGATATATAAGAGGTATAGTTTCAGCCAATACCATAATCACTAAGGATGGGCTGGTCTATCAGAGTGAGAGTTGAGCTATCTCTGCCATACCCATAGCTTACTCTGACTGTTCCTTTTACTTATATTTATTCTAGATCTTAAGTGACGGCGTCTCTTCCGTGGATTGACCTCCCTACTGCCAACCTAGAGGCTGGCAGATTGGGAGCCAAAGTGTCACATTTTTCCTTTGCCCCTCAACTTTCCCTTCATAATTACTTAGGGGTTTTCTGTTGTGATGTCCCTATTCAGGCTCTGTCTTGAGCAATTCTCTGGCACTCTTCATTAATAGATTAACCCTTTCACGCATATGACACGATTTTGAGCCGATTGGGGATACTTTAAAGCCTTTGTTACCATCAGGGGTATTAAGCAACCTTTAGATTAGTTACTTCAACCTCTGCAGTTGTCTTTGAGCTAGCTGTGGGCAGAAAACTAATTTTGGAGAGGTAATTATAAAAGTGAGAGAACTCTATTTCTTATTGCTAATCTGGCAACCTCTGCGTCATAAATGCGGGAAAGGGTTAAAGAGTTAATTCCACATAGCGATTTTGATAAGTTCTTTTGCCTTTATATTGTGTCGTCCCTGTTTTGGTTTGTTTATTTTGCAAGTTTTACATTATAATTACCTACATACAAATACTACATACAATCAATAACAACCTCTCCTCTAACAAATGGGGTAAGGTAGATTAGGTAATAGGTCTTAGACTTCCCAAATTGACTAATTCCTTGAACGTGACGATAGTGCGTTGTTATATGTATGATTAGTTTGCTTGGGAAACAGATTAACTTGCTCATGTAGTAATGTATGTGGTGAATTGTGTTCTTTTATTTCATAATTTTATTTGCTAAAGCGTTGTTTCCACATAGCGATTTTGATTAGTTGTTTTGCCTTTATATTGTCTTTGTCCAAGCTTTGATTTGTTTATTTTGCAAATTTTATATTATAATGGATAAAATAAAATGACCTATGAAACAAGCAACAAAGAAAGCTACCTAGTATTCCCACATCAGTAAGCTTCCAAAACGACTGGCACAACCAAATTACCGACAACAATTATATAAGTAACACCCCGTTCTTAACATTAAACATCAATTACAAACCCCAATTTACTTGAAAAAACTAATGAAAGCATATGGTCCTCCCAAGATTCCAACTCGGGACACCACACCCAAAACATAAGCATCTAAACCATTACACCACCAATACAGTTAAAGGTTGAGTACACGATCACGATGAGTTACGTCCTACACAGAAAGACATACACAGAGATAAGAATCATAGTCAAAAGGGACATACGTAATGTTGGTAACACTCACAGAACATAAAAATCAATTTAACAAACCAGATCTGACTGTACCTTTTTCATAATTCTTATTTCTAACTTTTTCCTGGGAGTGGTGAAGGCAGTGGGGCCATAATGGTGTGCCACATGGTTCCCTAGTGTCTTACTCTCACAGCCTACTGGCACAAATCGGACTTTCTCTCTTTGGTGTAGGGATGCAGCGACCCCACCGCCTGCCACTTTGGTGGTGCAATCAGCTTCTGTAGCAGTGGACTACTGGTTCCGATCGTCAGAACATTCCTGTGTTTGGTATGCTTCCAGCCAGGGCCCCACTGGGGTAAATATAATAGCAAAACAGTGGTGGAACTACCATCCGGGTGAGGGACTGCTCTGGGTCTGCTCCTTCAGTGTAAGGGTTATAATCCACTTAGTGGAAATGACACTGTGGAGTGGGTCAGTGGAGGCATGTCTGGGAGCCTGGAGGCAGTTTCTGCAATGGCCAGACCTTTTGGGGCGCTTTCCCTAGAAGCGGTGCGTCGGATTGATGATGATGATATACAGTAGTAGTTTCCCACTCTGTAACTAAGTGGTAGGATATTGGCTCATAGGTGACAACAATATTTCACCCAGTGAAGATGCTGAAGTATAACTACATCCAAAGCAGTTGATTGTGTGAATGATGACAACTTGTGGAATCACGTTGACTAAAGCACCACAATGATTAACCCTCTCCGACATATGACGTGATTTTGAGCCTATTGGGGATACTTTAAAGCCTTTGTTACCATCAGGGGTATTTATAAACCTTTAGTTTAGTTACTTCAACCTCTGCAGTTGTGTTTGAGTTAGCTGTGGGCAGAAAAATAATTTTGGAGAGGTAATTATAAGAGTGAGAGAACTCTATTTCTTATTGCTAATCTGGCAACCTCTGCGTCATAAATGCATGAAAGGGTTAAGTGAATATACCCCAACTCTCACATAACCGAGATAACTACATAGGCCTGTACAGGTCTCCCTCGATTTACGATTGGGTTACGTTCCTGAAAACCCGATCTTATATAGAAAAATCAATCAGTTCCCCATTTACCCCATTAACCCTTGTCTAGCGGGGTGTTTTGGGCTCATTTGGGCATATTCAGGCCCTCCTGCATGATAAATCAAGCATCTGCATGAAAAAAAAAGTTATTTAGCAAAAATCTAGGCACTAAAAGCTTCAAAATGAGACCAGAACGAGCTATGTAGCACTCGTGGTTCTCTTGCAGTGATGCCACGAACATGGGAGTTTAGCATATATCGGTATATTTTTCCCAGCTATGCTCACTACTGGCTACACTGCCGGCCTCTCGAGAACACAGGGAACATGAGTTAATGGGCGGCGGTAAGCCCTGAGAGTCGGCTGTCTGGCCCGACTCTCCCGGCCATTTGCACTCTATTTTAACCCTTTAAAAGCCTTAATAATGCTCCTAACTTGCTGCAAATTGGTGCACGACTTAAGTCGAGCGCCGCCAATAAGGGGTTAATTTTAGGGTTTGCTATACAGTATTTATAATATTTATAATGTTATTTTGCTAAAGTGTTGTTTCCACATAGCAATTTTGATAAGTTCTTTTGTCTTTTTATTGTGTTCGTCTAAGTTTTGGTGTGTTTATTTTGCAAGTTTTACATTATAATATGGTTTTTCTATTTAGAATCGGGTTTTCAGGAATGTAACCCAATCGTAAGTCGAGGGAGATCTGTATGATAATTGAGTGATAGAATCAAGAGATTATATATACCCCAGCTCACACATAACCCGAGGCAAATTACACAGTATAACCTCTTGAGTCGATCTCTGTTGCGTCCGTCGTCTGCCTGTGGTTGGCTTACTGTAGGCTGCAGCACGGTTTTCATTGACGGCTTCCTGGTCCTGCACATCAAAGGCAAAAAGGAAAGAGAAACGGAAATACGCTAAATCTACATTCTGGTCTAGTAATTTGTCCTTAACACCTACTGTCCCAGTGACGTACGTTGGCCGACAGTAAAAAAAAAAAAAAAAAAAAAAAGTAACTCGTCAGTACCAGCGACGGACGACGTTCGTCCATAATATGCGGTCCTTTTAACAGCCAGTATCGATCGGTACCTGGTACCATGACTTGTGAGCACTGCTCTGAGACCTTGGCAACACTTCTCAGCTTATATCCAAGCTCCCACAGGCTATGAGAGTCAGTATTCCTCCAACTTTTGAGGTGGAAGGGTGTTCTCTCTCTACTCTGAAACCATTTTGGCCAAATTGCTTGGTACTGGAGGGTACATTTATGGTAATACCCTTTGGTACAATAGGGGGGGGAAAAAAAATAAATAAAAAAATAAAATAAAAATAAAAATGAAAAACTACACTGAAAGTTAGTATTTTAGCTTTCCTTCTTATCTTTATGTGTAGAGTACCGTAATATACAATATTACTATTTTATTATTTTGTTTATATTAGAAAGGAAATACAAAAATATATTAATATTAATAAATCAATGTTCCTAATGGAATCTTCCATTCATGAGAAATTTGTAACAATTGGATTTGAACTACCGGTATTGAAAATTCAAGATTGGTAGAAAGTTACTCTGGCAGTGGTGCAAGATCTTTTAATACTGTATACAGTATATAAGTGATAAAATAAATCGATAGGTAGAATGTTAATGATATTCTAATTACTCTACCTGGAATGTGCACAGCCTCTCCACAAATTCTGTTTAAACCTAAAAATGTATATGGTTGATAACTTACTGTGCCTTAGGCGGTGCGGACTGCTGATGTGGTGGTGTGGCGGGGGAGGAGTTAGCGGAGGAGTCCCCAGGGGTGCCGGGGGAAGGGGCGGAGGAAGGAAAGGCCCCCCCCGTGGTAGTAGAGGTAATGGAGGTATTGGTGGACGAGTTATCATAGTGACACGGGGAGGAAGGATAGTAGAAGGAGTCAGAGTTGAGGCCCAGCTGTAGCGCCTGGCCTATACCACGTTGTAGAGACGTGATCCAGGAATCGTAACTCTCCTCACTCTCTGCTTGTAGCATGTGGCATCTGCAAATAGAGGAATTTGGGGATAAACAGAGGGATTTGGGGATAAACAGAGGAATTTGGGGATAAACAGAGGGATTTGGGGATAAACAGGGATTTGGGGATAAACAGGGATTTGGGGATAAACAGAGGGAGTTGGGAATAAACAGAGGGATTTGAGGAAAGGGCTATAGTATAATCGCTGTTAGTAGGCGAGAAATCATGAACTCTAACCTCTGTAACTCAAAAACGACTAGAGTAATCAAGCTGACAAAAAAAAAATAAACAAAATAAAGGTCAACAAGATGGCGGCGTAACACCACATTGTAAACAGAGGAGTTTGGGGATAAGGACTATAGTATATTCGCTGTTAGTAGGCGAGAAATCATGACCTCTAACCTCTGTAGGCTAACTCAATAAGGGCTAAAGTGAATTGGGCTTGGGGATAAGGACTATAGTACGGTCGCGCTAATAAGTGATGTCTCGGCACCATTTATGTTTTGATCAATAATTGGTATCAGCAATATTTACACACCATTTCTTCTTTTTGAGTGAGATATACAAACATGGTCCTACACTTACCCACCTTATTCAACATCTGACAGACATTGATACAGCACAGAGCAAGCCAAACGTAATGACAGCTGAGACATGACTTATTAGCGCGATTGTACATTCGCTAAAGTAGACGAGAAATCATGACCTCTAACCTCTGTAACTTTTATTTATAAATTATTATTTTGCTTAAGCGTTGTTTCCACACAGCAATTTTGATAAGTTGTTTTGTCTTTTTACTGTGTTTGTCCAAGTTTTAGTTTGTTTATTTTTCTAGTTTTACATTATAACCTCTCTCTAGTATTAAATTAAAATGTAAAGCTTGCAAACTAAACAAACCAAAACTTGGACCCAGTAAAAAGACAAAACAACTTATCATAATCGCTATGTGGAAACAACGCTTACTAAAATAAAATTTATGAAATCAAAGAACACAATCCACCACATAGGGTGTACATTACTACATGAGCAAGTTAATCTGTTTCCCAAGCAAACTAATCGCACGCATAACAACGCACTATCGTCACATACAAGGAATTAGTCAATTAATTATTATGTTTTTTTACACCAACCAACTTCACATCTAAACTCAATTAATGAAATCAACAAATACATGGACTCGAACCCAGGATACTCACATCGAAATTCCGCGCACTATTCCTTACGCTATCAAGACAGTTAAACAGTTAATTAATAACAAAAGTACAGTACTTACTTCATAGGAGAAACGACCTCGAAGCAGAAGCGTCGATCTACCTCCACGGCCGGCTTGACGGTACATAGTCTGAGGTCTTCCTCCATCACCGTCACCTCCTCTCCTAGGGGTCATACATAAGTAGATTGTAATGCCGGTATACTTCCTCACTTCATCCTTCCACCTCTCTTTCGGTTTACCTCTCCCTCTCTGTCCTTCCACCTCACTCTTGTATATTATAATGCTCTCTTCACCAACCACCTTTACTCCTAAACTCGATTAATGAAATTAACAAACACATGTGGCAGCCCAGGGATTCGAACCCAGGACGCTCACACCGATAATCAACACACTTATGCATTGCGCCACGAAGACAGTTAAAGAATGCTGCACAAGCCTACGATTCATTATGCAGTTTCGAATCCTGCATACCAATCTTAGCATGTACATTCATTCCAACTGCACTATCGGAGGCTATAAATAGGTGAATGGAAATAGTAATTAATATATACAATATATACTGTTCTTGTTGTTGTTGTTCCTCAAGCTGCCTGGCCGAACAGCCCCAAGGCCCCGAGCAAGGCCAAGGCCATAACAGAGCGCCCCCACAGAACCCTCCCTGCCGACCACAATAAAGCTATATACAGTATCAAATATTACTCTCTCAACACCCTTCAACAGGGTGAGGGTTGGTCCTATCCAGAGTCAGGTTTGGTATCCTCTACCAAACTTTAGCCATTTCCGTCAGTCTCTTTTCCTGTACTTTTCCTTCTAGGTGCTGGTGAGATCGCCCGATTAGGTGGTACTTCAAGGGGAGCTGCAGTCGGTGGGGGCATAGGCCCGGGGGTGCAAACCCATGGGCTGATGATCCCCTCCCCCGCTGCCCTCTCAGAGACAGATCTTATCTCACCCGGAGGGCCCAAGCATCTGGAGCGGCTTCGGTCTATCAGACTCGAGACTGTTCGGCCAGACAGTCTGGGGAACTACAACAACAACCACCATTATAAACTGAAAAATTATATTTATGTATTTCACCATACCGGTACTTCTATCTATCTATTGCCTGACGTTGTGATCCCCGAAGGGGTGGCCACGAACAAACCGCCCCCAGTCAGTCGACGCCCCTCCTTCCAACCAGCACCGCCTTCATCCATATACAGTACTTCCTCTCTCCCTCTCTGTCCTTCCACCTCTCTTTCGGTTTACCTCTACCTCTCTGTCCTTCCACCTCGCTCTTAATACATATAATATACAGCATATAACATAAATATAACCAATAGGCTAGAAGTGATAACCAAATAGATATTTTCAATACAATGAGTGAATACTGTAAACTGCAAACTGCCTGTACATGTTGCACTATCTTACAACAAACTTTAATATTATCAAGCAACAAACATAATATAAGCAAAATTATTAGACTGGTCAAAAATTCTGCAAAGTAAAGAATCAATATATTGTCTTTGTCACAGTTTTGGTTTGTTTAGTTTGCAAGTTTTACATTTTAAACTATGTGTCACTTCAATCTGGAACATACTTAATCTAATACAGTATACTGTATACAATATAAAAATGGAAAATGATGTTAGCTTTGTACAACATTTGCAAGATATACCGGTACTGTGTATTATGCCTTACTGTACCGGAGACGTCTTTCTTTATTTTATTGCAGCTACATTTAGACGACATTATTAAGCTTAGGAAGGCTATATGGTAGCTGAAAGGATGAATTGAGATAGTCTGTACCATTTTTATTGGTAGACGTCCTTCCTAAGCTAAATAAAGCAGTCTAATAGTTGCTAGAATATAAGGAAAAGGACAGCACCGGTAGTGTATATTAATATTAAAGATAACCCATGCAAGCTGTTAAAAGAATGTGTTTATACAGTGCTGATCAAACAATATATACAATACCACACAAATAAATATATATATGTGTTATACCCGAATAATATAAGCAAGCGAGCAACTTATAATATAAACAATAAAATACACCAAAGTCTTACGAGTGCATGTGATTCAAATTGTGGATATTATTAGTATACAACTGCAAAATAAAAATAAAATAAACAAAATGACTGCAGAGCGGAAATATCTATACCCTTTTACCCTTCATGATACTGTATAAAGAAGAGTTCCTTGTCATACCACTGATTCAAAGTAAATGGCTTCCAAAAATATCTATACCCTTTTACCCACCACTGATTCAAAGTAAATGGCTTCCAAAAATGCATAAAAGTATTATTTTGTACAACATAATTATTTGTCTTTAGTAAACCAGATAACCATTACACTGTACAACCCTACAACATCCGCTAAATGTGTATGTACAGTATGTACTGTATTTACGTATCGTATCGGAAATCGAGGGAGACCTCACCTGTACAGTCAATCCTCCAGTAACACGGCTTATGTGTTCTGGCAACGTTCCGTATTACCAAAAAACGCGTTACCGAACCCATATGTTTACATGTTAAAGGTACCTTGGTGTTCTGGGGATTTCCACAAAGTCCACTTTTTCTCCTTTTTGAGGCATTAGGGCACCCAAAACCCACCCAAATGACACATAATGGTACACACACATATCATATGTTAATGAAATAACTTTAAAAGTATACCATTGTCATTGTAGCCTATTAGTTACTTCAAAACATTCAGATTAATGGTGAAAGGAAGCAGCTGAATCGCTGATATAAATGTAGTCTAAACACCACATGTCCGCATCGTCTTGCTCTTGAACGCACCTATGGGACGCTCCGATCACTATAAATAGTAGCGTATCGGAGCGTCCGAAGGTGCATTTTCAAGAGCAAGGCATCTTGCTCTTGAAAATGCACCACTGGACGCTCCGATACGCTACTATTTACTGTATAGTGATCGGAGCGTCCCAAGGGCACGATCAAGAGCAAGACAAACTCGCTAGCAGACAATGCGGACATGTGGTGTTTACATTTATATCAGCAGTTTCCTTTGACCATTAATCTGAATGTTTTGAAGTAATAGGCAACAATGACAATGGTAAATTTTAAAGTTACAGTAGATAGATAGATATAGATACAGATGGATGGATGTCCTTCCAAATGGTATGAATTGTGCTTTCATTCGCTTCATTTCGTCTTGCTGAACCCGCTTGTCTCTTGCTCTTTCTCTAACTCTTTCACGATCTCGTACTTCTGTGTGTACGTAAAGGTTCGGCGCCCGGCCATACCCCGCGTCTGTGTAATTGTTGTTGTTGTTGTTGTTGTTGTTCCCCAAGCTGCCTGGCCGAACAGCCCCAAGGCCCCGAGCAATTCCAAGGCCAAAACCGAGCGCCCCCACTGAACCCTCCCTGCCGACCACAATAAAGCCTGGGTGACCGAAGCCACTCCATGGCAGGGAGCTGAGGAGGGTGTGGAAATGCCCGGGAAACCAAAGCCCCACCCAGGGCCCTGTGCCCCTCAGCAATTATTTCTCTGTGTAAGTGTTGACCGCGTTAGTATAAATTTTGGAATATTGGGGTGTACCGAGTCCCACCAAAACCGCGTTACCGGAGGATTGACTGTACTAGACACAAGATATGGGCTCTATAGAACCTAACACATTCCAGGCAATTCATTTCTTTTACCGCCGGCATGCACGTACAAATAACCGTCACATTATACAGAAAACATCAGGTGATCAGCAAGCAGGGATCAAGGGTATGGATGGATAAAGAGTAAATCACCCAGCGAGGAAAAAAAATACCATGGTATATAAATAATGCAGATATAAGCTTCCATATTAATCCCTCTTAACCCCTTGAAGCTCTGATGCGTTTTAGCAGTTTATTTTGGCTATCATTAGTCGATTTTATGCAGCTTAGGAAGAATCTGTGGGTATTAAAAGGGTAAATACTATCTCCATCAACCCTTTGACTTCCGCATACCGTTACTAATCTGACTAAAATCGTCTAATAGTAGCCAGAAAACAGAACAGAAATGCGTATTGGAGCTGGAAAGGGTTAAACCACCTCACATCACAAAATGGCTTAAATATGTAGCGCATAAATATTACCATATGTCTCTGTAGGTCAAACATATACGGTTATATTACCATATGTCTCTGTAGGTCAAACATATACGGTTATATTACCATATGTCTCTGTAGGTCAAACATATACGGTTATATTACCATATGTCTCTGTAGGTCAAACATATACGGTTATATTACCATATGTCTCTGTAGGTCAAACATATACGGTTATATTACCATATGTCTCTGTAGGTCAAACATATACGGTTATATTACCATATGTCTCTGTAGGTCAAACATATACGGTTATATTACCATATGTCTCTGTAGGTCAAACATATACGGTTATATTACCATATGTCTCTGTAGGTCAAACATATACGGTTATATTACCATATGTCTCTGTAGGTCAAACATATACGGTTATATTACCATATGTCTCTGTAGGTCAAACATATACGGTTATATTACCATATGTCTCTGTAGGTCAAACATATACGGTTATATTACCATATGTCTCTGTAGGTCAAACATATACGGTTATATTACCATATGTCTCTGTAGGTCAAACATATACGGTTATATTACCATATGTCTCTGTAGGTCAAACATATACGGTTATATTACCATATGTCTCTGTAGGTCAAACATATACGGTTATATTACCATATGTCTCTGTAGGTCAAACATATACGGTTATATTACCATATGTCTCTGTAGGTCAAACATATACGGTTATATTACCATATGTCTCTGTAGGTCAAACATATACGGTTATATTACCATATGTCTCTGTAGGTCAAACATATACGGTTATATTACCATATGTCTCTGTAGGTCAAACATATACGGTTATATTACCATATGTCTCTGTAGGTCAAACATATACGGTTATATTACCATATGTCTCTGTAGGTCAAACATATACGGTTATTACCATATGTCTCTGTAGGTCAAACATATACGGTTATATTACCATAAACATATACGGTTATATTACCATATGTCTCTGTAGGTCAAACATATACGGTATATTACCATATGTCTCTGTAGGTCAAACATATACGGTTATATACCATATGTCTCTGTAGGTCAAACATATACGGTTATATTACCATATGTCTCTGTAGGTCAAACATATACGGTTATATTACCATATGTCTCTGTAGGTCAAACATATACGGTTATATTACCATATGTCTCTGTAGGTCAAACATATACGGTTATATTACCATACTGTATGTCTCTGTAGGTCAAACATATACGGTTATATTCATCGTATATACTTTGTATATTGGGCAATCTACTGAATAGAATTTGAGAGTAATATGTCTGTAACATTAATGAATATAGAAATGAGTGATATTTTGATGACTTGGATTTATATACAGTATATCGACTCACTGGATGGAAACGGATTACTATTGGGTGTAAGTGAAAGAGTAGCAGACAATGTTTTCCTGTCCACCATTGGATTTATATACAGTATATCGACTCACTGGATGGAAACGGATTACTATTGGGTGTAAGTGAAAGAGTAGCAGACAATGTTTTCCTGTCCACCATTGGATTTATATACAGTATATCGACTCACTGGATGGAAACGGATTACTATTGGGTGTAAGTGAAAGAGTAGCAGACAATGTTTTCCTGTCCACCATTGGATTTATATACAGTATATCGACTCACTGGATGGAAACGGATTACTATTGGGTGTAAGTGAAAGAGTAGCAGACAATGTTTTCCTGTCCACCATTGGATTTATATACAGTATATCGACTCACTGGATGGAAACGGATTACTATTGGGTGTAAGTGAAAGAGTAGCAGACAATGTTTTCCTGTCCACCATTGGATTTATATACAGTATATCGACTCACTGGATGGAAACGGATTACTATTGGGTGTAAGTGAAAGAGTAGCAGACAATGTTTTCCTGTCCACCCATTGGATTTATATACAGTATATCGACTCACTGGATGGAAACGGATTACTATTGGGTGTAAGTGAAAGAGTAGCAGACAATGTTTTCCTGTCCACCATTGGATTTATATACAGTATATCGACTCACTGGATGGAAACGGATTACTATTGGGTGTAAGTGAAAGAGTAGCAGACAATGTTTTCCTGTCCACCATTGGATTTCCAAATAATCAGATGATAAGACTATAGGAATTTTAAAGAATTCAGAACCATATACAAAATAATAAATAAAAGCAATACTTAAAATCATCTTAAGGTGTGCACAGTATGAAGCCATTCATATAAAAGGCATATACCATTTAGTCACTAGCACTTGTTCAAAAATCTTGTTACTTACCACAAATAAAAAACTATTTAAGTGCTCGATACTAAACAAATATATAACTTATATCTATAAATACCTATAAATAGACTCCAAGAAATAACCACTGTCCCCTTAAATTAACTTGCTCATGTAGTAATGTACACCCTATGTGGTGGACTGTGTTATTTTATTTCATAAATTTGATTTTAGTAAGCGTTGTTTCCACATAGCGATTTTGATAAGTTATTTTGCCTTTATATTGTCTTTGTCCAGGTTTTGGTTTGTTTAGTTTGCAAGTTTTACATTTTAATGATTTTCTTACTACTATACTGATGAAGTGGTTGACTTAGAAGCCCCAGATCAGAATTGCTGAAAAGAATTGCCGGAAATATAGCTTGTGTGTCGCCGGTTTTTATCCCAGGCTGCAAACATGATGGTCCCGACACTAAACAGACACAATGCAGTTTACACGGGACACAAATATTGACATGGAGCCGTACATCATGTAGCAGAACATTCCTTGCTACTCTATGGTTATTTACACTGAGGGTAATGCATGAACAGCAGCCAGTCTGTATATATTGTACATTCGCTTATATGTCATGTATGTGTTGGTAGTTTGGTACTGTATAAAGTAAATATGTGTGTATACAGTATATGTTAGTTTGCATGAAGGATATTAACCCCTGTTGTACCGGCGACGTCTTTGTAATTTTATTCTAGCTATGTTTAGACGATTTTGTGCAGCTTAGGAAGATTCTGTGGTAGAAAAAAGGGTCAAGTGAGATAGTTCGAAGCTTGTTAATTGATGGAGGCCATTTTTTAACTGAGTAAAATCGCTTTATAGTAGCCAGAATAAAGCTAAGATGACGGTGCGGTAAAGAGGGGGTTGATAACTGGAGTACTGTAATGTTAAATTCAAGGTATGGCTCGTCCACACAACCAGTTTCCACCAACAGCCAAGCCCGACAGATAGCGTGGCTGAGGATCCCGGCTCTTAATTTAGCGACTGGGCCCAAATCTTTCTGTATTGCAAATTTAGCAGGTGAGATTATAATGTAAAACTTGCAAAATAAACAAACCAAAACTTATACGAACACAGTAAAAAGACAAAACAACTAATCAAAAGCGCTATGTGGAAACAACGCTTAAGTAAAATAATATTTGTGTACTGTGTTTGTCCAAGTTTTGGTTTGTTTATTTTGGATGTTTTACATTATAATTACATAATAATCGCCAGGCTCCAGCAGCTATTTTTGTTTAGAAATCCTAGTGTACATGACGACTCAGCTGATCAACAGGCTTCGGCGGCCATATTTGTTTACATTCAATTTTTATGCCGTCTCCTGTGTGTCATAACACTGCCCTAGTGAGTTATTTTCAGTGTTACCATAGTTTGTGCTTGAGAAAAAGATGAAATTGCCAGAGATTCCAGACTATTTAAGGGTTTTACCAGAGAAAAAGTGGGGATTGGGCCTGAGTATATAGATAGGTAGATAGATTGACCATAGGCACAGTCGTTTATATTTAGCAAGATCTTAAGCGTTGTTTCCACATAGCGATTTTGATTAGTTATTTTGTCTTGTTACTGTGTTCGTATAGGTTTTGGTTTGTTTATTTTGCAAGTTTTACATTATATTTTAGCGGTTTGGGTCAAGTCTACAAGTGTGGCAATCTGTGGGGTTCTACTGTATAGAGTATTAAGGGGATAGTGCTTGATTGTTGGTCTATACATTTATATTTATTAATTTATTTTTGAGTTTCCTCGCTAGACCTCTTATCAAGCTTAGACAAACACCCCTTCGGCCCCCTTTCAAGATAAATTTGTACATTTCTCGGTAAAAAAATGTCCCGGGTTAAACACCTTGAAACAGTAGGTTGAATGGGGCCGAATGGATAAAAGCCAGAGAAAGAGAGAAAAGGAGAGAAAAAAAGGAAGGTGACCCCTCTTAATACAAGCTGTGTGGTATTGAATTTACAGGTGGATAGATAAAGGTGATGTGAAGCAAGGGAGTAAAGTAACTACATTCCAGGACATGCTGTGCAGTGTGTTGGTAGTAACGTGGAGCGGGTTTGATGCTAGACGGTTAAGTAACTACAGTATGTGTTAAGTATGTGTAGTAAAATACAGTTGGTAGTAATAGTAGTGTTGGTAGTGATGGTCTGGTACTGTAATACATTGATTGTGTTGATAGTATTGGTCTATGGTGGTGGTGGTTGTTGTTGTTGTTGTTGTTGTTCCCTAAGCTGCCTGGCCGAACAGCCCCGAGTCCCTTAAGGAAGGCCATGGCCACGGTCGGGCTTTCCCACAAGGCTCTCAAGGAGTGTAGATTATGTTGTTGGCATAAGTGGTTGTGTGAAATGCAGTCTTCTATGATGTGTTTAATAGTATGGGGTGCTGTGTTACATCCCGGGCAGGTGTCGACGACGTAGTCATCCAGTCTCTTCTGATAGCTCAGAAGGGCTGGATGGTGTCCGCATCTCAGCCTGGCCAGGTGGACTCTGTCCTGGTCTATGGTAGTTAGTGGTAGTGGTAGTATTGTTACTGATAGTCAAAGTAGTAGTGGTAGTATTGGTAATGGTACAGTAGTGTTAAGCCGGTATCACACGAGAGCTTTTATAGTCAACATTCCATTATCAAAAAAATTCTGGTATAGTTTGCACCGGTATTTGAAACTAGACTGATGCTTGATGAATTTAGGTAACCGAAATACTAAAAATGTTGACCTCATAAGCTGCCAGACCAGTGTTGAGGATAAATGTTGAGTGAAAAAGCGCTCGTGTGATACCGGCTTAAGTGGTAGAAGCAAGTTTGTGAAATACAGTTAGTTAGCTAGTTATGTAGAGCAGATTAACCAGACTGCTGAGCTCCATTGTGAAATACAGTACTACACTACATGTATAGAGGGTAGTGGTAGTGTTGGTAGCTTGGTAGTGATAGTGGCAAGATACTACTGTTATGTGCTGCATGGTGGTAGTGGTAGTAGTAGTAGTAGTAGTAGTAGTAGTAGTAGTAGTAGTAGTAGTAGTAGTGGTGGTGGTGGTGGTGGTGGTAGTAGTAACAAGGTTGTGAGATACTACAGTTACGTGCTCTATGGTGGTAGTAGTAGTAATGGTAATGGTGCTAGTAGTAGTAGTAGTGGTAATGGTGGTAGTAGTAGTAGTAGTAGTAGTAGTAGTAGTAGTAGTAGTAGTAGTAGTGTAGTGATAGTGGTAGTAACAAGGTTGTGAGGTACTACATTTACGTGCTGCAGGGTGGTACAGGTCTCCCTCACTATCCGATGCCCCAATTTAGAATATCATTATAGGTTTTTAGGTGTTTGGGTTTTGGCTGGTCCCAGAATGCATCTCCATTTACCCCATTAATTTTAGGGTTCCATATACGATTTTTCTATTTAAGACCGGATTTTCAGGAACGTAACCAAATCGTATAGTAGTTTGTATATTGTGTTCTTTTATTTCATAAATTTTATTTTAATAAGCGTTGTTTCCACATAGCGATTTTGATAAGTTAATTTGACTTTATATTGGCTTTGTCCCAGTTTTGGTTTGTTTAGTTTGCAAGTTTTACATTTTAATTGAGGGAGACCTGTAGTAGTGGTGATAATCCTGCTGTACACCTAAGGTTTATCAGAGCAGCATACACACATATATACATATATATATATAAACCTTAAGAGCACAAAACAGGAGCTGTACAAGAGATGGGTTATAAACAGACCTCCGTGTGTTTGCGTCAAGCTGCTATTGAGTAGATTACTTCCTCCAGAGTTCCTGTATGACTTTCGATAACCTTGGGGGGAGGAGGATACCAGAAAAACTAAATTAATGTACATCGATTAACATTTTACCCGTATGACCACCCAGAAATTTTGCACAATACAAACAAAAGAACAAATCATTATTAATCACTTCTAATTTAATCAGTATCCCATCGAGGAGAACAATAACACAGAAGTTGATAATACAGGTCCCCCTCACTATCCAATGCCTTCATTTACCATATTATTACAGTATAGGTTTTTAGGGGTTTGTGTTTGGGTTTGGGTTGGTCTGAGAACGCATCCCCATTTACCCCATTGATTTTCATCTTCAACATCAAATCTGACACCCCGCTTCCAGAGGAAGCGACCCAAAAGGTCTGGCCATGGCAGAAACTGCCTCCAGAGTCCAGGCTCCCAGACATGCCCCCACTGACCCACTCCACAGTACCACCTCCACTAAGTGGATTATAACCCTTAACACTGAAGGATCAGACCCAGAGCAGTCCCTCACCCAGATGGCAGTTCCACCACTGTTTTGCTATTATATTTACCCCAGTGGAAGCATACCAAGCACAGGAATGTTCTGAAGATAGGAACCAGTGGTCCACTGCTCCAGAAGCTGATTGCACCACCAAAGTGGCGGGCGGTGGGATCGCTGCATCCCTACGCCATTAATTTTATGGTTTGCTATACGATTATTCTATTTAAGGTTGGGTTTTCAGGAACGTAACCCAATCGTAAATCGAGGGAGACCTGTATATTGATAACTAACTAACTTAACTGTATATTGATGACATGGTACAGGTATGTGTCTGTGTGTTAGCGGTAAAGAAGCTAGTGAGGTGCTCGGCTTCATGTTGTGTACAGTTTGTATCCCTCGCCCATCTAGCACGCATACCTTAACCCCTCTATAGAATATTAACATTCAGTAGAGCATATGAAAAATTAGCCTACCAGGATGGATAAGAAAGAAGCATACTAAGACTGTATTGTACCCAACACCATGCACTATGTTGTAGATTTAATAGAACAGCTATACTATGATGAAGGTATAGAATCAAAATACTGTAGTGGTTCACAGGGTGTAATATATTGTACAGTCAATTCTCCACTTAAGCATCATCCATTAACATTAGCTTCCATTTACACGAAAGGGTAGGGGGGGGAGGGGGGGTAACCTGACAGAATGCCCATTTGCCAGCCTAATCACCAAATATGACTAAACCTAAAGAGAAACAACGTAAGTCCGATGAAGACAAATGCCCCACCACAGTCTCAGACTTGCTAGTGTGAATGTTGGTACAGTCAGACCTGCCAATCCGCGAGTTTTCAATCTGCGAAATAGCTAATACACGAGCAGGGGTCCAAAATATACATTACCAAAAACTTTCAAAACGCGAGAATGTACTTACAATATGCGAATCGAGCGCCGAAATATGGGCAATTCCGCCGTGTTTTCCTAATGCGCGGGGCCGGCGTTGTGAGATACGCCAGTCTTACAGCTACGTCGGAGCGGAATGGAAGGTTACTCGTTCATAAAGCCACGAAAAAAAGTTTATAACCCTCAAGAATAAGTTATATTTAGTTGTAATAGTTATAGATGTTATATTTTCTGATTATTTTGATAATTATGTCCACCATTTTAGGCAATTGAAGGGGAGAAATAGGCCAAATAATGGTCATTCTCGGAGTCATTGCCGCCCATAAGCAATTATTCCCATAAGATGCATTATTTCTAATACGCGAATTTTCAATCCACGAGGCCTCGTGCCGCCCATAAACTTGTGTATTGGCGGGCCTGACTGTAGTTTGAATCTGCGTGCAAATGAAGTGGCTGAGATGTGTGAGAGGAGGCGAGTGGACGCCTGCTGTGCCCAGGAAACACTCTGGAAAGGGTATGGGGCACAGGGGATTTTTGAAAGAAAGATAAGTGAAAGAACCTTGTAGAGAGTTGTGCTATAAGCTGAATAAGGTCAGTGTGAGCAGTCTAACCTGAGCGCTTCTGGTAGCCAAGCTATAGCCTATTCGCTGTAAGTAGGCGAGAAATCATGACCTCTATCCTCTGTAACTCAAAAAGGGCTAGAGCAAATAGGCTGATATTTTTCACACCCATTACCTAGCTAACTCTTCCCAAATGGTAGAAATATTAGCTTGATTACTCTAGCCGTTTGTGAGTTACAGAGGTTAGAGGTCATGATTTCTCGCCTACTTACAGCGAATAGATTATAGTTGTTCTGGGGGTCAAGTAACATCGTGAAGAGTGATAATGGGCAGGATATTATGCACAATTAGCATAGGCTAATTAGTTATTAGCAAAACAAGCTAATTAAGATAAACACAAGCAGTCTAACCTGAGCGCTTGCGGTAAACGAGCTGGTTGTTTTGGAGGGTGAAGTAGCGTCTGTTCCAGGTCTTGAAGGCGTTGGTGGTGCGTTTGAAGAGGTACCCCTGCATAGTGACGGGTCGGGCACAATCCAGCGTCTCCTCCACCGCCCCCCCACCCGCCGCCAGTAGGGCATTGTCGATCACGTCCGTATGGCGGTTCTCCAGGCTCTTCTCCAACTCCGACACCTCTTTCCTCATCATACACACCTGAACGCCAGAAAGAGTAGATGAGGCTATAGTAGTTGTTGGATATAGTAAAAAAAAAGAAAATAGAGGAGCCACCCCAGATAAAGCCACGGACCACAGGAAGAATAGCGGCTATATCAATTAAAATGTAAAACTTGCTAAATAAACAAACCAAAACTGGGACGACACAAGATAAATGCAAAAGAACTAATCAAAATTGCTATGTGGAAACAACGCTTAAGCAAAATAATAATTTATATAATAAAAGAACACAATCCACCACATACTGTAGGGTGTACATTACTACATGAGCAAGTTAATCTGTTTCCCAAGCAAACTAATCGCACACATAACAACGCACTATCGTCACGTTCAAGGAATTAGGCTAGAAAGAGCAGATGAGGATACAGTAATTTCTCACTTGAAGGGGAGATGGGTTGTTTTCCTAGATACCTTTCTCATTAGTTTTCAAATTTTAAGATGTTTGCCCCATTAGTTTTCAGATTTTAAGATGTTTGCCCCATTAGTTTGTCAATTTTAAGACCTTCCGCCCGATTTCCTTGTCTATATTAAGACCTTTCGTGCTATTTAGTCTTAAAACAGTAGGCTGAATGGGGCCGAATGGATACAAGCCAAAGAGAAAAAAAAGAGAGGTGGTCTCCCTTAAAGCTTTCTCAATTATTAACCAGCATTATTTAGGTTTCCTATTATAGAATCCTTAGAGATGATGATGATGATTTTATTCTAGCCTTCTGAGCCAAAGGCCACTTATAAGGCTAGGAGACTAATTATGGGAAGCGGAGATGCATGGGTAGGTCAGTTATAAGTCATGGAACACATGTATGGCTTGTAGATAGGAACGGAGCGGTGCAAAGGTAAAGGTAGGGGAGTCACAAAGCAATTCGGGAAGGGAACGGTTCTGGAGATAACGCAAACGTTCATATCTAAAGTTACGGCATTCGCACAATATATGGGGAATTGTAAGAACTGTATGACATTGCTGGCAATAGGGAGGAGGAGTTCTAGGTAGAGACATTAGGTAACCATGTGTTAGCCTAGTATGTCCAAGACGAAGCCTGGTAAGCACAACCTGGTCAATACGAGCAGAAGAGGGAGGAGTCGTCCAGGGAAATACGTCGTCTTTGAAAGAACGGAGATGTATAGTGGTAGGGAGACTCTTCCACTCCATACACCACTTATCATGGACTTTAGACTTAAGTACCGGAAAGACGTCAGGTAGGCGCATGAGAGAGACGCTAGGAGTGCCCCGCCTAGCTCTCTTGGCCAGAGTATCCGCTCTTTCGTTCCCACTAAGACCGACGTGGGCAGGGACCCAGCAGAACGTGATGGTACGGCCAGGAGCAGGACATGAAACAAGCTGGCAATGTGCCTAACAAGGGGGTCATGTGGTGCATAGCATTGTAGTGCCTGCAAGGCACTTAAGGAGTCACTGCATATGACAATGTGAGGAACGTTGCACGGGAGATCACCTATCATGCCCAATGCACCCTGTATAGCTAATAATTCAGCGGTGACCACCGAGGAATACGGATGGAGCGTGCTCTGATGTGATCCATATTCAGACACTGCTGCACAACCCACTAAGCCATCTTCCTTGGAACCATCGGTATAAATGAAAACAGCCGGACGGTGACAGAGCAGGTGGTTCAGGGCCAGAGTGCGCAAAACAAACGCGTCAGTGGACTTACCGGACAAAGTCAGGTGAAAGCAAAAGGCGGGACGTCGAATGCACCACGGCGCACTCAGGCACTGAAGCCTGTGGGAATGGTATGCTGTGAGTAGAAAATAGGTTCATGGCTACAAGGGGAAATGATGATAAAATATTTTCCAGTGGGCTGTCCGCGAAATATCGATCAGTAGGTGGCGACGCCAATAAGCTAACGGCAGAGGTCATCGTAACCAATATGTGATGATGATGGAGAGGCAGCTCACCAGCCTCCGCCAGCATACTACTAATCCGGGAAGACCGAAAAGCCCCAGAGCTCAATAGGATCCCTAAGTGGTGGACAGAGTTGAGCCGTTGCAAAATAGCGGGGGAAGCATTACCATATATTGGACAGCCATAGTCCAGTACCGATAGGACTATGGCTTTATAAAGCATAAGTAAGGTGGGTCTATCTGTCCCCCAATGGACCCGAGCAACAGCCTTAACAACGTTCATGCGCTGGAGACAGCGGGCTTTCACTCCATTGATGTGATCAATCCAATTGAGGTGGGTGTCAAAGGTCATACCAAGAAACTTTACAGTGTCGTAAAAGGGGATGCGGAAACCCCCCATTCTCAGATCAGAATCCTTAGAGAACATTGAAGGAATGTGTATAGCCAAATTATAGAAATAAAGAACCAAATACCTGTATAATTTTGTTTGTGTGTGTTTGGAATGTGTTCTTTTATTTCATAAATTTTATATTAGTAAGCGTTATTTCCACATAGCGATTTTGATAAGTTATTTTACCTTTAATTTGTATCGTCCCAGTTTTGCAAGTTTTACAATTTAATTTTAATTAAAGTACCGAGTCAATTTGACTAAGTAAAGCATTATCATACATGTGACATGCATGCCTGACTGCTGATCAGAGGGCCAGCAGTTCGATACCACTCCGTGCCATAAGTAAACGTTGAGTTTAGATGCTCAGGTCTAGTTATTTGTGGTATATGTCCAGTAAAGTCACAGCGTTAAAATCTAGATCATTATCATCATTAAAAACAGTTTCGACAATTGACCACTTGCGAGTTTTGGTCTATAAGGAAGTTGAAGCCGTAGCCGTCAATATTTAGCAGAATTATCAGCTAAGATACGGTCATAATACATATATATATACACAAAACCAAATTGATCATACTCTGTATCCATCAGAAACCCACATTATTATTACATTTCTCTTTAACCCACTGAGACCCAGCGTCGCACGTGTTGCGTCTGCTATGTTCGATCACCAGAACCCAGCGACGCAATGGTTGCGTCCAGGTTAATTACTTCGGTCCTATGGCACCTAGAGGGCTCAGATTTGTATGGGAACTGTGTAAGTATCCCACGCAACCATGACGATGGTTGAAAACTCTCAAAGTCCAACCGCGTGCGCGTGAGCACGCAAAAACCTTTTATTGGGGGAAATTGCCTTCAATTTTTTACTCTTGTAAAATCTGTTTTCGGGGGCTCTGTAGGACCATTGTTTGAGCTTTTTGATCGGTTTTGCGTGGTTTTTCCTTCATTCCTAACCAGCGCTATTGTTTCTGGAAAAAAAAAAAAAAAATTCAACCCTCTGGGCCCTGGTGGGACATTTATTACTAACTAGCTGGGGCTCAGCGGGTTAATATCAATGTTCACGGCTCCAACTTCCTTATAGCCTGAAACTCACAAGTGGTTAATTGACCACTTGCGAGTTTCAGGCTATAAGGAAGTTGGAGTTGTAGACATCGATATTTAACAGAATTACCAGCTAAAATACGGTTTTCGTACATTTATAAATTTATAAATCCCAATTCCACATACTGTACTATTTATCCATCAGAAATCTACATTATTATTGCCTTTCTGTTTATGATCAATGTTTGCGGCTCCAACTTCCTTGTAGCCTGAAACTCGTAGGTGGTCAATTGCAAAACTTTTAACTTAAGTGGAAAGATATAGAAGCACTGTTTTACCATTGAAGGTTGATGGTAGTTGTCAATACAAGGCAGATATAAAAAGGTAAGTTGTGTATCAGGTAGCTTAAGCCGGAGTCACACGAGCCGTTTTTCGAGCAATTTTTACGGGCAATTAAGGTCTGGCAGCTTCAAAAATTACACTTTATCAAAATTCAACCGCCTAACATAATCTACCTTCAGTCTAGTTACCGATATCAGTACAAATCAGTCCCTAAATATAACGAGAAAAAGCTTGGATAAAAGCTCATGGATAATGGACGGAAAATTGCTTGTGTATCAGGTAGCTTATCAAAGAGAGCTTATCAGAGAGGTGAAACATAAGGACAGACTGTAGTGGTTTAGTTATGGCATATGAGGGCAAGAATGTAGAGTTCGGGCGTATCGGTCGCCTTGTTTACACTACGCGGAGCAGCGACGGACGCTTGTCATCATGTTCCCGTCTATTTTGACTGCCGTTGGAACGGTTGAATACAATATGTTGAGGGCTCACCCCCCCATGACATATTGTCATCATCATATTTATTGCCAGCAGGGGGCAAATAACCGAAAAAATCACCGTCAAAATAGATGCGAACTTAACCGCGGCGATCGACCTATGTAAACATGACGACCGTACGCCCGGACACTACATCCATCCCGAATATAGGCTAAGAATGTCCCAGGTCTGAAAGGCTTAATATTGACAATGTTGAACAAACCTCTTGGCCGATCCTGTCCAGTGAAGGCTTGAGGTCGTCACAGAGGTCGGTGCCTTGGTGGTAGAACGTGCTGTACGCCTTTAGGTACGACAATAGCTGAGGGGAAAATAATAATTGTTTTTTCCACCAACCAACTTCACCTCTAAAGTCTAAACTCAATTAATGAAATCAACAAATACATGTGGCACTCCAAGGACTCAAACCTAGGATACTCACATCGAAATTCCGCGCACTTATGCATAACGCTATCAAGACAGTTAATACACGTAATAATAATGAACTAATCTAAGGTATGCTCACAAGTCAGTATTTTCCCCCAACCCACTTCTTTACAAATAATAAAATGAGTTAAAGGGGACGAAAAAAGTAAAAATGCGCGGGATTAAGCTGGGTTTATGCACAGTCGACTTTAGTGCTTTTTACTTTATGAAAAGAATGTTCAATTTTGCTAGTAACGTAAAGCTGAAATTAAAAAGTTATGACAACTTTTTATTACGGCCATACTTACGGCGTCGACCACCTCATGTCGCTTCTTGCCCTGGGCCATGGAGAGGGCCTGGACGTAGTCGACAGTGGTGTGTCGGAAGGCCCGGCGTGTGGCGATCACCTGGTTGTTGGCATCCTGAGCGTCCTGCTGCCGGGAACGGGACACACCAGATGACTTCTGCAGCACCGAGTCCATCTCACCGCTAACCTTCTCAAAGTAGTGACGCAGGTCCTTCACAGTTCGCAACTCACTGCCAAGTGGGAGAGAGAGGCGTTTACTGCATCAAGTAACTGTATTTACAATATAGACAGCTAATGTACAGTCGCGCTAATAAGTGATGTCTCGGCACCAAGTATGTTTTGATCAATAATTGGTATCAGCAATATCTAAGCTTCATTTCTTCATATCGAGTGAAATATACAAACATGTTCCTACACTTACCCACCCTATTCAACATCTGACAGACATTAATACAGTACTGTACAGAGCAACCCAAACGTAATGACAGCTGGGACATGACTTATTAGCGCGACCGTACCAAATGATCCACAATCACTGCTCCACTAAGCTCCAGGTACAGTCCAAGGCAGTCAAACATCAGGTACAATCGAAAGGTAAATCCACAGTAGACGTCGGGTATACAGCAATCCAAAGGTAAATTTATATCCAGGTGCCACATCCTCAACCACTCCCCTATGAACCATTCTTAGAACCACTTTTAGAACACAATAAGCAAGATTATCTGCACTTTTATCTTAAAACCCCTTATTAAACCCCTTATTAAACATGATTTTCTTCAATGTTTTCTTCTTAACTCCTTGCGACATATAATATGACGCGATAGCGTCATATGGAACTTATGACAAAAAACTCATATGACGCAATCGCGTCATATAGATTTATCTACATGCCTCTCCAATAAGTTTATGACGCGATTGAGCGTCATATGAGCTCAGTAAGTCCGGTAAGTTAGATGAAGATCTGTCGGTTGGTGGCAACCCCAGGTTCCTCCGACAATTCTAACGGCCAGTAGTGTGGTTTTGACAGTTGTGTGGTGCAGTGGCAATGATACCGGGCGCCCGCCTCCGTGGACTTACTGGAACATAATATGTCTGAAGGAGTTAAAACCCCCATCATTAATAACTTTTCTGTTTTATTTTTTTTCGGCCCGCCCGATTGAAAATTCGGGAATGAAACTGGTATTTTGCGTTTTTTGTTTTGCGTGGATAACGAGTAATGGGATATTTAGTGGTGTCCGCGGATAACGAGTTTCATGAATACTTGGAGCGCGGATAACGGGAGTGCACTATACAGTAAAATACAGTATACAGTAATTGGCTAACCTTCTGATAAATGAAGATAAATTTTTGGTGACCGCCCTGGCAGCTTGATCTACCAGTATAGAGTGGTACTTGGCAGCTTCCCCCAGCGCGGCTAACATGCGGTTCAGAGCCGACTGTACACTGCTGTCACACTGGAAGTATCCCGCCACGTCCCATAGTGTGTGGATCAGCTGTCTGTAAGTAAACAAAAACAATTACTGTATCTATCTATCTATTTACCAGGACCAATCCCCACTTTACCTTTCTTTTGCTTTTCTTTTCTTTTCTTTTTTTTGGGGGGGGGGGGGTGTCGCTGACTCAAGACAGAGCCAGAATAGGGAGAACACAACAGAAAACAACGAACACACAAAAACAAAATACAAATTCACACACATCTAGGTCATCCAGGAGAAGACCCAGAGACCAGGGTCACAATTATGGAACACCTATTCTCCAGCTTCTTTTAGGCTTGACCCTGTTAGTTCAATGAAACCTTTGGCATTCTATTCTGTTTAACATTAGAAGGTTTTCTTCAATTGACCACTTGTGAGTTTCAGGCTATAAGGAAGTTGGAGCTGTAGACATAGATATTTAGCAGAATTACCAGCTAAAATACGGTTGTAGTGCATTCATAAATACATAAAACCCAATTCAACATACTATTTATCAATCAGAAACCTACATTATTATTGAATAGATGTTTCATATCGATGTTTACGATTACAACTTCCTTATAGCCTGAAACTCGCAAGTGGTCAATTACAAAGACCATAGATTTTAAGACAAAATATAGAAACAAGAAAGAACATGAGAAAAGTTGTAAAATATAATTAAGATATTAAGTATAGGAAGAGGTTGAAAGTGTTAAGTATTTGAGAGCTGTACTGTGCAAATACTGTACAGTATAGCAAAATGGAGAGCGAGATAAAAAGAGAACAATGCAAGGGAGAAAGGTAATTGGAGAACTTTATTGTATTCTGAAAGGAAGAATGGTTAGTCAAGAAGTGAAAAAGTCACTGAGGAACAGTGTGCTGCTCCCAACACTCTCGTATGGTAGTGAGACATGGACGAGGACCTCTCCAAACTGAGAGCTGTGGAGATGAACTTTTTCAGAATGGCAGCTGGTGTGAATAGGCTAGATGGGTAATAGGGAAGTGTATGAGTCCTTTGGAATGGAAGAGCAAGCTTTGGGCACTGAATGTGGAGTGGTTAAAGACATTTTATTAATACAAAGAGTTTTTTGTTTTATATTAACATCATAAAAACAATTCAGTATCAGTGACGTCCTTTCCATTATATCTTAGCTACTATTAGACAATTTTATTCAGCTTAAAAAGGGCCTCCAGCAATTAACAGGCTTTGAACTTATTTCACTTAACCCTTTTTACTACCAAAGATCTTTCTTAACCCCTACTGTACCGGAGGATACAGTAATAGAATTCCCCCCCCAGTCCCAAGCAATGTAGCCAAAATGGCAAGTTAGAACAACCTCCCTTAGGGACTCGGGGCTGTTCGGCCAGGCAGCTTAGGGAACAACAACAACCTCCCACCTCAAAAGATGATGGAATACTGGCTCTCCCAGCCTGCAGAGGTTTGGATATAAGCTGAGAAGTGTTGCCATATAGAGAGCAGTGCTCAAACGGTTGTGGTACCAGGCACTGCTTGATACTGGCAGTTACGAGTAAAGTACTGTACATTACTGACGGCTCCCTGCCGTCGCTGGGACTGGGGAGTGATTTATCTACTGACGGCTCCCTGCCGTCGCTGGTACAGAAGGGGTTAAACTCGTCTAAGTATAGCTAGAATTAAATTTAAAAGACCGCCTTCTACAGCATTAGGAAGGAGGTACTCACTCTTGTTCATGGTTAAACTGTTTCCCGGCTGCCACCATCTGATTGCAGTGCTTCACAACCTGAAAGTAAACAAAACAAAAATTAAAATGTAAAACTTGCAAACTAAACAAACCAAAACTGGGACAATACAAGTTAAAGGTAAAATAACTTATCAAAATCGCTATGTGGAAATAACGCTTACTAAAATAAGACAGAGCAAGAATAGGGACAACACAAAACACACAGGGAAAACAATGAACACACACAAAAATACAAATTCACACACATCCAGGTCATCTAGAAGACCCAGAGACCAGGGTCACCAAAGTCCCTCCAGCACTCCCCCGGCAGACAGACATGCAGCGGAGCCGAGACCACAAGCCCGCCCCGCCACACTTCCAGGCGCACCCTTCATATATACCGGCTCCCCGGGCCAGGCGCCCGACCCCTTCCCCCAAATGACCACGTGTTCACTCATCTATTCACACGCATTCTCCATTCAAACTCGGTGTGTCCAGGCATTTTAGCTCGAACGGCCCTGTCACTCTTTCAACTCTGGGGGAGGCACTCGCTGCAGGCAGTTATGCCTTTTGTCTCCCTCATTCACATAGAAAAAAAAAAAAAAAAAAATCATTCCTGTTTAATGATACCCAACCAATAATAATACAAATAACACAAATCTTACCTTGTCCAGTTTAATCTCTAAAATATCCAAGTCCTTTTCATTTTCATCCAGCACTTGTCTGAAAAAGAAAAACAAATCATAATTAAATAACACCCCATTCTTAACATTACAGTAATCATCAATCACAAACCCCAATGTACTTGAATAAACTAATGAAAGCATATGGTCCTCCCGGGATTCCAACTCGGGACACCACACCCAGAACATAAGCACCTAAAGAATAGAGCATGATCCATTTTCTATGTCACTATTTTCACCAAGATGTGTGTGAATTTGTATTTTGTTTTTGTGTGTTCATTGTTTTCTGTTGTGTTGTTCCTATTCTGGCTATGTCTAGAGTCAGCCACCCCCCCAAAAAAATAAAAAGGAAAGGGGAAAATAAAAAAATAAAAAAATAGGATAAGTGGGGATTGGGCCTGAGTATATAGATAGATATATACTATTTTCCTAGAGCCAGGTAGTCTATCTAAACAAACACTTTATTATAGTCTATTTAAAGGAAATATGTGAAACTAATATACTGTATATCCAAGTTTTCATAATTAACAACAAATTTCGCTACAAAATCTTTGAAATAACTGAGTAATCAAGATAGTAACATGGCAATTTACCATCAGCTGGAAACAAAATGGACTATAACAAAAGGTACTCAAATCTAGAACAATGGAATTTTACTCAGGGCCCAGTGGTGATGGGTCTATCAGAGTGAGAACTGAGCGATCTCTGCCATACCCATAGCTTACTCTGACTGTTCCTTTTACTTATATATTTTTTAGATCTCAAGTGACGGCGCCTCTTCCGTGGATTGACCTCCCAATGTACCAAGATTGGAAGCCAAAGCGTCACATTTTTCCTTTGCCCCTCAACTTTCTCTTCATAATTGCTGAGGGGCACAGGGCCCTGGGTGGGGCTTTGGTTTCCCGGGCGTTTCCACACCCTCCTCAGCTCCCCGCCATGGAGTGGCTTCGGTCACCCAGGCTTTACTGTGGTCGGCAGGGAGGGTTCTGTGGGGGCGCTTGGTTATGGCCTTGGCCTTGCTCGGGGCCTTGGGGCTGTTCGGCCAGGCAGCTTGGGGAACAACAACAACAACTCAGGGCCCATTTACTTAATCTACATTTACCAGTAAGATATATGACATGCCATTCCCAAATGGCTCTAAATATATCAGTTTTAGACTAATATTATTATTTCATTACACTGATAGTTTAACCCCAATTGCGAGTTTCGTTCTATAAGGTAGTTGGAGCTGTAGACTACGATATTTAACAGAATTTACAGGTAAAATACGGTCGTAGTACATTTATAAATACATAAAACCCAATTAAACATACCCTTTATCCATCAGAAACCCACATTATTATTGAGTTTCTGTTTAATATAGATGTTCACAGCTCCAACTTCCTTATAGCCTGAAACTCGCAAGTGGTCAATTGATTAGATGAAGCCACTACTTTTTAAGCTCCTCGGTGGTGGTGGTTTAGGTGCTGGAGTGCTGCACTACTGGCCTGGGTTCGAACCCTGGCTGGGCCATGACACAAAATATTAATTACAGTAGAATAAATAACCCAATAAAGATTTGAAAACTAATTACTGGGTATGTAGTCTCCATATAATGCATACGTATCACCTAAACAATTTGTCACTGTCACTTTGAACTGTAGTAATCATAATACTGAAAAGAAACAGAGTATAAATGTGAAAGCCCCCATGTTATCCCAAGTATACCGGTATACAGTACAGTGAGGGGGCAGGGGGCAAGGAATCCTCCTCCCCTTGTAAAATTCTCCTACTTATCAAGACAGAGAAAGGGGCGAGGGAACGTGAAAGTGGTCCCGGATCCCGAGAATTATAACCCTTGAATGTTGTTTCTGTGCGGGCTCTGTCTCGAGTCGGCCACACCCAGCAATGGGGTATGTGCCTGAGTATATATATACAGTACATACATACATATATTTCTTATCGAGTAGTGCCATTGGTAATACAGAAAAAGATAAACAAAGAATCTATCTATATACTGTACTCAGACCCAATCCCCACTTTTCCTATTTGGGGGGTGGGGGTGGGATGGCCGACTCAAGACAGAGCCCGAATAATGACAACACAACAGAAAGTAATGAATTAAATAGTTACTTACCTAAACCTTGGGGAGTCCCTTTGGCACTCTATGTTGTCAATTATGGCCTTCATCTTGATCACTGTGCCTGGAAATAAACCAGTAGTTGTTATTATTATTATAATACTGTAGATATAAACAGATGGTTCCCGATTGTTGATTTTTATAATTTTCACACAGGATGTCTATTATGCTCTCCATAGCTTACTGAGTAGGGTACGATGCCCAATGCAGACGTAAAAATGCAAACTTATTTTTGTCGACTTTCTTCTGGAAATTGACGGTAAGGGCAAGAATGTAGTATTCGGGCGTACTGCCTGCTTTTACACTAGTGATCAAGTTCCTGTGTATTTTGACTGCCGTGGGATACAATAATAGGTTGAGGGGAGGCTTTGGCCCCTCACACCCCCCACTACTTATTGTCATCATCATATACAGTATATTGCCGGCAAGGGGCAAATGATAGAAAAAAATAGCCGTCAAAATAGACGGGATCGTAACCGCGAGCGCACGACCTATGTAAACATGACGACCGTACGCCCGGTCCCCGGATACTACATCCTTCCCCACAAAAGCTCATAAGCCTACGTTTAAAGAATACAAAACAAATTACATATCTCCCCTTTGTATTATGAAACCCTAAAGAGACACACCTGGACCTAAGGATAAGCAGAAGTGCTTAAAATAAATAATATATACAGTATACAGTATGTACAGTATATATATATATATATATATACAGTATATATATATATATATATATATATATATATATATATATATATATATATATATATATAGCCTACTGTATATCACAGTGGCTAGTGTTATGGACTGTAGCCTAAAAGGACCTCAGATCAAGTCCATTTTAAACATCAGGGTTTTTTCAGAGGTGATCAGATCGTTCCTGCTGTTCGACAAGTAGGCTATGCTGGCTACACCGACACGTCAAGAAAAAAACCCTATATCGTCACAAATTCATAGTACCATTAAGTATATAATATTCAAAGATGCTGATTGCTGTGAACGCCCGTATATCTGCTCTCTCCAGCAAGAATGTAGAGTTCGGACGTACGGTATCGCCCACCTTGTTTACACTACGCGGAGCGGCGGCGGACGCTTACCATCATGTTCCCGTCTATTTTGACTGCCGTTGGATACAATAATATGTTGGCCCCCCTCACCCGCCCACAACATATTGTCATCATCATAATTATATAGGCCTATTGCCAGCTGCCAGCAGGGGGCAATTAACCTGCCGTGGGATAGGCCTACAGAGCAAATAACAGAAAAAACAGCAGGAAGGATGTAGTGTCCAGGCGTACGGTCGTCATGTTTATTATTATATAGGTCGATCGCCGCTGTTAAGTTCGCGTCTAGGCCTATTTAGACGGCGATTTTTTCGGTTATTTGCCCCCTGCTGGCAATATACCTGTATATGATTATGAGGTGAGAGTTGTGTTATCGGGCGTACCACTACCGACATACCCTACAACATAAATCATCTATAAATACTTAACTTAACTAAAAAACCTAACCTAACCTAGTATTCTCATTACTACATGAATAGGCCTACTAGGTTAGGTTAATGTTTTAGAGAGGAGATATGCTGAATGTCGGTAGTGGTACGCCCGATAACACAACTCTTACCCTTTTATTTTGCAGACTCTAGCAGTTCATGGGATTTAGGGGAGACTGTCAGCTGACCGTTTTTTTTTTTTTTGGTGGCCAGGTGTAGCCTAGGCTAGGCCTAGGCTATTAATTAATTTATTCCTTTATTTCTTAGTTTCCTCGCTAGACATCCATCAAGCTTAGAAAAACGATAATATTCAAGGACACTAGTGCGACGTTATGAGAAACAATTTATTAGTGAAAATAGGCACAAATAGATTCGCCATATTTTTCTCCATAGCCTAGGCTATAGTCCGCATGGAGGATTTTCGTTATCAACAAATTGAAAAACACCCACTTGACAGACAAATACACCAAAAATTTAAGTCAAAGCGGGGGTGTGGGGGTGGCAGCCCCCACCTATAATACTAGGATAGGTTGGTTAGGCTAGTAAACACTAGGATAGCCTATACCCGGTCAGAGGTAAGAAGAGTCCTGCAGCAGTGCAGTAGTCTCCTTGAATGCTACCAGAAAAACACCGCTAGACCCCCCCTCCCCCCCTTTAAGATAAATTTGTAAATTTTTCGGTACAAAAATCGACACCTAAATGGCACGAAGGGTCCTAGGCTAATATTGACAAAGAAATGGGGTGAAAGGTCATAAAATCCCCAAACTAATGGAACTAACTTCTTAAAATCTCAAAACTAGTGGGGCTAAAGATTAGGGAGAAGGGGGTTCAGAAAAACGGTCAGTCTCCCCTTAAAACTTTAGTAAATAAGTGAAAGCCTAGGCTATCAGTTCAGTATACCGGATTGGGCGTGTCAGCTGCGGCGTGGGAGCGGTGGTAGGTCTATTACCACCCAGGCTCTATATATATACTATTATATATCGTCTGGTGGTAGCATATTTCACTAGACGATAACAGTACACCATCAAACATGAACTTCTTCTCTCTCTCTCTTCTCTCTCTATCTCTCCACTTCCTCCAGCTATCCTCACTAATCAGGGTTGCCAACTTGTCAGATTGTCACGGATGCTGCTAAATTACCGCTCGATACTTGCTACAATACCGCTAGATCTATGTATATATTATCCATATACTCAGGCCCAATCCCCACGTTTCCTTTTTTTTTGGGGGAGGGGGGGGGGGGCCGACTCAAGACAGAGCCAAAATAGGGACAACACAACAGAAAACAAAATACAAATTCACACACCGCTAGATAGTACACAAAATCCGCCATACCACTTGATATACCATTTTAATCTCTAAAAAATCCACTAATCCCTTGACTAAAGCTAAATTTAGTGTGGATCGATAGGAAAAAAATCTATATGGAAATATAAATAGCTAAATTGGCAACCCCTCTCAATTTTGACATAAACACTACAAGAGATCAGATTTAACAAAAGAGCATCACGCAGCATCATTTTATCATTTACTTTTGCTTAGATGTTCTTTATATTTAATTTAACTCTAATTATTTTGTATATTTCTTTACTTATGCTTTCGATATCTATATATTACTCATAGGAGGCGGGTCTGAGGATATTTATTTGTGTATACAGACTAAACACACATAACAAAGCCACTCCAACAGCTTCCTCTCTCTCCAACATCCCTTCTCCCCTCTCTACACTCTTCAGAAAAATAGGAAAAGTAGAAAAATGTAGATACGAGGTGCCGTTGCAAAGGCTTATCCCTCAATACCTTCATCTGATCTGATCTGATATCGTAAAATTAGGTTATGTAAACGTGTGGATAGTGAAAACATTACAGAATACAAGCAAACTGGGAGACGATGCATAGGAGCTTCAACAGAATAAAATGTCTATCACATATTTGAATGAATGTGAAGGACACCCGCGAAATTTAAAATCCACTTGCGAGTTTCGTTCTACTGTATAATGAAGTTGGAGCTGTAGACATCGATATTTAACAGAATTTACAGCTAAAATACGGTCGTAGTACATTTATAAATACATAAAACCCAATTCAATATATCATTTATCCATCAGAAACGCTGTTGGGAGTTGCTCTTGGATAATAATAATAATAATAATAATAATAATAGTTCTTAAAGCTAGCGCATGCTAAGCTAGCTAAGGATAGCTCAATAAGGCCAATTAGGCGTATTTCCATTGGGGTCCTGTACTACTACCCCATTCCTTTGCTCATGAGGGATGGTAACGACTCAGTGCTTGTGAAAAATCTTTAATGCGCCGAGCGTGGGCGCGAACCCGGGCCTTCTGGGTGGAAGTCCGAGGCGCTAGTCACTACACCAAGCGAGCCGCTCTTATTTTAACTTTCCTTGATTTACTATTTCTATTGACCCCTACTTGTGTGGTCTTCTGTCCTTTAAAGCACCCTTTCATTGTTTTCTACCTTAAAACATAGGCTACTTGTAAAGGAGCAAAGAGACAAAAACGAAGGACATACACCATACAGGAGGGTCAGCTGTTCATGTAAACAAACAGGGAGCAGCTAAGTACTCGTCACCTGTAGAGGGAAGGAGGGCTAACAAAGCCAGCCTACAACCAACGCAGCCTACTGTGAGTAAATCAAAACCTACCTGTAAGCCTACTACTACTAATGTTGAAAAGGCCATTGATGACATCACGGATCATAATAACCCCACTGGGCCCCGGCCTAGGCCTATTGACAGCCAAGAGCAAGACACTCACAAATGTGTATTGTGCAAAACAGGACTCCCTGATGGAAGCAAGTGTGTCGACTGCGACATATGCCAACAGTGGGAATGTATATTAGCTGTTGTGGATTTTCTGGGAACAGTATGATCTTTTGATGTCAATGCAAAACTTTCCATGGATATGTCACCCTTGTCGGCCTCATGTAGCAACCCTCAAGTCCATGTCTGATAGGCTAAACCAGATTTCTAGAGGAAACGCCCGGGACACCGTAACCTCCCTCAAGGACCTGTGCCCCTTAAAAGTTATGAATCGAGAAAGTTGAGGTGCAAGGGGGGAAAAATGAGATCTGTCTCTGAGAGGGGATCATCGTTCCACGGGCTTGCATCCCCGAGCCAATGCCCCCACCGTCACAAGTGCAGTGCAGTGCCACCCAAACGGGTGATCTCGCCAGCACCTATAGAAGGATCCGAAAGTAGTACTGTTACATACAGGAAAAGAGACAGACAGAAACGACTTAGGTAGGGTAGAGGATGCCAAACCTAACTCTGGATAGGACCAGTTAATATTTTCACCCACTAGTCAAGCCATATACCGGTATCACACAAGATGTTCTTTAGTCAATATTCGCTGATCAAAAAAAAATCTGAAAAAATTCCTGGAACCTTTAAATTTGTACTGGTATCGGAATTAGAATGAAGGTAGCATTATATTAAATGTAGGTGACTATACTTATATAGAAAGTTAATCTCATAAGCTGCCAGACCAGTGTTGAGGATAAATGTTGGAAAAAGCATTCGTGTAGGCCCTAATATTGGCTTTACCAGTCCGTCGATCCGGATCATTGGCAAACGAATGGCTTCCTATATAATTATACAGTATGTATATGTGGTCAATACGTGTATATGACATGTTTTTCAATATATATATGGATGGAGTCGTGAAAGAAATACAAGGAAGTTCAGTGGCTGTTGGTGCACCGTTGGTAAGGGAAGGAAACGAGTGGATCGAAGTTGCCTGTATAAGCTGCTGCTAATTGCCGACAATACAGTTCTGATGAGCGATAGTGAATGGGAGTTGCAAGGTATGGTAAATATGTATGGAACAGTGTGTGAAAAACAGAACCTGAAGGTAAATGTGGGGAGAGAAAGGTTATGGTCTTTGAAAGAGGTGCAGCCACAGAGTGTGAGGTGAGGTTGAACGGTCAGGCTATGGAGAATGTCAACTCGTGTAAGTATTTCGGCAGTGTGTTGAGTAAAGATGGGAGTATGGATGAAGAAGTGCGGGAGACGGTACAACAGGGGAAGAGGGTTGTAGGAACACTGAAAGCAGTAACAAGAAATAGGGTGGTCAGCATGGAAGCAAAGAAGTCATTACATGACAGTGTGGTAATCCCGACACTGACTTATGGGAGCGAAGCATGCACGTTGTTGGAGAGACTCAAACCAAGAGTGTGTGGGGTGGGAATCAGTTACTTGAGAAGTGCGTGCAGAGTTATATAGAGGGATAGACAGACGAATGAGGAAGTATGAGAGCGATTTGGTGTGGATGTAGATGTGCTGGAAAGTGTGAAGTGTGGCAATAATTAGCTAATTGAACAACAAACTCCACTGTTGTTCATTTAGCTAATTTTTACCATTCCATGGTTACTGTTAAGACTGCCGCTAGCTTATGGCCCTCCAAATGAAAGTTTTGTATAAAGCTATACTCAAGGTTCAGTTGACGTCTGGGATAGCTATACTCAAGGTTCAGTTGACGTCTGGGATAGCTATACTCAAGGTTCAGTTGACGTCTGGGATAGCTATACTCAAGGTTCAGTTGACGTCTGGGATAGCTATACTCAAGGTTCAGTTGACGTCTGGGATAGCTATACTCAAGGTTCAGTTGCCCACATAAGTTATGTTCCTCGTCATAAGAACATGAGTTACATGAGCAAAATGGAAATCTGCAGAAGGTCTATTGGCCCATGCGAGGCAGTTGAAAATGCATGAAAAAAAAAAAAAACACGTGGGTGGTCCCCTTATTTCTAAAAGTGACCGTACCTATAGTCTATTCGCTGTTAGTAGGCGAAACATCATGACCTCTAACCTCTGTAACTAAAAAACGACTAGAGTAAACGAGCTAATATTTCTACCATTTGGGAAGAGTCAGCCAAGGAATAGATGTGGAAATTTACATCCAGTTTTCTCTAGCCCTTTTTGAGTTACAGAGGATAGAGGTCAGGATTTCTTGCCTACTTAGAGCGAATAGACTATAGTCCTGTAGCTCAGAAGAGTCTCTTTCTCTTTCTCTCCCTCCCTCTTTGGTTTGAATCCATTCGGCCCCATTCGACCTACTGTTTTAAGACGTTTACCCCCATCCAGGTGTCAATATTTTCCTGGCGAGCGGTAGTGAGCCAGCATATATATATTTTTGTTTTGACAGCAAGCTAAATTTGTAAATTTTTTGATAGAAAAATTTCTCCGGCGAAGCCGGATTTCTCCATACAATGATGGCTCGCTAGCACTCGACAGGAATAAATCGACACCTGGATGGGGATAAACGTCTTAAAACAGTTGGCTGAATGGGGCCGAATGGATACAAGCCAGGGAAAGAGAGAAAAGGAGAGAAAGATTAAAAAAAAACGGTGATCCCCCCCTTAATTAAGATAGAGTTTACACCGGTGATTCCTAGAGGGCCTTTCAAAGCTTATTAAAATTGTGTGATATCAGCCAAAATAAATAGAAAACGCATCCTTTAAATACTGAGATGGTTAAGGGGTAACATTAAGAGATCGCGGTGATGTAAACAAAGATGAATTTCACGCCACGATTTAGGCGTGATCATCGACATGGAACTCCAAAACACAATACACCTGAAAACCATTACTGTTTAGCTGTCAGTCCTCAGCTAAAGTCCCGCAGTGCAGCCAAGCTATAAGATCAAACCATTACTGTTTAGCTGTTAGTCCTCAGCTAAAGTCCCGCAGTGCAGCCAAGCTATAAGATCAAACCATTACTGTTTAGCTGTCAGTCCTCAGCTAAAGTCCCGCAGTGCAGCCAAGCTATAAGATCAAACCATTACTGTTTAGCTGTTAGTCCTCAGCTAAAGTCCCGCAGTGCAGCCAAGCTATAAGATCAAACCATTACTGTTTAGCTGTCAGTCCTCAGCTAAAGTCCCGCAGTGCAGCCAAGCTATAAGATCAAACCATTAGGCCTACTGTTTAGCTGTTAGTTCTCGGCTAAAGTCTCACGGTGAAGCCAAGCTATAAGATCAAACCATTACTGTTTAGCTTTTAGTCCTCAGCTAAAGTCTCACGGTGCAGCCAAGCTACAAGATCAAACCATTACTGTTTAGCTGTTAGTCCTCAGCTAAAGTCCCGCAGTGCAGCCAAGCTATAAGATCAAACCATTACTGTTTAGCTGTTAGTCCTCAGCTAAAGTCCCGCAGTGCAGCCAAGCTACAAGATCAAACCATTACTGTTTAGCTGTTAGTCCTCAGCTAAAGTCCCGCAGTGCAGCCAAGCTATAAGATCAAACTATTACTGTTTAGCTGTTAGTTCTCAGCTAAAGTCTCACGGTGCAGCCAAGCTAGAAGATCAAACCATTACTGTTTAGCTGTTAGTCCTCAGCTAATGTCTCGCGGTGCAGCCAAGCTTTATTTCTTTAGGGACGAGTAGCTAGGATATAACTTGTTGTTGTTGTTGTGGAAAAGAACACCAATCAAGATACAGACAATAAGTTTGCCAACGTGAAAGAAAAACCCACCCAGAGAATATTCACTTATTCCGTGCCAGAAAGGTACGGACTCGATCATACCACAGTACTCCATAGGAATTATAACTTCGCTGTAATATACTAAACTCAACATATAATTGCGACCAGCTAGACAAAATATCAAGTATGCCCAGTAGAAGACCACCCCCCTCATGAGAAACGCACTAACATATACAAATGATTTGTGTGTGCACACATAGCAACCGAGCCAGAAGAAGATTACCACGATCTCGGATGCAATCAGAAAACCTATTTGCAAATCTAGTACACTTTTTGCTTCATGGAATTTTATGCCAGTACCTTTGAAAACCTCTGCGTCGGTATCAGGAAGGAAAGGAATTTTGGTTTTGTGAGTATTAACCAAATCCACAAGTTCAGTATAGGTTTTGGTCTGCAGATGAACCAAAAACTCTTCATTGTATGGCAATTTACTTATTATATGCTTGTGAATGAAATCATCAAGTGATGTAATTCCATTGAGATCCAAAAAACCCAATGTGCTCAAACTTTGCAGCACTGGTTGAGGCAGAATACTTTTGATCATCTCAATATCAGTTACTGAAAGCACTTTGTTGACAGGTAAATCCATAGTAAATTTCGGGGCATAATTAACTTTTAGATAAATAGCACTTGCAAGGTGAATTACACAAGGCAAAAGAATACAAATGTCCAGAATACGAGCCAGTAATTTTGACTTCCATTGGCTTTTTACCTCTGGCTCTGGGGAAGCTTCTCCCAACTCCAGTTGGTTCAGCGCACGAGTGATGATTTCCTGTCGGTTCATTTTTGCTTTATTTTTTGCTTTATTTGCTTTATTATTTCCCTTTATCACCACAAACCACAATTATCTATAAAGGGTAGGGTCCTACACGTATAATAGCGTGGACGAGTCAACCAAATGGGCACTTTTCGATCACTATTAAGGAACAACACTCACTAGCTTACACAGGATATGTTAACACAACGACGTAGCGCAAGGGAATGGTCTGCCCAAGAGAGTTTTACCAAAATACGGGCTTCAAAATATTAAGTTTTCAGAGCACAGTATTTATATGCTATTTTAGTTCATTTTTCTTTTTCATAAATCAAGTTGTCGTGTTATTCATAATGAATAATAAAGTATATAATGTCATAATATTATAAATACATTAAAATATTTTGACTTTCGAAGATTTAAAAAATGTTACCCGTAAGAAATTATCGTTTTCTTTAATTTCTCGTCTAAGAAAATTGTATTTTAATGACTAACTATCTTATTATTGAGCTGGTACTTTAACCGTTTGAAGATACGATGACGCATTGATTATCTGTTCTCTAGTTATTATTAGATGATTATATTAAGATTAGGAAGGGTATATGGAAGTCTGAGAGTTAATAATGATATTCTTTATCCTATCAATTCCCACACATACAGTAGGCCTACTTCCTTAGCTGTATAAAATCGTCTATTGATAGCCAGAATGAACAGTCAAAATGCATGATATTTTTTCAAATTGTTAAGTATTTACCTTAAGGTGAGATGGGCCGTTTTTATGGTCCCCTTTCTTCCTCGTGCTTAGCCCCATTAGAGTTTAGATTTTAAGACGTTTGTCCTATTAGTTTTTCGATTTTAAGACCTTTAGTTCCATTTCTTTGTCAATATTAAGAGCGTTCGTGCCCTTTAGGTGTCGATTTATTTCCTGGCGAGCGATAGCGAGCCTGTAATTGTGGAGGAATCGGCCTTCTGCTTTGACATTTTTCTACCGAAAAATGTACAAATTAATCTCGTAAGGGGATCGAATGGATTTTTTTTTTTTTTTTTTTTTTTTTTTTTATGTTTGATGGAGGTCTAGGGAGCAAGCTAAAAGTTAATGAATATTTGAATCAATAGACCCCAAAAATAACCACTGTTTTCTTAAGGGGAGGTTTTTAGTTGATTCCCTAGACCTCCATCAAGCTTAAAATTACTCCCCCTAGACCCCCTTTCAAGATAAATTTGTACATTTTTCGGTAGAAAAATTTCCCGGCCGAAGGCCGGTTCCCCTTAAATTACAGGCTCGCTATCGCTCGCCAGGAAAAATTTGACACCTAAATGGCATGAATGGTCTTAAAATTGACAGAAATGGGGCAAGGGGTCTTAAAATCGCCAAACTAATGGGGCGAACGTCTTAAAATCTCAAAAGCAATGGGGCTAGACATGAGGGAGAAAAGGGTCAAGAAAAAAGTCCCTCAAGTGGAAATCTCCGCTTAACCCCTTTGGTACCGGTGACGTCTTTTGTAGTGGATAGTCAGCTACATTTAGCTTGTAAGGAAGGAATTGTGTGGCAGCTAAAAGGGTTATTAAGGGGTGATCTCCACTTGAGGGATTTTTTTCTGGACCCCTTTCTCTCTCATGTTTAGCCCCGTTGCTTTTTTAGATTTTAATACGCTCGCCCCATTAGTTTGGCGATTTTAAGAACTTTCGCCCCATTTCTGTCAATTTTAAGAACTTTCGTGCCATTTAGGTGCCGATATTTTCCTGGCGACCGATAGCGAGCCTGTAATATAAGAGGAACCGTATTTCTACCGAAAAATGTACAAATTTATCTTGAAATGAGGTATAGGGGGTGTAATTTTAAGCTTGATGGAAGTCTAGGGAACAAACTAAATACCTCCCCTTAATGGAGAGAGTCGGTAGCCGTTTTAATGGCGGTAGAGGTCCTTCCTAAGCTGAATAAAATCGTTTAATAGTAGCCAGAATGAAAATGTATGCACGCCTTCTCAAATGTATGCACGCCTTCTCAAATGTATGCACGCCTTCTCAAATGTATGCACGCCTTCTCAAATGTATGCACGCCTTCTCAAATAGCCAACCGAAGGAATTTAAGAAGTAGGCTACCCCACAAGAAACTACACACTGCTAATTTAAGGGGAGGTATTTAGTTTATTCCCTAGCCCTCCATCAAGCTTAAAATTACACCCCCTTGAGACCCTTTCAAGATATATTTGTACATTTTTCGGTCGGTTCCTCTTAAATTACAGGCTCGCTATCGCTCGCCAGGATAAAATTGACACCTGAATGGCACGAAAGGTCTTAATATGGGGTGAAAGTTCTTAAAATCGCTAAACTAATGGGGAAAACGTTTTATAATATCAAAAGCAATGGGGCTAAACATGAGGGAGAAAGGGGTCAAGAAAAAAAATCAGATCTCCCCTTAATCATACTAATTTTCTTTCCATTCATAAAATCACGAAGGGTGTACAAATTAATATGGGCAACTTTACCTAATAATATACAATGTATAGTTTGACTCCCACAGATGTCTCACTTCATCTGTTTTATGGCCAGGTTGATATCGATGCCAGTGTTACGATTTCAAAACACAAATAATCCTGCATCACAAGTCATATATGCAGCTAACATCAACTTCCAAATACCTAAGATAAAATAGACTATGTGCTGTGTACGTCCTAATCCTGAAGGTAATGCGGAAGTTGATTAATTAACCATCTTAAAATTCGAACAAGACTCGTGAATCGGGGGGAAGGGCGAGGTTGAATGTGACGTCATTACTCAGTGCTGACAGTCGACTGGTAGGGAGAGGACGTGCCTGCGTTGGCTCTTCGTATTTTCCCGTCTTTAAGGTGTGTATGGGGATTTGTCATGTATATATGGCATGTGTATTGATATTCTATTAATGTTCAGGCGGCCATACATGTAATTCATAAGGGTAATATAAGAAAATTGTGAACTTATGACGGTTTGAGCCGGTTCGCGCATGCCGTCTCGTCTGCATGTATTCTAACAACTAGTAATTACGCTAAAATCGTTGACCTCTTAGACATTTAGATAATAACAAACTATTCGGTGTGCGTACATTGCGTTGGTGAGGTGTGTGAATATAGAGGGGGCCGTTAACTCGTAATTTAAGGTACAAACTAGCAAACGAGGTGACATCGCTGTTGGCTACCCCACCCCTCCCCCACCCCCACCCCCATCCCCCTTTCTTGCCAATGCTCATCCTTCCCCCCCCCCCACCTCCCTACCTCAATCCTCTCCTTTCCTCCTCCTCCTCTCCTCTCCTCTCCTCTCTTCTTCCTCCTCCCCCTCCCTTCCTCACTCCTCTTCTCTTCCTTCTCTCTCTTCTGACTTCGCCCCCTCTCTCCTCTCCTCTTCCTGACACCCTGCCCCCTCCTCTCCTCCCTCAACCACCCACTCCTCCCTATCACCACCCCCCACCAGTTTCCCTCGCCTTCCCACATTACCACGCGTTTTCAATATAGGATTTTTGGTATATGTACCGTATATGAATTGTATTTTTATTTATAATTAGCTTAGGTCTATGGTGATTTACTGTAGATGCTGCCCTATAAAGCAATCTTGATAGCCTCCCCCTATCCCAACCCCACCCCATCTCTCTCTCTCACACACACACACACACACACACACACTCACTCTCGCGGTACTTATTTACGAGACGACCACTAATTTTGTCTACAATACTTGAAGGCTATTATACAATAAGGATATTGCAAAGTTCTTATAAACATTTGTTTCGCCCATCAGATATTTATTATAAAAAAAAAAAAAAAAAAAAAAAAATCTCCCCATAATTCTCCCTATCAACGGCGGTAGAACTCTTACATTACTACATGAGCAAGTTAATCTGGTTCCTGTTATAATATATTGTTACGTTTTACATTCATAAATAGTCCACTAATATACTGGCTTAAGTTAGGTTAGGTGAAAGATATTGTTCAATGTTTTTAGTGTGGTCCCTAGACATCCTTCAAGCTTAAGATTACACCCCCCTTTTTTTTTGTCTTGACTCCTTTCTCCCTCATGTTGGTTATACTGATGTTTTGGACCGACAGTTAGCCCATCGATCTGTTTAGGCCTAATAGGTCCGGTAGAGTATATACATCATTTCTATAGATGACATTAAGAGCGGAAATGTATTACAAGGGAGAAGAAAAAAAAACGCTAAAATACATGTATAGGCCTAGGCTACTGTAAAACAATAAGTTTTTCAGTCAGTACCCAACTAGCGGGGGTGTGGGGGCGGCAGCCCCCACCCATATACTAGGTTAGGTTAGGTTAGGTTGTTAAGTTAGACTAATGGCACAAAAAAAAAAAAAAAAAAAAAAAAAAAAAAAAAAAAAGTAACCTAACCAGCGGGGGTGTGGGGGCGGCAGCCCCACCCATATACTAGGTTAGGTTAGGTAAGGTTGTTAGGTTAGGCTAATAGCCTAGAAAACAAAAATAGTCTAATAGGGGTGTGTTTTTAGATTGTTGGATAATGGATAAATACTCATTTCCGCTCCTCTTCAGTATAAAACAACACTGTATCTGAAGGAAAAAATACAAAAAACAAAATAAAACTTACTGAAATCGCTGTCGGTCCAAAAAGTCAGGTTTACCCTCATGTTTAGCTCCATTGTTTTTCTAATTTTAAGACGTTCGCCCCAATATTTTGACGATTTTAAGAACTTTCAACCCATTTCTGTCAATTTTATGACCTTTCGTGCCATTTAGGTGTCGATTTTATCCTGGCGAGCGATAGCGAGCCAGTAGTTTAAGAGGAACCGGCTTTCAGCCGGGAAAATTTTCTACCGAAAAATTTACACATTTATCTTGAAAGGGGCTCAAGGGGGTGTAATCTTAAGCTTGAAGGATATCTAGGGACCAAACTAAAAACCTCCCCTTTAAATAGCGATATCCCGCAGTTCTTCACCCTCCCCACTCCATCAATCATTCTTAATTATAAGCTATAGGTCATACTTTCTATAGCCGACACATTACCCCCACAACTACCATACTATATAAGCACTTAGTGTAGCCATCTAGTATAAACATGCAGAATCGTAAGAAATCGTGATAAACTTTGCATAGCCTAGGTGTTGAGTATCGTTTATGTCGACAGACTTAGCTCTGGCGCTACTTCAGAAGCGTCCACCAGAGGTCTCCGGTGAATTCCTGGTAGGGAGAATTGCTGGAGGCCCTTGTAAAACTGAACTAAATCGTCTAATAGTAGCCATAATCAAGGTAAAAGGATGGCCCCGGTAATGAAGGGGTTATAATGAACGAGATAAATAGTTAGCTTTTAAAAGTTGGTAGATTTCAAGTTGTTTTTCATTAATTAGCACTAGGTTATTGGCCAATGTCTTCGTTCATTATGGGCTGGATGGCACCCACCCCATACGTCTAAGAATGTGGCTGACAGTCTTAATTAACTCCTTTGATATTCTGAGGGCCTTCTATAACGAATACAATAGGTTGATGTTAGCCACAATAATGTGAACAGTTTCCTCGGATACTGAAAGGGATAACAGCGTATCCAGACCCCCCTTGAAACAGGCGGTGTTCTGCTCCTCCCAAGGCAAGGGGACAGCACGGCATGGGGGCATCTCGGACCAGAGCGATGACCAGCGACCAACACCTCGCCTCCTCCCCCACACCAGTGCGCAGGTCTCCCGCGCAGTCCTAGTAACCAACCAACATGACCCTAGCAACCCACACGTCCCTAGCAACCCTCACATGAACCTAGCAACCTACTCCTCCCAACACCACACACACTGTCGGTCTGTGACACATAAAGGCAGCCCTGCTCAAAAGGCAATTTTGTAATGGGTGTTGTTCTGAAGTAAATAACTTGGCTTCAAACCACTTGGTGCTTGAAAACCAAGAAGTATAAATTATTAGGTGTACTTGTTTCTGATCAAATAATCTCACCTGGTGGGCTTCCCAAACCCTCAGCCTAAACAGCTAGGAAGGGTTGGGGGAAGCCACCCGCTGCTTACGTTTACGTTGTGGGACTTGCAGAGGACCTCTCTCGGGCGCCATAATGTACAGGGGTTGTGCATGGGGTTAACCCCTTCTGTACCGGCGTCGTTCTTTTAACTATATTTTGGCTATTATTAGATGATTTTATTCGGTTTAAAAAGGGCCTCTAGCAATAAATAGGCTTCCAACTATCTCACTTAACCCTTGTTACTACACAGATCCTTCCTAAACTGCCTACAATCACCTAAATATAGCTAGCAGAAAATTAAGAAAACGAATCCGGTAAGGAAGGGGTTAATGGTCAGGGACAGGATCAGGATTAGGGATAGAACGACTGGTGATCCTAGTTAACAAAAAATCAAGAGTGCGCCAGTCCATAAAAACCCGAGAGATGTGATCGTTTGGACTACAATAACAAAGGTCTGTACAGTTAAGGGCCAGAAGAACTATGGGCCAGAGTGACTTTGTTCCCTTTTTGTACTCTTTCAATACCCTTTTATTTAGTTTATTCTATCCCCGACCCTCCCTCCCTCTTCATCACCCCACTACATTCATGCCCCATCCTCCCTCCTTCCCACTGCATTCACCACCCTTCCTCGCTCCCTCCTCACTACATTTGTCCCCCTCCCTCCCTCCTCTCTACACCCTCCCCTTCCTCCATCCCTCCCCACTGCATTCCTCCCCTTCCTCCCTCCCCACTGCATTCACCTCCTTCCTCCCTCCCCACTGCATTCACCTCCTTCCTCCCTCCCCACTGCATTCATTCTCCTCCCTCCCTCCCTGCTGCTTTCACCCCCTACCTCCCCACTGCATTCATCCCCTTCCCTCTCCACTGCATTCATTCTCATCCCTCCCTCCCTCCCCACTGCATTCATCCCCTTCCTTACTCCCTCCCCTCTACATTCACCCCTTCCTCCCTCCCAACTGCATTCACCCCCTTCCTCCCTCCCTCCCGACTGCATTCACCCCTTCCTCCCTCCCAACTGCATTCACCCCTTCCTCCCTCCCTCCCGACTGCATTCACCTCCTTCCTTCCTCCTTCCCTCCCCACTACACCCCTCCCCTTCCTCCCTCCCTCCCCACTGCATTCACCTCCTTCCTTCCCCACTACATCCCTCCCCTTCCCCCCTCCCTCCCCACTGCATTCACCTCCTTCCTCCCTCCCCACTTCATTCACCCCTTCCTCCCTCCCCACTGCATTCACCCCTTCCTCCCTCCCCACTGCATTCATCCCCTTCCCTCCCCACTGCATTCATTCTCCCTCCCTCCCTCTCTGCTGCTTTCACCCCCTTCCTCCCTCTCTGCTGCTTTCATCCCCTTCCTCCCTACCTCCCCACTGCATTCATCCCCTTCCCTCTCCACTGCATTCATTCTCATCCCTCCCTCCCCACTGCATTCACCCCTTCCTTCCTCCCTCCCCTCTACATTCACCCCTTCCTTCCTCCCTCCCCTCCCCACTGCATTCACCACCATCCCTCCCTCCCTCCCACTACATCCATCCCTCCCTCCCACTACATCCATCCCTCACCCTCCCTTCCACCCCATCCCTCCCTATTCTACTAAATGTTTTAACCCTCTCCGACATATGACGCGATTTTGAGCCTATTAGGGATACTTTAAAGCCTTTGTTACCATCAGGGGTATTTAGAAACCTTTAGTTTAGTTACTTCAACCTCTGCAGTTGTCTTTGAGTTAGCTGTGTTGAGCCTATTGGGGATACTTTAAAGCCTTTGTTACCATCAGGGGTATTTCGAAACCTTTAGTTTAGTTACTTCAACCTCTGCAGTTGTCTTTGAGTTAGCTGTGTTGAGCCTATTAGGGATACTTTAAAGCCTTTGTTACCATCAGGGGTATTTATAAACCTTTAGTTTAGTTACTTCAACCTCTGCAGTTGTCTTTGAGTTAGCTGTGTTGAGCCTATTGGGGATACTTTAAAGCCTCTGTTACCATCAGGGGTATTTATAAACCTTTAGTTTAGTTACTTCAACCTCTGCAGTTGTCTTTGAGTTAGCTGTGTTGAGCCTATTGGGGATACTTTAAAGCCTTTGTTACCATCAGGGGTATTTATAAACCTTTAGTTTAGTTACTTCAACCTCTGCAGTTGTCTTTGAGTTAGCTGTGTTGAGCCTATTAGGGATACTTTAAAATTTGTGTTACCATCAGGGGTACCTATTTAGAAACCTTTAGTTTAGTTACTTCAACCTCTGCAGTTGTCTTTGAGTTAGCTGTGTTGAGCCTATTGGGGATACTTTAAAGCCTTTGTTACCATCAGGGGTATTTAGAAACCTTTAGTTTAGTTACTTCAACCTCTGCAGTTGTCTTTGAGTTAGCTGTGTTGAGCCTATTGGGGATACTTTAAAGCCTTTGTTACCATCAGGGGTATTTAGAAACCTTTAGTTTAGTTACTTCAACCTCTGCAGTTGTCTTTGAGTTAGCTGTGTTGAGCCTATTGGGGATACTTTAAAGCCTTTGTTACCATCAGGGGTATTTATAAACCTTTAGTTTAGTTACTTCAACCTCTGCAGTTGTCTTTGAGTTAGCTGTGTTGAGCCTATTGGGGATACTTTAAAATTTGTGTTACCATCAGGGGTACCTATTTAGAAACCTTTAGTTTAGTTACTTCAACCTCTGCAGTTGTCTTTGAGTTAGCTGTGTTGAGCCTATTAGGGATACTTTAAAATTTGTGTTACCATCAGGGGTACCTATTTAGAAACCTTTAGTTTAGTTACTTCAACCTCTGCAGTTGTCTTTGAGTTAGCTGTGGGCAGAAAACTAATTTTGGAGAGGTAATTATAAGAGTGAGAGAACTCTATTTAGTATTGCTAATCTGGCAACCTCTGCGTCATATGGTCGGGAGAGGGTTAATTACTCTAGACCTATTTTAGTTATAGTAGAAGATGGAGGTCATGATTTCTCGCCTACTTACAGCGAATAGACTATAGTAAAAGCCGGTATCACACGAGCGCTTTTTCCCTCAAAATTTATCCTTAACACTGGTCTGGCAGCTTATGAGGTCAACATTTATAATGGCGATGGGCTGGTCTATTTGGCGATGGGCTGGTCTATCAGAGTGAGACCTGAGCGATCTCTGCCATACCCATAGCTTACTCTGACTGTTCCTTTTACTTATATATTTTCTAAATCTCAAGTGACGGCGTCTCTTCCGTGGATTGACCTCCCAATCTACCAAGATTGGAAGCTAAAGCGTCACATTATTCCTTTGCCCCTCAACTTTCTCTTCATAATTGCTGAGGGGCACAGGGCCCTGGGTGGGGCTTTGGTTTCCCGGGCGGTTACGCACCCTCTCAGCTCCCCGCCATGGAGTGGCTTCGGTCACCCAGGCTTTATTGTGGTCGGCAGGGAGGGTTCTGTGGGGGCGCTCGTTTATGGCCTTGGCCTTACTCGGGGCCTTGGGGCTGTTCGGCCAGGCAGCTTGGGGAACAACAACAACAACAACAACATTTATAATATTTCTACTACCTAAATTCATCTATCATCAGTCTAGTTTCCGATACCAGTGCAAAATATTCCAAAAATGTTGCCAGAAAAATGTTGATCATCGAATGTTGACTATAAAAGCTCTCGTGTGATACCGGCTTAAGGGGAGGTTTTTAGTTTGTTTCCTACTCCTCCAGCAATCTAAAAATTTCACCCCCTTGACCCCCTTTCAAGATAAATTTGTACATTTTTCGGTAGAAAAATGTCCCGGCCGAAGGCCGATTACTCTTAAATTACAGGCTCGCTATCGCTCGCCAGGATAAAATGGACACCTAAATGGCACGAAAGGTCTTAACATTGACAGAATGGGGCGGACATTCTTAAAAATCACCAAACTAATGGGGAAAACATCTTAAAATCTCAAAAGCAATGGGGCTAGACATGAGGGAGAAAGGGGTTACGAAAAAAGTCCCTCAAGTGGAAATCTCCCCTGAACACACCTTAATAACTGGCTATAGGCATACGCTATTATCTCTAGTAACTACCATCAACGAGGCTAGGAGGTGGTGTATTGGGGTGGGTAAGGTCCGTAGACTTTATCCCGGTTTTGTTTTACCGGTACACTCTCTTATAAGGGGAGATATTTTCCACTTGAGGGGTATTGTTTTCGTTACCCCTTTCTCCCTCATGTTTAGCCCCATTGCTTTTGAGGTTTTAAGACTTTCGCCCCATTAGTTTGGCGATTTTAAGAACTTTCAACCCATGTATGTCACTTTTAAGACCTTTCAACTCATGTATGTCACTTTTAAGACCTTTCGTCCCATTTGGGTGTCGATTTTTTCCTGGCGAGCGATAGCGAGCCTGTAATTTAAGAGGAACCGGCCTACGGCCGTGACATTTTTCTACCGAAAAATGTACAAATTTATCTTGAAAGGGGGTCAAAGGGGTGTAATTTCAAGCTTGATGGACGTCTAGGAAACACACTAAAAATCTCCCCTTAACTCCTAGACGATACCATGACGCATTTGTCTGTTTTCTGTCTATTATTGACGATATTATTCAGCTTAGGAAGGGTATATGGAAGCCAGAGGGTTAGTTGAGACCGTCTTTACCCTCATAATGCCCACAGTCTTTACCGTCATGATGCCCACAGTCTTTACCCTCATGATGCCCACAGTCTTTACCGTCATGATGCCCACAGTCTTTACCGTCATGATGCCCACAGTCTTTACCCTCATAATGCCCACAGTCTTTACCCTCATGATACCCACAGTCTTTACCCTCATGATGCCCACAGTCTTTACCGTCATGATGCCCACAGTCTTTACCCTCATGATGCCCACAGTCTTTACCCTCATGATGCCCACAGTCTTTACCGTCATGATGCCCACAGTCTTTACCCTCATGATGCCCACAGTCTTTACCGTCATGATGCCCACAGTCTTTACCCTCATGATGCCCACAGTCTTTACCGTCATAATGCCCACAGTCTTTACCCTCATAATGCCCACAGTCTTTACCCTCATGATACCCACAGTCTTTACCGTCATGATGCCCACAGTCTTTACCGTCATGATACCCACAGTCTTTACCCTCATGATGCCCACAGTCTTTACCCTCATAATGCCCACAGTCTTTACCTTCATAATGCCCACAGTCTTTACCCTCATAATGCCCACAGTCTTTACCGTCATGATACCCACAGTCTTTACCCTCATAATGCCCACAGTCTTTACCGTCATGATACCCACAGTCTTTACCCTCATGATGCCCACAGTCTTTACCCTCATGATGCCCACAGTCTTTACCGTCATGATGCCCACAGTCTTTACCCTCATAATGCCCACAGTCTTTACCGTCATGATGCCCACAGTCTTTACCCTCATGATGCCCACAGTCTTTACCCTCATGATGCCCACAGTCTTTACCGTCATGATGCCCACAGTCTTTACCCTCATAATGCCCACAGTCTTTACCGTCATGATGCCCACAGTCTTTACCCTCATGATGCACACAGTCTTTACCGTCATGATGCCCACAGTCTTTACCGTCATGATGCCCACAGTCTTTACCGTCATGATGCCCACAGTCTTTACCGTCATGATGCCCACAGTCTTTACCGTCATGATGCCCACAGTCTTTACCGTCATGATGCCCACAGTCTTTACCGTCATGATACCCACAGTCTTTACCCTCATGATGCCCACAGTCTTTACCATCATGATGCCCACAGTCTTTACCATCATGATGCCCACAGTCTTTACCGTCATGATGCCCACAGTCTTTACCGTCATGATGCCCACAGTCTTTACCATCATGATGCCCACAGTCTTTACCGTCATGATGCCCACAGTCTTTACCATCATGATGCCCACAGTCTTTACCGTCATGATGCCCACAGTCTTTACCATCATGATGCCCACAGTCTTTACCATCATGATGCCCACAGATACTTCCTAAACTGTATAAACTCGTCTATTGGTAGCATGAATCAACTGTCAAAATGCGTCACAATCTTGAAAGGGTTAAACAATCAAGAGTATGTATGTATGTATGTATGTATGTATGTATGTATGTATGTATGTATGTATGTAATGGGCTGAACGTCATGCAATCTGAATACTAATGAGGCTAAACATGAGGGAGAAGGGGACCAGAAAAACGACCCATCTCCCCTTAATGCATTTTTATTTTACCGGTATTAGAAATCTGACTGTGTTACTAATGGTTATCATTCTTCCTTCCAGAATGTGTAGGTTTTGGTGCTTACGTGTTAACTGCCAACGCTACCACCACTGCCAACACCTCTACCACCACAACTACCAACACCGCTACCACCACTACGACTACTGCCAAAATCGCTACCACCACTACGACTACTGCCAAAATCGCTACCACCACTACTGCCAACATCGCTACCACCACAGCCACCACTACGACTACTGCCAACATCGCTACCACCACAGCCACCACTACGACTACTGCCAACGCCTCTACCACCACAGCTACCATTACCACCACTTCCCACCAACACTAAGGTGCAGGCTGGGTGGAGTGGGGTGGAGAAGGGTGACAGCTGGAGTGGTCTGCTTTGGAAGGGTTACTGCAAGAGTGAAAGGGAAAGTATTAATGAACACCCCGTTCTTAACATTAATCATCAATTACAAACCCCAATGCACTTGAATAAACTAATGGAAGCATATGGTCCTCCCGGGATTCTAACTCGGGACACCACAACCAGAACATAAGCAAGACGGTAGAGAGACCAACTTACGTAAACGCAGAGATAGGCTACCAAAGCAAGTCCCCTGGATAATAAATAAATGCCGAAATCGCTAGAATAATGGCAAAATCTCTACACTATCGCTGTAAATGACTCAAATCTACAAAATATCGCTGGAATTCATGTCGCTAGCTGTAAGAATTATCCTCTAGATCGAAGTAAATACCTCTAGACCTACCGTAGCAGAAAAGTAGAAATTGGCAACACTGCGTAAACGTAAACAATGTTGTACGGTATGGCATTGGCAAAAAGACAGGGTGCAGAGTTGAAGATGCTGCGAATTTCGTTGGGAGTGATAAGGATGGACTGAATTATAAATGAGTTTATTAGAGAGACAGCGCATGTACGACGGCTCTGAGACAAAGCGAGATTGAGGTGGTTAGAGGGATCTGCCTTGTGTGGGCCAATCGGCTTTCTGCAGACTCCCATCTTCTTGTGTTTGGACATGTGCAGAGGAGGGATGTGGAGTATGTTGGGAAAAGGGTGCTTGGGATGGAGCTACCAGGTAAAACTAAAAGGAAAGCCAAAGAGGAGGTTGATGGATGCAGTGAGGGAGGACATGTGGGAGGTTGGTGTGACGGAGGAAGATGTAGGGGACAAGGTGAGATGGAGCGACACCTAAGAGGAACAGCCGAAAGACCACCACCAACACTACTTACCACCAACACTACTTACCACCACCAATACTACCACCACCACCAACACTACCACCACCACCACCAACACTACTACCACCACCAACACTACTACCACCACCACCAACACTACTACCACCACCACCAACACTACTACCACCACCACCACCAACACTACTACCACCACCACGGGTAGAGTTCCTATAGTAACTAAAGGATCTCTAACCACGGGTACCACGATACTACCTAGGGTACCACAACTACCACCATCCCACCACCACAGCTACCACGACTACCATCACTACTACTACTACCACCCCTAATAATATAACTACAGCTACCATAATTACCACTATAACCACCATTACTATAACAACCGCGACAATGACCATGGCTACCACCACAACTACCACCACAGCTACTACTACTACCACATGGCTATCACTACCACCACGGCTACCACTATTACTACCATCACAGCTACCACAACTACTTCTACTACCTCGGTGACTACTACTACCACCATTAATACCATGGATATTACCACTACAGTTAAGAGGAAAACAAAAACCAAATTAAATGAACATCACCAAAACTAGTACGGTACCAGTGCCATCTTTACCACAACTACAGAATCATCTCTACCCCAACCACCATCTCTACCACAACTACCAGCAGAACATATCAAGCCCAACTACCACCACTACTACTACTTGTACGATATCTACCACCACTACCACAATAATTACCACCACCACAACCACCACTACCAGCAGAACATCTCGACCTCAACTACCACCACTACTACTACTTGTACGATATCTACCACCACTACCACAATAACTACCACCACCACTACCAGCAGAACATCTCGACCCCAACTACCACCACTACTACTACTTGTACGATATCTACCACCACTACCACAATAACTACCACAACCACCACTACCAGCAGAACATCTCGACCCCAACTACCACTACTACTACTACTTGTACGATATCTACCACCACTACCACAATAACTACCACAACCACAACCACCAGCAGAACATCTCGACCCCAACTACCACAACTACTACTACTTGTACGATCTCTACCACAAGTACCACAATAACCACCACTACCACAACTACCAGCAGAACACCTCGCCCCCCACTACCACCACCACTACCACGATCTCTACCACCACTACCGCAACAACCACCACTGCCACCATCTCTTCCACAACTACCAGCAGAACATCTCCACCACCACTACCACCACCACAACTATCACAACAACCACAACAACAACTAACCCAAGGTAAGTTATTGATCCCTATAAAGCCGGTATCACACGAGAGCTTTTATAGTTAACATTCGAAGATCAACATTTTGCTGGCAACATTTCTGGAATATTTTGCAACGGCATTGGAAATTAGACTGTTGCTAGATGAATTTAGGTGACCGAAATATTGTAAATGTTGACCTAAGCTGCCAGACCAGTGTTGAGGATAAATGTTGAGTGAAAAAGCGCTCGTGTGATATCGGCTTAAATACTAACTTCTTTTGTTATACTACGTGTTTCGTTTGGTATAGATTAATCTGAGACAGAATGCGTAAATAAGTAGCACATTGCGTAAATACAAAATAATGCCCCAATGACCACTTGCGAGTTTCGTTCTATAAGGAAGTTGGAGCTGTAGACAACGATATTTAGCAGAATGTAGGCCTACAGCTAAAATACAGTCGTAGTACATTTATAAATACATAAAACCCAATTCAACATACCATTTATCCATCAGAAACCTACATTATTATTGCATTTCTGTTTAATATCGATGTTTACGGCTCCAACTTCCTTATAGCTTGAAACTCGCAAGTCGGCAAATTACCGGTAGAAATAGCTTCGGGGAAATGTCGCGTTAATTTATTGATATTCTACTACCGTACCGGTACGTATTATCAAAGTTTCAGCCTTGTAACTTAAAAACTACAAATAAAAAGTTAAAGGACTTCAAATTTGTTACTGAAAATTTCGATTGTTTGGCTCACTGAAGGCGAAAATGGAGAATTTGACATAAGTCCAAGAAAGAATTTGAGTAACGAATGGGTCAAATTATGCGGTAAATCGATTGGAATAGGTTAGAAAGGTGTAACGTTAGTTTCGGCTTGGTGAATTCGGGCGTTTTTGGCTGGAAAGTGCGTCAGGCAGACAGACTGAGTCAGAGCTAGCCGATCAATAAGTACTTGAATACCTTGATTACTCTGTTAATATTGGATTTTCTTTCGTTTTTAAGGGGAGGTTTTTAGTTGATTCCCTAGACTTCCATCAATCTTAAAATTACACCCCCTTGAGCCCTTTTCAAGATAAATTTGTACACTTTTCGGTAGAAAAATGTCCCGGCTGAAAGCCGGTTCCTCTTAAATTACAGGCTCGCTATCGCTCGCCAGGATAAAATCGACACCTAAATGGCACGAAAGGTCTTAAAATTGACAGAAATGGGTCGAAAGTTCTTAAAATCGTCAAAATAATGGGGCGAACGTCTTAAAATTAGAAAAGCAACGGGGCTAAACATGAGGGAGAAAGGAGTCCAGAAAAAAAATCCCTCAAGTGGATATCTCCCCTTAAGTGTTCATATAAAACGGAATGTATAATGGAGTGTGTAATTGTCTTAAAGAACAATTGACTTCAACCACATTCACTTATAATTCACGTTTTTTGTGGGTAATGGGTAACTATTGTATTCATAACTTTCGAAAAATACAACTAAGTTTAAAGTAGATTCGTTAGGATAAAATGATGCGGTAAATCGATTGGTGTAGGTTAGAAAGGTGTAGCGTTCATTTTGGGCGTGGTGAATTCGGGCGTTTTTGGCCAGGCAGGCTGACAGGCCCAGAGTGCCAGTCGATCGCCAAGTCTATTATTTTTTACATTATTCGGTTATTATTGAATATTAATTATTTTTTAAGTGTGTTTATGGAACGGAATATATTACTGAGTGCATATTTGTGTGAATAAACCACTAATTTCAAACACATTTACTTATAATTCACGTTTTATGAATAAAGTGGCACTAATATATTCATAACTTTCTTAAAATACAAAAATTTAAAAATCTGAAAAACTTCATTTCTAGAAATAAATCGAACTACCTATTGTCAAAGTCTCAGCCTTGTAACTCGAAAATTGCAAAAGTTAATGGACTTTCATATTTGTGACTGAAAATTTCGATTTGTGGCTCAGGGAAGGCGAATTTGGAGAAACTGACACAAGTCCAGCAAAGAAAAAAGTATAAAGACATATAAAATAATGCGGTAAATCCATTGGTGTAGGTTAGAATGCTGTAACGTTATTTTGGGCGTGGTAATTTCAGGCGTTTTTGGGCGACTCAGGCAGCCAGCCAGCCCTAGGACCAACGCGCGCACTACCGTTTTCTATACAAACCAGTTCAGCAGAGACATTTATATGCAACTCGGTTCTTTGTACTGTTAACATATCCTGCAGTTTGTAAATAATTCAGTTTATTAATCTTTATTTAATAGATTTTAAAGCTCCGTACTTTTGTTAATGTTTCTCAGTCGCGTATTTTAGTGATTAATAGTCCTTATTACTAATATTTAGAACCTGTACTATTAACTATTTCGTAGTCGAATATTCTAATATATTATTAATTATTTGTATTCTTCTCTTTTTCAGGATTTGAGATCCTGTGGACTCTGCGAGATAATGGACTCTGCCAACACATCCCAACCTAATTCTGCCAACAACAACCTACCAACTGCCTGGGGTGAGTTATTACAATATATATACTCTGTTCATGACAAGTAGGCCAATAATGAGTTTCTTTTCACAAATTGAATGTTCAACAAGTACAGAAATATTATTATGTTTTTACACCAACCAACTTCACATCTAAGCTCAATTAATGAAGTCAACAAATACATGTGGCACTCCGAGGACTCGAACCCAGGATACTCACATCGAAATTCCGCGGACTATGCATTACGCTCACAAGACAGATATACAAATATAGGTAGCGTCAGCGAACTTGACAATAATGTTGACCCCTTAACTGCTTATAACTCGAAATTAATGAAAGCAATCGGGCTGACGTTTCTATCATTTGGGAAGAGTCCACCAAGAAATAGGTGTGTGGATATTTACAGCCAGTTTGCTCTAGGCCCTTCTTAGTTACAGAGAGGTCAGAGATCAAGATTATTGTATAAGAATTCTGACTTGTTGAAAAAAGTGCGATTTGATGACTTACGAATGGGGATAGAGAAAAGCCGTGACAAGTTATATAAAAAAACGTTTAATTTAAGGGTTAAATTATGCGGTAAATCGAATGGCATAAGTTAGAAAAGTGTAGGTTAATTTGGGCGTGGTGAATTAGGGCGTTTTTAGCTGGACTTTGCACCAGGCAGCCAGAGTGCGTGGATCACCAAGTACTTCAATATCTACATTATTCACTTGTTATTACAGTTTCTTACTGTTGTGAATTTTCATATAGAACGGAATATATAATTAAGTGCATAATTGTGTGAAGGAACAACTGCTTTCAACCACATTTACGTATAGTTCACGTTTCATTTGTAAAGCTGCACTAATTTATTCATATCTCTCGAACAAAATACAAATTAAAAAATCTGAGAAAGTGCATTTCTCTGAACAACTAGAACTACCCATTGTCAAAGTCTCAGCCTTGTAACTCGAAAATTGCAAAAGTTAATGGACTTTCAAATTTGTGACTGAAAATTTCGATTCTTGGCTCAGGGGAGGCGAATTTGGAGAATCTGACACAAGTCCAGCAAAGAAAAAAGTATAAAGAAAGTCTAAAATGATGCGGTAAATCCATTGGTGTAGGTTAGAATGCTGTAGCGTTATTTTGGGCGTGGTGATTTCGGGCGTTTTAGGCGTTTTTGGGTGACTCAGGCACCCAGCCAGCCCCAGGACCAACGCGCGCACTACCGTTTTCTATACAACCCAGTTCAGTAGAGACGTTTATATGCAACTCGGTTTTTTGTACTGTTAACATATCCCGCAATATTATTGATAATTAGACATAATCAGAAAGTTTATAACTATTCCTTTCATTATTGATGCTTGATAATTACCATCGTATTTCGTTGCTTACCTCGCATTACTGAAAAACATTCCATTTGTGAAAAATAGTAGTTTTATTTATGATTTATGTGAGCTCTCATCTTGGTAATCTATTGCCCAAATTAATTTATTGTTTCTTGTTTTCAGGATATGCTTGTGAACTCTGCCAGCTCTACGAGACTGCCAACAACTATGGACTCTACCAACACACCACAAGCTACCAACACCATACCCTAACTATGGACTCTGCCACCACAACCTACGAACTGTCTGGGGTGAGTTACTGCCCAACTCATTATACTCTGTGCATGACACATAGGCCAATAATCAGTTTTTATTTCCACAATTTGAAAGTTAAAAAGTTTACTAGAAATATGCATCATAATCGTCGCTGAATAATTAGTATCTTATTTCCATATGTTAATGTAACTGTTGAACATTCAAAGACGAAACTAATTACTGGCCTACTTGTCGTGAACATAGTATTGTTTAATTTATTATATATGATCTCAGCACTTGTCAATCTATTGCCCAAATTAATATTTTGTTTCTTGTTTTTCAGGATTGGGGTGGCTGCCAGTGGACTCTGCTGCCTGTGGACTCTGGACTCTGCTGCCTGTGGACTCTGCTGCCTGTGGATTCTGCTGCCTGCGGACTCTGGCGGTTGCTGCCTTAGGACTATACCGCCGCTGCTAGAGACTGCCCACGCCACTACGATTCAAGGGGAGTGATAGTTGTGTTTTGTTTGTAGTTAGTTGTAGTTAGATGTAGTTAGTAGTAGTTAGTAGTAGTTAGTAGTAGTTAGTTGTAGTGGTGGTGGTTAGGTTAGGAGGGTAGGTTAGGGGGGGAGGGTAGGTTAGGAGTAGTCGTAGTTCGTAGTCGTAGTCGTAGTTAGTAGTCGTAGTATGTAGTCGTAGTAAGTAGTCGTAGTAAGTAGTCGTAGTATGTAGTCGTAGTAAGTAGTCGTAGTTAGTAGTCGTAGTATGTAGTCGTAGTATGTAGTCGTAGTATGTAGTCGTAGTATGTAGTCGTAGTATGTAGTCGTAGTAAGTAGTCGTAGTATGTAGTCGTAGTATGTAGTCGTAGTAAGTAGTCGTAGTATGTAGTCGTAGTAAGTAGTCGTAGTATGTAGTCGTAGTTGCATGGTATGAATGGTGTGTGTTAGGTTAGGCTAATCTATTTTTCCCTTTCAGATGAGATAGGTCTTATTACCTTTACTCTAATCTTTGCTATTTTTCTTATTACTTCACAGTTTTGTTGCTTTGATGATGTCCCCTCTCCCCCCCTTCTTCCCCGAGTTGGTTCCCTCCTTCAGCTTCAATATTTTGCTTTGCTTTAATTTCAATAATGATTGTATTTGCCTTAAATATAACTTATGATATATTCTATCACTTGAATTCATAACTCTGTATTTGCTATTAACTTCACTTGATATAATATTGTTATATATCGTCTTTGTCACGCGAACTTTGCTTAATAAAAAAAAAAATAACTTCTATCTTTTATTGATCACTATATTATAAGCTATGACTTTTATAACTGATAAAAACTTAGAAAAATAGTTCTCAATTATAAATAAAGTTCCAATATATGGACTTAGAAAAAATAAATAAAAGAGAACTTATAAAATAAAACAATTAACTTAGAAAAACTCTAGTTCTCAATTATAAATAAAATTCCAATATATGGACTTAGAAACAAAAATAAATAAAATATGAAACTATACACATAAGAGAACTGAGAAAATATACTGAATATGAAGAGAACTTAGACAAAAATAGTTCTCAATTATAAATTAAGTTCCAATATATGGACTTAGAAAATATACTGAATATGAAAAGAAATTAGAAAAACTATACTTGAATAACTTAAAGTAATAATTATATATAACTTAAAAATATAATGAACTTGTAATAGAAAAAATTATAATGGATATTAAAAAGAATATATCGACTTAGTATTTTATTGATCAGTCAGACATACATTTGTATAATATCTTACAAAACACTGTACACAGTATATAAACTTTAAATAACAGGAGAAACAAAAATATAATGGATATTAAAAAGAATATATAGACTTGGTATTTTATTGATCAGTCGGACATACATTTTTATATTATCTTACAAAAATCATACACTTTTAATACTTAATTATTTTTGTATTAACCTTACTGGTTTTATATATCTTATAACAAATGCACAAAGTTTTGTTTTTATATTACGTACCTAAAGTACTTTATACCGAACTTGCTTTGTGACCATAGTATAACTTTTGGTTCACTACATTATTTGCCCAATATTTATATGTACAGTAATTTTCTTTAAGTACATCTTTATAATTATTCATTTTCCAATAACCATTGGGCTTTCGGTAATTTTTCATATATTTATTTTGGATTTTAAGCTTATATAGTTTCATTGGCAATGCAGTTGGCATTTTTTATAATTCTTAATCATTGATTTCAGTTTAACTTTTGTTTAATAGCCAAGCTGTTAAGTAATACTTTTATATTTTGTTCAATGTTCTTAAGTGTGCTGTCTTTATATAATTCTTCTCAGGTTCAATCTAGTTTACAGCTGGACTATCTCCCTCTCCCACCAGGCAGTACTGAGGTAAGCCTGTGTTTTAATAATAATGTTAACAATCTACTAGTTTATAGCCTAATTCTAGCCTATTCTGTTTATGAAGTAGTGTTCAATAATTTTGACACTAGCTTATGTATAGTGGGCAGCTTTTGGAGAGAGGTTGGGGCTCCGAATTATTGCAAGTTTTTCTTCCTGTGGTGTGTGGTAGTAGTGTTAAGTGGAGTAGGGAGGTTGGCAAAATGAGAAAGTCGGTTGGCATTGTGATTAGTGTGTATTGGAAGTGTGATATTTGTGAATGCTGGCAGAGTACGTGATGAACGTAGGGTAGAGATATATTCATTATTTGAGTAAGTATGTTTAGGTGTTAAAAGTGTACGGTCAAATTAGGGGAAGGTAGTTACATGCCAATTAAATGTGTGTACGACTGTTGGCAAAGTAGAGTAGATTGTTGGCAGTGATAAGAGATGACAATCATTGAATCTAAATGTTGGCAGTGTGATTAAGTGTGTTGGCAGTATTCAGTGGTCTTGGTAATTACGTGGTGTTGGCCAAGTGGTGTATAGGTGTTGGTTAATTTAATCATTGAAGGTATAATGCAACTAGAGCTGTGTACAATAAATAAGCATGTGTGTTGGCAGTGAAATGTGTTGAATTGGTAGTGTTATTTGAAGTGTTGGCAGTGAAATTTGATGTGTTGGCAGTGAAATTTGATGTGTTGGCAGTGAAATTATGTCTGTTGGTAGTGTACTTGGTGTGTTGACAGTGGCATTTGGGGTGATCTAATATTTATTGTGTTGGTAGTGTTCAGTGTTCTCAATATGACATGTGGTCGTCTATCAAAGTATTGCCTATGCCAAAGTTAATTGATATACTAAAGTTATGTGCAAATTAGGATTCAATCTTCTCCCCATGCATTTGTTTTTACTGGCCGTATCCCATAGAACTGTTCATGTTATATTAGGTAATGTATATATTTAAGTATTAGGATGTTTTATGTAATTGTAAACTATTGTATATATGTAATTACTGGGGTCACTAAGCTATATATTCCTGAACTATATATCTACTGATCTATTCTTCCCATGTAACAGGTGTATATCTACCAATGTAACTATCATTATCTATCCCATGTAACTATTGCCATTTGCCTGCTTATCCCAAACCCATGTAGCTCTTTCTACCCACCTCTCCAAGAATCTAGATATATTAGGTATTGAAAGTCATCCCTCCTCACCCAGACATTTTATTTTGTAGTTCGTTTCGTGAACTAACCGTTTCTATTATCTGGCAATGTATTCCAATATTTCAAATTTGTATTTATAATAATTTGTAAATTTTTCTTTCAATTTATCGAGGGTATTTGCGTGTAGTAATAGTTTGTTCTATTCATTCAAATATGAAGATTAATTAATTTAAGTTGGATTTTAAGCCTTTAATATTAGTTTAATTGGCTTTGCTATTCTTATTGATTTCAGTTTAATTTCAGTAATCGTTATCCAAAAATATTTCTGCGATATTGGATTACAATAATAATTAGTTAAATTTGTTGCATTCAAAGTTAATATGAATAGCCATCAGAAATATATATGATTTATCTACAATATTGGATTACATCAACAGGTTGGAATCAATAGTCAAGACTCAAATGTTTTATTTTTTATTTTTATTAAGGTAGCGTTGTCCATTGGTCCAGGGTCCTCAGTCTGGTCGCAGCAACACATCACATCTGTAAAAATATTAAAATATTGAGGCACCAGAAATACAGGAGTTTCAAGGAGGGGGTCGGGGGTCCTGAGGGGGGTTAAGGGGGGGGGGAGGGGAGGGTCCTGACGGGGGGTAGAGGGGGGTTCCTAAGGGGGGTCCTAAGGGGGTAGAGGGGGGGTCCTGAGGGGGTAGAGGGGGGGTCGTGAGGGGGGTGAGGGGGTAGAGGGGGGGGGGGGGGCGTGAGGGGGTAGAGGGGGGCGTGAGGGGGTAGAGGGGGGGATCCTGAGGGGGTAGAGGGGTTGGGTGGGGGCAGGGTAGATGGGGGCCCTGAGGGGGGGGGGGGGGGGGGGGGGGGGGGGGGGGGGGGGGGGGGGGCTCGGGAGGGGGGGGGGGTTCTAGTTTTTAGTTTTATATTAATATTTTTCGTTCAGTCTCCTATATAACCATTCCACACCCGCTACGAGTTTTTCCCTCTCCCTTCCCTGGTAGTTCATCCTATCCCCATCCCAGATAGACCTTCCCTTCAGCCCTAGTTTGTTCTATTCTGTTCTATTGTGCACACTAGTTCTATTCTGTATTCTGGCTAAATCTATTGTCCACCCTCCTTCCCTGGTACATCAATACCCTCCCTGCAACACCCCCCCCCCCCAAACACACATAAGAAAAGTCAGGAATATATTTGTAATGTATATTTTATTGTCAGGAAGCAGTCAAGAAGTCGTCGGTGTCAAGTATGGGATATGAGCAGACAGGATCAAGAAGGACAAACTGTAGGAGTAAAGCAGATGCAGCAGACAACAGAAAAGGCTAGGCACAGCAGAACGGGTGACAACGACAGCAGAACGGGCCAACAACAACAGACAGCAGAACTGGTGACAACAGACCGAGTACATCGACAACACACAAGGAATTAACGATGAGGTAGGAGCGAGCTTGCTATGGTTGGTCAAACAAATTGATCTGTTTTGACTAAGATTTGTTTGGTATATTATCTGTCTTTATGAAGATGTTTAGGTGTTTAATATATATGGAGAGATATTGAGTGAGCTGGAGTATTCAGTATGAAGTTGTAGGTATTCCATTTGAGTTGGTAGGTAGTGAAGTGTGAGCATAAATTAGTGGATGGTGATGAGTCTAGTTATTGAATATGACTTTATTCAGGTTGAAAGGTGGGATTCAAACAAGATGTGGACAGACGAGAGCAAAGTGACTATTGGACACGCATCAACGACTGCCACAGCATCAATGGACCCTTCAATAGTGGAGCGAGGCACCATTGCAGCGAACAGCGACGATTCGGTGAGCAAAACTAAATATTATTGTATGGGAAAAAGAGGTCAGTCAGTCAGTCTACCTAACTTCATTAATAAGTCAAGGGGAACAAGAGGCCCCTAGGAAAAGGAAAGAAAGAAGATATATAAAACAGTGTGCCCATCAGAGTAGGCCGCCCTTCATTCACTCCTTGATATATTCCAAATCAGTGCATCAACTTTATGATTGAAATTTTACTTTACAATTACAGTATAGATCTGTATTAATGGAATTATGAAAGCTAAACAAATCATTGAAAGATTAAATTTAAATACTAATTAACCAATGAAACTAATTATAACTAGTTAAATTAGATCGTAAAGTCTAAAATTATACCAAATTCCTGTAAAGTGCTTATCATATTGTTAATGCAATTATTGATACTAGTATTCAAGAGTTGGGCAAACACTGGAGAATAATGGTTAAAGTTTAAATTTACTCCTCTAAACAGGATTATATAACTATCCTGTAGAATTTATGTGATTACTGAAAACATTGATTTAATCACTACAAACAAAACTATGCCAGCTGTAGAACACATTTATCAAAGACTTTAATATCGGTTATCATATTTACCTAAACAAATGGACCTTTTAAGTAAAGCATTAGGACTGCTAGTATTCTAAAGACAGGAGTCATAGGTCTAAAGTTATATCCGTTGTACGAATAGGCTTTAATACCTTTGAAGTAGTCCTAAGGAAATAATCCAATTTACAGTACAACCATTTACGTTAATATTGATCACGAGTCTAGCTAGGCATGTAGGCTTCACGTTAAGTATTGCATCAACTTATAAATGAAATTAGTCCTTAGCCATGGGGGGACTGATATTTGCAGATATTTTGATAGAATCATGGGCATAACTGCTTAAAACGAGGCATAGGTGCTCATCAAGGCCATCTAAAAGCTTACATCCGAGTCCACCTAGGATTAACATTAAATCAACATTTGGATGGCCCTTGGTATTTATTTTGTAGTCACAATGGCCTGTGTTTTATTAGTCAGTGAGACAAGTGGTACAGTTACAATATGAGCATCCTGTTTTACCAATTACATTAAGAGGCCAAGTATATTGTTCTCCAGTGAAGGACAAATTTGCAAAGTATTTTACGTGGGGTTACTTTAGACCGATATTGAGTTTATTCTAAGCTGGTCTATGATAATTGTTCATCTACAATGGCATTTACATCTGTATCGGCAGGTTAACTAAGATAGATTCAATTAGTCACATTATACGAGTGAAAACAATGAAGTTTCATAGTATATCTCAATTATAATTTTCTTAGTCTCCAGTGTTTTGCATATTAGTATAACACCAACTGTATTAACTTCCAAGACTGAAGTGACCACATACTAATATTAACAAGGGTACAGTCAATATAAATAGTTCGCCGACACTTCTATGACTTGAAACCAATCTTACTAGTTGCACAGGCTATTGGAAGTACATGAGGACTGTCAAGGAAAAATGTTAACTTATAATTGCACTGTATTTGAGCAGGATTTTGGGCGAACTATTTTGGTTTCGACTAACTGGCAGCATTTTGGTTTCGACTAACTGGCAGCATTTTTCTAGATCGAACTAAAGGAAATTCGTACATTTGGCAACACTGATATTACAATACAAACTTATGAATTTATAGAACGTATGCATAGAGGAATAATTACAGTCTGATAAGTTACCCTTTGAAAGCATATTAATAATGATAAACCCATCTAAGGAAATAAAGGTACATCTAATAACCAAGGGAAGGTCTATCTACTGTACTGTATATACAACTATAATATTTAGTTTATAGTCTAGTCAATCAAACTGATTTTGATATAAGTAACACCCCGTTCTTTAACATTACTATAAAATACAAACCCCAATGTACTTTAATAAACTAATTAAAGCATATGGCCCTCCCGGAATTCGAACTCTGGACACCACACTCAGAACATAAACACTTAAACCTCGATATACTCAAGACCCGTCCTGGGAAACTCTCGCTACAAGATGGCCAAGGCAAATGTTCCTCAAGGTTACTTTAACAGACATAACTTCTCAGGATCTTTGAAGAGCTACGTAATGTGAACACTAATCAGATGTGGATAACTTTAATTGAAGAGTATTAATCATTATCTATTATAATATTACCCAATTCCATAACCCATTTAAGCAGATGACTCAAATGCTTTTTTCATCATTGCTACCTCCAGACGATTTTAGTTAACTTAAAAAAGAAGCCGTCAGAGTTTGAGTGTTAATTTGGATAATCTTAAGCTCTTGATTCCCCGAGTGTAGTAAATACCTGTCAGTAATTTTGTTTTTGGTTATACGGTCACTATGAATATTTACTTTATTATGGGTACCCATAGACAATTTTACTCAGTTTAGGAAGGACCTGTTGGATTCTAAAGGTAGATATAATGTGTACCCCGTTGATTCCTTGTGGTCCTTAACTGATCTATAGAGTCTCGTGAAAGCCAGAATAATTTTGTTTACCTGATCATACGGAAACTTGTTCGTTCAAATAAATTACGCCAAATTAAGTTATATTTTTGCTACCTCGGGACTTTTTCAACTTAGGAAAGGCCTGGCATAGATAAAGGTTTAGTTTCAGTACTGTGTTGGACCTTTCATTCCCAGTGGTTCTTTCAAAGCTGATTAAAATTATCTGGTTGGAGCATTATCATATTGAAAATATGGTGTATTAAAACTAAACAATTACTTAAGAAAAATCTCTGCCTACCTATAGGGAACCGAGTCTAGTTAATTTAGATAATTTTCACCTGTCACCCACTGCCACAGATCTCAGTTTGGGAAGGATCTGTTTCATGATAACTTAATAAACATCAGTGTTGCCATTTGTACGAATTACTTAAAATTGTTTAGATAAAGCTGCTGCCTATACCCTGTCCACCACTTATGATAGTCTATGGAATATTTTGAAGTTTATTAGACATGACTAAACTAGTCTACTTCAACCAAATATTTGTTCAAGTTCTTAGGCCAATATAGGCAAAGTATATTATTACTATTATTATGATGATTATTATTATTATTATTATCATTATCTTAAAATAGTTTAATCTGACCAGAAGTTTGACTAATTTAAAGTTATACAAACTAGCTTCGAAATTACAGGATGCACACATTTCAAAATAGCTTAGCTTATGTGCCATGATAATAATTGAACTGAAAGTCGCCAAATCCCATCTTAAGAATTATGATTTATTAATTTGTTTTTCCACCAACCAACTTCACCTCTAAACTCAATGAAATCAACAAATACATGTGGCACTCCAAGGACTCGAACCTAGGATACTCACATCGAAATTCCGCGCACTTATGCATAAAAATTATTTAATATTTTAGGATTATAGGGGATCATCGACCACTCACAAGTTAAACCATCAAAATTAATCATACTTTGGGGGATATGGCATAAAGTTTGGTACCGGTATTTAGGTCTTACAAAGGCCTAAGTCCACTAAGGCAAGAGTCAGCCGCCTGTGTGTACTCTAGGACAATTATTCTTCAGGCAAAAAGGGCACCAAACATTAATTTAACATCCATAGCTAGCCTTTAACTCAAATTTAAGTCTAGTAATTTCAACTGACTTTATAGAACAAACTTCAAAATATCACATTGCATAGACTTTCATAATAAAATTGTATTAAAACATTTTAGGGACAGACCCGATATGATGGCTAGTGCAGAGTTGTGTTTGGCCACCAGTCTTCATCGTCTGTTGTCCCTCCCTCAGGTTGGACGTCTACCACACATCTGAAACATTAGGTCAGTATTAGTCATTTATTTGTACAACGTCAATAACTAAAGCCACCAATGCATTATCTTTTAGCTCAGTTTGAGATTTTATGACGGTCGACCATTAGTTTGACGATTTCAAGACTTTTCGGCCCAATGTGTCAATATTAAGGCCTGTCATGCCATTCAAGTATCTAATTTTTCCTCGCGAACGATAGCAAGCCTGTCATTTTGGAAGAAACTGCCTTCGACCGGGATATTTTTCTACCGAAAAATGTACACATTTATCTCGAAGGGGGGTCTTGATGGAGGTCTAGGGAGCAAACTAAAAACCTTCCCTTAACCTGTGATGTTGAGCAACTAGTCCGCCCTCTATCGTATTGTCCAAGGTTCAGGTTTTGGTAACTATACATAAGCCTGCAGTTATAAGGGGTATCAATTTTAGAACCTTTATTATTGAAATTATCTGCAGTTTAGTTTATGAATATATACTTCTGAATTTGTTAAAGCAGGGGGGAGATTGTAATGCAGTGGCGGGAACTGTTATTGACCCTTCATGATTTTTTTTCTATGCGAGTGAGGGAGACAAAAGACAGAACTGCCTGTATCGAGTGCCTCCCCCCGAGTTGAAAGAGTGACGGACAAAATCAAGGGACGTTCGAGCCAAAATGCCTGGACACACTGAGTTTGAAGCCATTTAAGTCACATGATCCTAAGTTGTGTCCTACCTATAGAAGTTCAAAGTTTATTATTTCTAGTAAAAATAGACCATCCAGTGACTAAATTCCACAATATTAGTATTAAACCTTTCACGCACAGGACGCGATTTGCGCCCTTTCTGGGATACTTAAAAGCCTTTGTGACCATCAGGGGTGTTTAGAAACTTTGTTTAGTTACTTCAACCTCTGCAGTTGTCTTTGAGTGAGCTGTGGGCATTAAACTAATTTTGGAAAGTTAATTATGAGATTGAGAGAACTATTTCTGAATACAAATAAGGTATTTGTAATGAACCCTGTGTTTTAGTATTAATACAGTATATGGAACACCAGAATTTGTTAAAGAGGTCCAAACTCTAAATAAACAACTTAAAAAATAGGTGCTGATAATATAATGAATACAGCACTGTACTGTATATGGGATAGGGTAAGGGAACTTGGAGACAACTATACACATGGTAACCTAAACTTTTAATATTGTTAAGGAGAGATGGGTCATTTGTCTGGTCCCCTTCATGTTTAGCCCCATTACTTTGCCGATTATAAGACGTTCAGCCCATTACTTTGGCGATTTTAAGACCTTTCAACCTATTTGTGTCATTATCAAGACCTTTCGTGCTATTTAGGAGACTAATTTTCCTGGCGAGTGATACCAAGTCTGTGATGTAGGAGGAACCGGCCTTCGGCCTGGACAATTTTCTACCGAAAAGTTTACAAATTTGTCTAAGGGGGATCTTGGGAATGTTTTTTAAGCTTGATGGATGTCTAGGGAGGAAACAAATTTACAAATAATTAAATCTATGTACCAATAAATAAACCATTAGCCATTAACCCTATTAACCCTTTCAAGCTCCAATACGCGTTTCTGTTCGGTTCTGTTTTCTGGCTACTATTAGACGATTTTATTCAGTTTAGGAAGGGTATATGGAAGTCAGAGGGTTGATTGAGATAGTCTTTACCCTTTTAATACCCACAGGTCCTTCATAAGCTGCACAGAATCGTCTAATGATAGTCAAAATAAACTGCTAAAACGCGTCAGAGCTTCAAGGGGTTAATATTGTTGTGTTCTTACCCTAGTTTGTTGGTGAAGGTGGTTAAGGCTCCGTTTGAGTTTCTTAAGTTGGTCTTGAGCAGTGTCTTCCTCCGCCGAGCCTCAACTGTATTGGGCGCCTCCTCTCCCCCTCACATCTGTTAGAAAATCCAATATTAATATTACAGCTTAAGGATTTGACCACTTGCAAGTTTCAAGCTATAAGGAAGTGGAGTTTTATATATCGACATTTAGAAGAATTAAGAGCTAAAATATGAGTTTTATTGCATATATAAACACAGTAGCTGTGGTGGTCAAGTGGTGAGCACGCTTGCGTGTGAATCTGAAAGACCCGGGATCGAATCCCTGCCACGGCGGACATTTAGTGGGTGCGGTGGTACGTCCAAGCATGTTTCACATGCTAGCACCCAGTCAGGGGACATCCTGACGACGTATAGACTAAAACACACATAACAAAGCCACTCCAACACCTTCCTCTCTCTCTAACACCCCTTCTCCCCTCTAAACACTCTTCTCTGAGCTAGTGCCGATAAAAATGGCATGGTCAGTCCTGTAAAGAATCGTAAGATTTAGAGTCTTAAAGATTCCAGGACGAGCTCATTAGCGGCGGATCCCCAGATCGACCGTGGTGATTGTCACCTAAACATCTACAAAAGTACAAGTACATAAAGCCAAATTCACGTACTTTCTATCCATCAAAAACCTACATCACTGCATTTCTGTTTAATAACTTTGTATACGGCCCAAACTTCCTTATAGCCTGAAACTCACAAGTGGTCAATTAGGCCAATATTTCTGATATAATGCAGATTTTCAAAAATTATCAATTCATAAATATGTTTGCAACAACAAAAAAACATTATATCTCAACCATAGTCAAGGTGGTCGTGATGCCTGGAGTATCGGGTCGTCTTGGGTCGTTTTGGGTTGGGCAGGGTCGGGTAAGATCGCGACGGTCCTCTCATCTCTAACCTGTTGGGAAGATTTAACGTTAAATTAGTCACAGTTTCTCTGTCATACCTTATTTCACCGTTGTTCCTCCGTCGGGCCATCCAGCTCATGCCTGTTGATAAAATATTTAATTATTACAGGAGCGCCGTTCTGCCAGCAACAACATCGGTCTGCAAATCGGCCACAGCGGGTCTGCAAACTGCCACATCAGGTCTGCAAGCTGCCACATCAGGTCTGCAAGCCGCCACATCATCTGAAAACCTGCAACCTTCACAACCAACGAACAGACTACCAGAATTCTACCGGCCGGATTTCAACCAACAAGAAAAACCACACACCAAACTACTGTAGCCTAATCCTATACCTACTAAATCTCTAACCTAACTAACTTTCTAACAGAAAACCAACCTCCTCAGGGAACCGAATAGAGCAACACCTAACCAATACTAACCTATAACAGACTCCCTACCTATCCCTACCCCTTGAACTAACTAGAGCTACCCCCCTCTACCCCCCCCGCCCCACCTCAGCATCCCTACCAGAAACCTTGTCTAATTCGAAGCCAACGACGATATAGGAGAAAAAGATTAGTGCATGGATTAATTATATTATATTTCAATATATATATTTCATAAAGTGATGTTACGTTATTGAAAGTATTATCCAAGAAATATTATAGTTATGGCAAATGTAAAACAAAATATATATACCAGATTTATTTATAGAAACATTATTGCAAAACAATTCATAAGTATATCATTTACACTGACATTGATTACAACAGGAAGACTCTTACCTTAAATTACCGCCTATCTAACGTAATGTGGATAGAGATGTTAGTAGAAGGGAGGTGGTTTAGGTGGTGACAAGGACAATGGAAGGAAGGAGGGGGGGGGGGGGGTTAGGATTAAAGGGAAGTTTGCTCCGGCCCCTTTCTCCCTCATGCTTAGCCCAGGTTATTTTGAGACTAAGACGTTCACCTTCTAGTTTGGCACTAAAGACCTTCTGTGCCATATAGCGATCTAATTTTGTTCCTGGCGAGCGCTAGCGAGCCTGAAATTAATGAGAAACTAGACTTATTTTTATTTTGTTATTATTATTATTATTATTATTATTATTATTATTATTTCGGCTGGTACATTTTTCTATCGAAAAATGTACAAAATTATCTCTAAGGGGGGGTCTTCGAGGCATTGTATTTAAGCTTGACTGAAGGTCTTGGGACGAAAAAATATATATATATATAAAATCAAAATAAATCTTCCATTTACAGAGAACACAGTGATGGAAAGGATGGTTAGGATTAAAGGATATTGTTGCCGTGGTGGTGGTGGTGGTGGTGGTGGTGGTAGACTGGTTGAGTGGTCTGGTTGGGGTTTCCATCATCGTTCGACATCTGCAAAAGACAAAAATACATTGTTAATATATATCTCAATCAGCCAAGTATATAACTATATAAAATTTGGGTAAACATTGAAGAGACCCCGGACAGCCTTTGAAGGGGAGATTTCCACTCGAGCGATTTTTTTTCTAGACTCCTTTCTGCCTCATGTTTAGCCCCATTGTTTTTCTAATTGTAAGACTTTTGCCCCATTATTTTGATGATTTGAAGAACTTTCAACCCATTTCTGTCAATTTTAAGACCTTTCGTGCCATTTAGGTGTATTTTATCCTGGCGAGCGATAGCGAGCCTGTAATTTAAGAGGAACCGGCTTTCAGCCGGGAAATTTTTCTACCGAAAAATTTACAAATTTATCTTGAAAGGGGCTCAAGGGGGTGTAATCTTAAGCTTGAAGGATATCAAGGGACCAAACTAAAAACCTCCCCTTAACCTAACAAGACAACAAATACTTAGTCTTCAATTTTTACCATAATTTGTTTGAGTTATAAGTGTGTATATTTAGAAACTATTTTTCCCAGTGCATAATGCATAAGTGCGCGGAATTTCGATGTGAGTGTCCTAGGTTCGAGTCCTCGGAGTGCCACATGTATTTGTTGATTTCATTGAGTTTAAATGTGAAGTTGGTTTGTGTTAAAAAAATAATAATTCTGGCTATCATTAGAAAAATTTATGTAGTTTAGCAAAGACCGCTAGGTATCAGGGGTAAAATATCCCAAAATTCCTTCCTAAGCTGAATAAAATCGTTGAATAGCCATTGTCAAAATGCGTCAATATTGGAAGGGTTCAGGTTGGTATCACAAGCGATTTTCAGTCAACATTGGAAGGCAATTTATACTGTAGCAGTTTCAAAATATAGCTGCGCGGAATTTCGATGCGAGTGTCCTAGGTTCGAGTCCCTTAGAGTGCCACATGTATTTGTTGATTTCAGTGAGTTTTAGAGGTAAAGTTGGTGGTTGGAAAATAAAAACTATAATTCGTAAAATTTAAAGTAGCGAACATAATCTACCTTCGATTTAACCCCTTCAGACTCATTTGACGCAGAGGTTGCCAGATTAGCAATAAGAAATAGAGTTCTCTCACTCTTATAATTACCTCTCCAAAATTAGTTTTCTGCCCACAGCTAACTCAAAGACAACTGCAGAGGTTGAAGTAACTAAACTAAAGGTTTCTAAATACCCCTGATGGTAACAAAGGCTTTAAAGTATCCCTAATAGGCTCAAAATTGAGTCTTATATCGGACAGGGTTAATATCAGAGTCCATTGCGAGAGAGCCTCATAGTATCAAGAACAAAATTATCATCGAAATTGCTTGGAGAAAAAAAAAACTCCGCTCGTGTGACACCTTAACCCCTTCTGTACCGACATTTTTAAACCGTTTACTGCGATTATATTGGAAAGATTCCCTTTCTGAGCCCCCTTTATGTTTAGCCCCATTAGTTTTAAGACGTTCGCCCCATTAGTTTGTCGATTTTAAAACCTTTCGTCCCATTTTTACATCAATATAAAGACCTTTCGTGCCATTTAGGTGTCTATTCTCTACTGGCGAGCGATAGCGAGCCTAATTTAACAGGAACTACCGACAAATTTTTAAAATGTTATCTTGAAAGGGAGTCTAGGGGGTTTACTTTTAAGCTTGAAGGTCTAGGGAACAAACTAAAAACCACCCCTTGAACAGCTATTACAAAGATTTGGTAGAGAAATATGTTAAATATATATATATATTTTTTTTTTTTCTATGTGATTGAGGGAGGCAAAAGGCATAACTGCCTATAGCGAGTGCCTCCCCCATAGTTGAAAGAGTGACAGGGCCAAAATCAAGGGACGTTCGAGCCAAAATGGTTTAGATGCATAGTACCTCCATATATGTCTATTATAACACCATTTTGAAACCTTGAAACCGTCAAAGCCATGCTAAACTAAATGGATGGATTAAAGAGAGCTAACTGCACCAGCAAGAAGTGATCCATAGTCTGTTTTAAGGGGGCGTGGGCCGGTTTTCTGAGTCACTTTCTCCCTTCATGTTTTAGCCCCATTAGTTTTCAGATGGTAAGAAGTTTGTCCCATTAGTTAGTCGATTTTAAGACCTTTCGCCCCATTTATTAGTCCATATTTAGACCTTTCGTGCTATTTAGGAATTTATTTTTTTCCCTGGCGAACGATAGTGAGCCTATAATGTTTTAAGAATCGTCCTTCGGCCGGGACATTTTTCTACCGAAAAATGTACAAATTAATCTAGATCTAATAGATGTTTTTTGTTTTAAATTTGATGGAGGTCTAGGGAGGAAACTAGCAAAATAATGAATACATGCAAAAACTGCCCAAAAAGTGAACCATCCCCCCTTCAGAATGATATGTGGTAGTAAAAAGCGTTAAACGAGATAATTGGAAGGCTGTTAATTGCTAGAGGCCCATTTTAAACTGAATAAAATCGTCAAACAGAAGCCAGAATAAAAGTTAAAATGACTAAGCTTTGTAAAATCGTCTAATGATAGCCAGGTGATAAAATGGGTGATAATGTTCAAAGGGTTAAGGGGACGGTGGCCATTTTGTTGGTCTATTAATTTATAATTATATTCATTGAGGTTTTATTTTCCTCGCTAGACCTCCAAGCTTAAAAGTACACCCCCTATACCCCCCTTCCAAGATATATTTGTGCATTTTTCGGCATAGAAATGCCCAGGCTGAAGACCAATACCTCCTAAGATGCAGGCTCGCTATAGCTCGCCAGGAAAGAAATTGACACCTAAATGGCACGAAAGGTCTTAATGTTGAAAAAAAAAGCGAAAGTTCTTAAAATTTCCAAACTAATGGGGCGAACGTATCTCAAAAGCAATGGGGCTAAACATGAGGGAGAAGGGGTTCCATAAAAACTACCCTCTTCCCTTAATGATAAATAACCACGAGGCGTCCAGTCAGCCGGCTTAGATTCGCTAGTTTGCCTAGGTTTTCAAAATCCAATTCAAATATTCTAACTAAATCCTCCATGTTATCATTAAGGCATCTATTACTCGTGGGTTAATAGATAATTAATCAATATATAAATTATATTCAGGTTAAAAAATACTTAGCCCAATTCCGTTTAGAAAAGTCACATGGGAATATAGCCTAAGTTTATGCCATCAATTTATAATCTGGATCTCAATTTCTTCCTAAATTAATCAAATCTACTAGTGATCGCCATACTATTGAGACATATGGTTTTATTGAAAGGGTTAAGGAGGTAGAACTGAGCGAACAATCAAGTGCCGGCTTCCAGAATGTTCGTCAAACCTGCCGGCTTTTTCCATCACATTTCTGGCCTTATTTAATGCAAACGTATGAAGTATTATGGGAAAACGACAAGCTCTTGTCCACAAATTCGGGTCTGGTGGTAAATAAGTCACGTTATTTAGCTATTACACCTTAATTTATTCTATTTTCATGAGAAACAATGGGGGAAAATAGGAGCACACGAGACTTACCTTTAAAGCTGGACGACCGGGAACAAAATGATCGATCCAGGCGAAAATTGCGAGTTTATATAACCTCGGTTGTATTGCTGGTGGTTGATGGCAACTATTGGGTGACAGATGATCGAGAATTTCACTCACAAAATCGTCAATATCTCCCTAACTATACATTTCTGAATAGAATTTACTTAATATAAATTATGCGTAATTGTATCCTCTATCTTTTGGTATAAGTTTGACAATTCTAACATACATATTTTGTGAATATTTAATGGTTGTCGTCATATTTCCGTTGTCGTCATAGAGAAAGAAAGAGAGAGTTTCTATGCCAAGTGGACTCTAGATTTTTATGCACCTTTAGCAATGGTCTCGTGTTCTAAAAAAAAAAAAAAAAAAATTTGCCACGCATAAGAGCCCTCGATCCCCCCATGAACGCCTAGATCCCCGAGGGGATGGCCGCGAAGGAATCGCCCTATAATGTATGCTATTGTAGAGACGTTATAATTCAATAGAGGTGTGAATAGGAGTTTCTTATGGGCTATCTGTATACTACTATAGCTTAATGTGATGTATGCAATTATAGAGCGATCTAACCTGCCTCCCTTGGGCTCTAGAACCTGCCTCCACTCAGCCCTTGTCTCGAGTTACAAGGAGAGACATCCATCCCCCCCCCCCCTCAACCCCCCTTCTCATCCCCCCCCCCCCCCCCCCCCCCTCCCCCTTCGATGACGGGAGAAATCGGACAACTTCTCATCCGGTCGCCATTTTGGGGACACTAGCTTATTAATTTCTATGTATAGGTGTACCATATTAAACAAACTGTTCTCAGTTTGAATGTACACTAACCATAAATTAAATATATTGACAAAATTATACTTTTATTGTTTACATATCATTGTATTTTTTTTTGTCTATGTGATTGAGGGAGACAAAAGGCAGAACTACCTATGGCGAGTGCCTCCCCCATAGTTGAAAGAGTATGTTATTCTTTACGTTTTTCGGTAGAGAAATGTAAGCTACCATCCGAAACCCTCATAAATTATAGACTAGCTATCGCTCGCCAAGAAAAATAGACACCTAAATGGCACGAAAGGTCTTAATATTGGCAAATGAATGGGGCGAAAGGTCTTAAAATCGCCAAACTAATGGGGCGAACGTTTTGTAATCTCAAAATTAATGGGGCTAAACATGAGGAAGAAGGGATTTAAGAAAAAACCCTTCTTGGCCTTTAATATATTACCAAGCACTAGTTGCCTGTGTCTACACTACTGAATGGTTAAGGTTAGGGAAATAGGTTGTAATAAATTCATCTTTATTCATATGCATAAATACATCATACACGAATGTAATAAAATATATGACAATTGTTTTTAATTAAGCTAAAATTAATAATGGATATATAGGCCTACAAAGCTACATCAAATAAATTAACTAAATATATAAACAAAGCACCTAATTAGACGATTTTATTCAGCTTAGGAAGGACCTCAATTAAAACGCTACACATGATCTCAATTAACCCTTTTAACCACCCCAGATCCTTCCTAAGCTTCATAAAATCGTCTAACTGTAGCCGACACCAAATTAAAACAAAAAACGTCATCGGTACAGCAAGGGTTAACTCTCACAGGTCCTTCCTAAGCTTCATAAAATCCTCTAAATGTAACTATGATAACAAAAGACGTCGCCTAAACTAAAAAGGGTTAAGAATAGAAACCCCATTATTTTTATTACATTTTGGCTTTCATTGGGCAATATTATTCAGCTTAGGAAGGGCCTGTAGATCTTAAGCGGGTCTTTCCGAAGCCGAATAAAATCATCTAGTATATGCCCATAAATGATAACTTTTAGTAGAAATAGTAATAGGTGAAAATAGAAGTACATTTTCCGTAGACTATTTCCATTTACTACCGGCAGACTACCCTCACCATGTTCTTCATAGTTGCTATGTACTGTAGAAGAGTTGCCAATTATACAATAAAAACCAGTAATTATCAATCCCATTTCAAACTATTGCCTAATTGACCTACTTAGCAATATACTATTGTATATTAAAAGCACATTAGTGATGTTGTTAATGGCCTTATTAAACACTGTGCCTTGTATAATTAAATTACAGTTGCATAATTACCCTTTCGCCTTGCCCCGCCCACCAAAACTAGGGTAGCATATATTAACATAGTACACAACTTGACATTCGACCACCATCTTGACTCCAACTCACGCTGTAGAATATACCTCGCCATTATTTATTAGCTTCATTATTGAGCATATGATGTTTATTCTATTAACATTGATACTTATTTCTCTATTCCTATCCATCAATGTATCCTGACTGAAAATAGTGCTTGGCAGGAAGTGAGTATGGAATCAAGATGGCGGCCGGAACTTCTACGACTACGGACTCTGTTAATCTAGAGACCCTATCCATGAACACAGGCTCGGCTTCAAAACACACGAATCTGAAACACAAATTGATTCATTAGTCATATATTACTGAAATTACTAACACACTTTTTCCACACATATATATTTACATCACATAATATTTTTGCTTTACATCTATCTATCTATCTATCTATCTATATGCTCAGGAATAAAGCGTCCAAAAACAAAACAAAAATACTGAAAAGGTTTACAAGATGGCGGCGAGTTGGAAACAAGATGGCGTCCAAATTTATAAGGTGTATAGAATCATCGGCTATATTAACAGTGATTTACCTTTCTATCCGTATAATTAAAGGTTAATTACCACCAATATACCTCCATAGGGCTATGTTATTACGAACACATTAGTTACCCCTTACGAACTAATATTCTCGACAAACTACCCCAACCCGTGACCAACCCCCCAGAGAGCTGAGCAAGTTATGGCGCGAGTAGGATGAACACCCCCCCCCCTGACGTCTGACGTCACATTACTGCCCGAGGCGATATTCGTTTGGTTTTGCGAGATAGGTTGTGCTTCTTCCGTAGAATTATATGCAATTTTAGTTACCCTTGGCGAACTCATATTTTGACTGAACCCACAGAGCGCCAAGCAAGTTCTGGCGCGAGTAGGATGAACCCAAACATCCACCCGAGAGGCCATAGCGTATGAATTCTATACCTCTGAAAAAAGTTGCTGGCTTCTGATTGGCTGAAGATTGAAAGTTTTGTCTGACGTCATCGTACTGCCCGAGGCGATATGTGTCTGGTTGTGCAAGAAAGGTAGTGCTCCTCCCGTAGAATTATATGACTTTCCGAACTCTTATTTTTCGACAGACTAGCCAACCCTTGACCGAACCCACAGAGAGCAGAGCAAATTATGGCGCGAGTAGGATGAACCCCACCTGTCTACCTTAGGCCATAGCGTATGAATTCTAGACCCCTGGAAAAAGTTGCTGGCTTCTGATTGGCTGAAACTTTGTAAGTTTTTCTGACGTCACAATACTGCCCGAGGCGATATTCGTTTGGTTTTGCGAGAAAGGTAGTGCTTCCCCCATAGAAATATATGACTTTACGAACTCATATTTTCGACAGACTAGCCAACCCTTGACCGAACCCACAGAGAGCAGAGCAAATTATGGCGCGAGTAGGATGAACCCCACCTGTCTACCTTAGGCCATAGCGTATGAATTTCAGACCCCCGAAAAAAGTTACTGGCTTCTGATTGGCTGAAGATTGAAAGTTTTGTCTGACGTCACAATACTGCCCGAGGCGATAATTGACTGGCTGGCTGTGCGAGTAGGGCAGTGCTTCCCCCGTAGAATTATATAAGATATACTGTATATTTGTTTAAATCTTCAATATGTTTAGTATTATTTAGTATTATTAGGGGGTGAGGGCTGGGGGGGGGGGGGCTGCGCAGAGGGCTGTTCTAGGGCAACATGCTGTGTGATGGGTATTGATGCGGGGGGGGGGGAGGGGGGCCCTACGCAGAGGGCTGTTCTCGGGCAACTTGCTGTGCGATGGGATTATTGATAGAGGGGGGGGGGGGGGCTACGCAGAGGGCTGTACTCGGGCAACTTGCTGTGCGATGGGATTACTGATAGAGGGGGGGCTACGGGGGGCTATGCAGAGGGCTGTTCTCGGGCAACTTGCTGTGCGATGGGCTTATTGATAGAGGGGGGGGGCTACGCAGAGGGCTGGTCTCGGGCAACTTGCTGTGCGATGGGTTTATTGATAGAGGGGGGAGGCGGGGCTACGTAGAGGGCTGTTCTCGGGCAACTTGCTGTGCGATGGGATTATTGATAGAGGGGGGGGGGGGCTACGCAGAGGGCTGTTCTCGGGCAACTTGTTGTGCGATGGGTTTTTTATTGCGGGGGGCGGCTACGCAGAGGGCTGTTCTCGGGCAACTTGCTGTGCGATGGGATTATTGTTAGAGGGGGGGGGGCTGCGCAGCAGGGTGTTCTCGGGCAACTTGCTGTGCGATGGGTTATTGATAGGGGGGGGGGCTACGCAGAGGGCTGGGGGGGGGGGGGGCTACGCAGAGGGCTGTTCTCGGGCAACTTGCTGTGCGATGGGATTATTGATTGACGGGGGGGGGGGGGGCTACGCAGAGGGCGGTTCTCGGGCAACTTGCTGTGCGCGGTGCTACTTGCTGTGCGATGGGATTATTGATTGACGGGGGGGGGGGGGGGCTACGCAGAGGGCGGTTCTCGGGCAACTTGCTGTGCGATGGGATTATTGATAGCCCTTGTTCTGACCAACACCAGACGATTTTGTCCAGTTGAGGAAAGACGTGTTGTAGTCCAAACGCCGATGTCATTCTTGTTACCGCCAAATACACCATCTGAAATGTATGATAAATAAATTAGCTCTTTCAGTGTTCGAGGACATACTTATTTATAATGTTCTGGCTATTATTAGACGATTTCATTAAGATTAGGAAGGATCTGAGGACGTTTAAGGGTTAATTGAGGTCATTTTTTGCCCCTCCGATTGCTCGAGATCCTTCCTAAGCTGCATATAATCGTCAAATGTTGGCCCAAATTATGATACAAATTATATGTACACTTTGATGTATAATAAATGTAAAGCAATAACACCACAAAATAATTATAATAAACGTATTATTCCGGCTATAGTCTATTCACTGTAAGTAGGCGAGAAATCCTGACCTCTAACCTCTGTAACTCAAAAACGACTTGAATAATCGAGCTCATATGTCTACCATTTGGGAAGAGTCAGCCAAGGAATAGATGTGAAAGGTTACAGCTACTTTGCTCTAGCCCTTTCTAAGTTACAGAGGATAGAGGTCATGATGTTTCTCCTACCCACAGAGGATAGAGGTCATGATGTTTCGCCTACCCACAGAGGATAGAGGTCATGATGTTTCACCTACCCACAGCGAATAGAGGTCATGATGTTTCACCTACCCACAGCGAATAGAGGTCATGATGTTTCGCCTACCCACAGAGGATAGAGGTCATGATGTTTCGCCTACCCACAGAGGATAGAGGTCATGATGTTTCGCCTACCCACAGAGGATAGAGGTCATGATGTTTCACCTACCCACAGCGAATAGAGGTCATGATGTTTCACCTACCCACAGCGAATAGAGGTCATGATGTTTCTCTTACCCACAGAGGATAGAGGTCATGATGTTTCACCTACCCACAGAGGATAGAGGTCATGATGTTTCGCAGAGGATAGAGGTCATGATGTTTCACCTACCCACAGAGGATAGAGGTCATGATGTTTCTCCTACCCACAGAGGATAGAGGTCATGATGTTTCTCCTACCAGAGGCAGAGGATAGAGGTCATGATGTTTCTCCTACCCAGAGAGAGGTCATGATGTTCAGATAGAGGTCATGATGTTTCGCCTACCCACAGAGGATAGAGGTCATGATGTTTCACCTACCCACAGAGGATAGAGGTCATGATGTTTCTCCTACCCACAGAGGATAGAGGTCATGATGTTTCTCCTACCCACAGAGGATAGAGGTCATGATGTTTCGCCTACCCACAGAGGATAGAGGTCATGATGTTTCACCTACCCACAGAGGATAGAGGTCATGATGTTTCTCCTACCCACAGAGGATAGAGGTCATGATGTTTCTCCTACCCACAGCGAATAGAGGTCATGATGTTTCTCCTACCCACAGCGAATAGAGGTCATGATGTTTCTCCTACCCACAGAGGATAGAGGTCATGATGTTTCCCCTACCCACCGGAGATAAGGGTCGTGATGTTTCGCCTACCCACAGAGGAGAGGTCATGATGTTTCGCCTACCCACAGAGGATAGAGGTCATGATGTTTCTCCTACCCACAGAGGATAGAGGTCATGATGTTTCTCCTACCCACAGAGGATAGAGGTCATGATGTTTCGCCTACCCACAGAGGATAGAGGTCATGATGTTTCACCTACCCACAGAGGATAGAGGTCATGATGTTTCGCCTACCCACAGAGGATAGAGGTCATGATGTTTCTCCTACCCACAGAGGATAGGCTACAGTAGTAGATTAATTTACTTAGTTTAGGAAGGAGCTCTGGCAAATCATAAGGATAATTATATCCTTCCTAAGCTGAATAAAATATATTACTATAGTCCGTTCATTCTAGGTTGGGCAGAAATCATAACCTCTAACCTCTGTAACTCAAATAGGGCTAGAGCAAATGGGCTGTCAATTTACACACATATTCCTTAACCAAGTCTTCATATTTGGTAGAAATTATTATCTCAATTACTCCAGTTCTTGTTTATGCTATGAGAGGTTTGGGGTTACGATTTCTGCCCAATCTAGAATGAACGTACTATAGTTGCCAGAATATAACGAAAATACGTCACCGGTACTGAAGGGGTTAATGTGGTTAGTATGATTATGGCCTACCTGGAAAATTTGATCTATGGAGGGGGCGGGGTTTCTGTAGGCCTATGACAATGGTGAGAGGAAGTGAGTGGAGTTTGGTGGCACTGGTGACTCCCGTAATGTCACCAGACTCCACCCACTCTGGAGGAAGTGGGCGGAGTTTGGTGACACTGGTGACTCCCGTAATGTCACCAGACTCCACCCACTCTGGAGGAAGTGGGCGGAGTTTGGTGACACTGGTGACTCCCATAATGTCATCAGACTCCACCCACTCTGGAGGAAGTGGGTGGAGTTTGGTGACACTGGTGCCTCCCGTAATGTCACCAGACTCCACCCACTCTGGAGGAAGTGGGCGGAGTTTGGTGACACTGGTGACTCCCATAATGTCACCAGACTCCACCCACTCTGGAGGAAGTGGGCGGAGTTTGGTGACACTGGTGACTCCCGTAATGTCACCAGACTCCACCCACTCTGGAGGAAGTGGGTGGAGTTTGGTGACACTGGTGCCTCCCGTAATGTCACCAGACTCCACCCACTCTGGAGGAAGTGGGCGGATTTTGGTGACACTGGTGACTCCCTTAATGTCACCAGACCTCCACCCACTCTGGAGGAAGTGGGCGGAGTTTGGTGACACTGGTGACTCCCATAATGTCACCAGACTCCACCCACTCTGGAGGAAGTGGGCGGATATTGGTGACACTGGTGACTCCCGTAATGTCACCAGACTCCACCCACTCTGGAGGAAGTGGGTGGAGTTTGGTGACACTGGTGCCTCCCGTAATGTCGCCAGACTCCACCCACTCTGGAGGAAGTGGGCGGAGTTTGGTGACACTGATCCTCCCTCCCCCCCCCCCCCACCACACACACCCACACACATATACACTTATGCCACCAGACTCCACCCACTCTGGAGAAAGTGGGTGGAGTTTGGTAAAAATACGCCCATTTTGTCACCAGTGTCCACCCACTCTGGAGGAAGTGGGCGGAGTTTGGTGACAACAGTAAACCACGACACCCTTTTTGTCACGACTCCGCCCATGTCGTCCTTTTTGTATTAAGGGGAGACTGACCGTTTGTTTGGTCTATTAAATAATTTATTCATATATATATATATTTAGTTTCCTCCTAGAGCCGTAGCGGTCGAGTGGTGAGCACTCTTACGTGTGAATCTGCATGACCCGGGATCGAATCCCTGCCAAGGCGGACATTTAGTGGGTGTGATAATACGTCCTAGCATGTTTCACATGCTCGCACCCAGTCAGGGGACATCCTGAAGACGTATACAGATTAAACACACATAACAAAGCCACTCCAACAGCTTCCTCTCTCTCCAACACCCCTTCTCCCCTCTCTACACTCTTCAGAAAAAATAGGAAAAGTAGAATGTAGATACGAGGTGCCGTTGTAAAGGCTTATCCCTCAATACCTTCATCATCATTATCCATCAAGCTTAGAAAAACACCCCTAGACCCCCCTTCAAGATAAATTTGTAAATTTTTCGGTTGAAAAATGTCCCGGCCGAAGGCCGATTCCTCTTAAAATTGCAGGCTCACTATCGCTCGCCAGGAAATAATCGAAACCTGAATAGCACGAATGGAAAGGTCTTAACATTGACAACGAAATGGGGCGAAAGGTGTTAAAATCGCCAAACTAATGGGCCGAACGTCTTATAATCTAAAAAATAGTGGGGCTAAGCACTAGGGAGAAGGGAGGGTCCAGAAAAACGGTCTGCCTCCCCTTAAGTGTATGAAGCAGACAAAAGGCGGAGTTGCCTGTAACAAGTGTCTCCCCTAAAGTTGAAAGAGTGGCAGAAAAAAAAATATTTGTGTGGTGTGTTGGGAAGCTACTAGTGTGGTGTGGTGTGGTGTGGTGTGGTGTGGTGTGGTGGTGTGGTGTGGTGTGGTGTGGTGTGGTAGTGTGGGGTGGTGTGGTGTGGTGTGGTGTGGTGTGGTGGTGTGGTGTGGTGTGGTGGTGTGGTGTGGTGGTGTGGTGTGGTGTGGTGTGGTGGTGTGGTGTAGTGTGGTGTGGTGTGGTGTAGTGTGGTGTGGTGTGGTTGTTAATTTAAGGGGAGGCAGACCGTCTTTCTGGACCCCCTTCTCCTAATATTATTTTAGCCCCACTAGTTTTGAGATTATAAGACGTTCGGCCCATTAGTTTGGCAATTTGAACACCTTTCGCCCCATTTCGTTGTCAATTTTAAGACCTTTCGTGCCATTTAGGTGTCGATTATTAGACGATTTTATACAGATTCATATTTTATTGGTGAGAGAGAGAGAGAGAGAGAGAAAAAGAGAGAAGAAAAAAAGAGAGAGTGAGTGAGTGAGAAAGAGAGAGAAAAAAAAGAAAAAAAAGAAAGAGAGAGAGAAAAAAAAAGAGAGAGAGAGATTGTATACAGATTCATAATTATAGATTAGGATTAAGGGTCTATGGAAGTCGGAGGGTTGATTGAGACAGTCTTTAGTATAAACCCTTTTAACTCCCACAGATCCTTCCTATAAGCTGTATAGAAATTCGTCCGCTGATAGCCAGAATAAGCTGTTTAAAATTAAGGGGAGGTCGGTCGTTTTTCTGGACCCCCTTCGCCCTCATGTTTATCATATTAGTTTTGTGATTTTAAGCCGTTCGTTCCATTATTTTGGCAATTTTGAGACCTTTCGCCCCATTTCATTGTCAATATTAATAGACCATTAGTTTTGTGATTTTAAGACGTTCGTTCCATTATTTTGGCGATTTTGAGACCTTTCGCCCCATTTCTTTGTCAATATTAAGACCTTTCGTGCCATATATATATATATGTGTTGATTTTTTCCTGGCGAGCGATAGCGAGCCTGTAATTTTAGAAGAACTGTTAAAACGCGCCATGATCTTCAAAGGGTTAGAAGTAGCTCAATTAAAATAGGACTTCAGACGTTATCAACCTTTCTGGATTATTAAGCCAGCACACTGTAAGTCAAGAATAGCGCCAGGACTGGACAACGTTTTCGAGAACTCCAGTCCCTTGTAGAAGTAGCTATGTGACAACCTAACTGTATGTGTCTGTCCCCAAAATGGCGTCAGACTAAATAATCGTCTGCGCATGCAGTAGAGCTGTAAAGGCTTATTTGAGGTGTTATTTCACTACACCATCAACGCCACTGTTATATATAATGGTCTAAGGTAATACTATACCTTATGTCATCCTTGAGTATCCTTGAGATGGTCCTAATGTTGAGTAATTCCATCAAAATTCACTTGGATTGATTATATCGTCTGCTGCAATGTTGACAACCCCCTACTGCTGCTGGTGCCATCTAGCGGGGGAATGGTGGACTACTCGTTTACACTCTATTTTGTATACCTTTTTATATACAGCATGTATACCAAATCCCCCTATAGACGGCTTAACCCTTTGAATACCAGCGACGTGTGTTATATTATATTCTAGTTGTATTTAGACGATATTATGCAGCTTAGGAAGGATCTGTGGTAGTTAAAAGGGTTGGTTGAGAAAGATTTGAAGCCTTATTATTGCTAGAGGTCCTTCCTAAGCTGAATACAATTGTCTGATAGTGTCCAGAATATAATGAAAATGACGTCACCGGTACTGTAGGGTTAACAGTACCGGGGACGTCCTTTTCAGCATATTCTGGCAACTATTAGACGTTTTTATTCAGCTTAGGAAGGACCTCGAGCAATAACAAGGCTTCAAACTATCCCAATCTACCCTTTTAACTACCACAGATCCTTCCTAAGCTGCATAATATCGTCTAAATATAGCTAGAATATAATATAACACACGTCGCTGGTACTCAAAGGGTTAAGTCCTTCCTAATCTGAATAAAATCGTCTAATAACAGCCAGAAAACAGAACAGAAATTGGGTCTTCAAAGGGTTAAGGGGGGTCACAGTTTTGTTTTCTCTTTCTCTCCTTTTCTCTCTTTCCCTGGCTTGTATCCATTCCCACTAGTTTTGAGATAATAAGACGTTCGGCCCATTAGTTTGGTGATTTTAACACCTTTCGCCCCATTTCGTTGTCAATTTTAAGCCCTTTCGTGCCATTTAGGTGTCGATTATTTCCTGGCGAGCGATAGCGAGCCTGCAATTTTAAGAGGAACCGGCCTTTGGCCGGGAAATTTTTCTACCGAAAAATATACAAATTTATCTTGAAGGGGGGTCTAGGGGGTGTTTTTCTAAGCTTGATGGAGGTCTAGGGAGGAAACATCCATGGACTATAACCTTTAGTCCAAAACATCCATGGACTATAACCTTTAGTCCAAAAACACACCCAAAACATCCATGGACTATAGCCTTTAGTCCAAAACATCCATGGACTATAACCTTTAGTCCAAAAACACACGCAAAACATCCATGGACTACATACATACATACATAAAATTTTAAGACCGAGTGCTCCACACATACGTGCAGTTTCAGTCTCTTGTCCTAATGGTGGCATTCCAGGCAACCCTGTTAAGGGCTGCTTCACTTGTCAAGTTTTTGGATTTGAGATCGGAACGTATAGGCCTAGTCCGATCCCAGGTCTTCCTCGGTCAACCCCTGGGTGCAGCTCCCTCCACAATCACAGACCTGAATTTTTTCACCCAATTTTGTTCATCCATTCTCTCCATATGTCCATACCGTCCCAGTCTACTTGTACGCATCACCTCGCTAATACTCTTTATACACGTCTCCTCAGCTCAACATTTGTTATTCTATCCTGTAGCCTGGCCCCACACATCCATCTCACCATTCTCATCTCATTATGTTCCATTCTGTTGACATCCTCTACTTTAACGGCCCATGTTTCTGAGGGAGGCATAAGTCATTGCACTTCTAACACATGCAATGACGTATGCCTCAGTAACATGTTTCTGAGGGAGGCATACGTCATTGCACTTCTAACACATGCAATGACGTATGCCTCAGAAACATGGGCCGTTAAAGTAGAGGATGTCACAGAACCTTTAGTCCAAAAACACCATGTGATTTAAAAAAATAAAACTATGATAAACAGGGAAACCTTTATTTTCTATATGTATGAAACTTTATTACAATATTTTAACCAGTATTATAATCTAACAATATGGTACAGAAACTACAGTACATAATTTTTATGATACCCACCTATAGTCTATTCGCTGTAAGTAGGCGAAAAATCATGACCTCTATCCTCTGTAGCTCAAAAAGGGCTAGAGAAAATGGGCTGTAAATTTCCACATCTATTCATTGACTGACTTCCCAAACGATAGAAATATTAGCTCGATTACTCTAGTCGTTTTTTTAGTTACAGAGGTTAGAGGTCATGATTCCTCGCCTACTTACAGCGAATAGACTTTCAAGATATGAAAGTTGCATAAACAATCTATGGACATATTTCTTGGGACAGCGTTAATATTAACAATATTTTGCAAGTTTTACATTATCATACCTTGTGAACATTTTGTAAATTACAAGCTAGTATGGTAATTACAGTATATACAACTGCTATGTACCGTCGGCCAAATAAGTCATGTCGCGGCACCAAGTATATTTCCATCAATAATTGGTATCAGCGCTATCTAACCATTAATTCATCATTTCAAGTGAGATATACAAACATGTTCCTATCTTTACACACCCTATTCAACATCTGACAGACATAAATACAGCACACAGCGAGCAAAACGTAATAACAGAGGCGACACAACTTATTTGGCCAAGCGTACCACGAGAGTCGACATAATAAAATAATTAATAATAATAAAAATAATATCCATCATAAACTACGGTGGCGTTGATACAATATCCATCATAAACTACGGTGGCGTTATGATACAATATCCATCATAAACTACGGTGGCGTTATGATACAATATCCATCATAAACTACGGTGGCGTTATGATACAATATCCATCATAAACTACGGTGGCGTTATGATACAATATCCATCATAAACAAAATTAAAACAAAATTCCCTCCTATGACTCGGCTAAAATACATCATATAATTGTAGTTACCAATATAGAAGATTATGAGGGACAATGGTGACCCTGGTCTCTGGGTCTTCTCCTGGATGACCTAGATGTGTGTGAATTTGTGTTTTGTTTTGTGTGTTCATAATATTTCTTACGAGTTACGTTATCCCTGTTCGGACTCTGCCCGAATACAAAATATACATAATTATATTTTATAGGAAATTGAAAAGATATACTGTAGTTATATTTATCAAATTGACGAATTCCTTGAACATTTCCTTGAACATGACGAAGTGCCTCGTTATGTGTGCGATCAGTTTGCTTGGGAACCAAATTGACTTGCTCATGTAGTTGTGTACACCCTATGTGGTGGATTGTGTTCTTTTATTTTATTAAGTGTTGTTTCCACATAGCGATTTTGATTGGTTCTTTTGCATTTATCTTGTGTGGTCCCAGTTTTGGTTTGTTTATTTTGCAAGTTTTACATTATAACAATGAAATTATTAAATAATAATAACTCAAAGAAAGTAAGTGTATTTGTTTTAGTTCATATAGAAATTGCGTAACAGTTGTTTTAGCTCATATAGAAATTGCGTAACAGTAAAACAAATTACATAATCTGGTTTAACAACACAGGCTACAATTTACTGACCAAATGTAGGAACATCTTAACCCGTTCAGTCCCAACGACGGCAGAGAGCCGTCAGTAATATACTTTCCTTGTAACTGCCAGTATCAGGCAGTGTCTAGTACCATGACGGTTTGAGCACTGATCTAGAGTTGGCAACACTTCTCAGCGTATATCCAAGCCTCTGCATGCTGGGAGGGCCAGTATTCCTTCATCTTTTGAGGTGGGAGGTTGTTATATCTTGCCATTTTTACCACATTGTTTGGGACTGGGGGGGGGGGGGGGGGTACTTTTATTACTGTATGCTATGGTACTGTAGGGGTTAATATCCAATAGTTACTAAAGTATTAACAGCTTAAATAATAAAAAGCAAACCTGGCTGGCTTTATTTTACGAACTAAATAGCGTAGTGTCATATGTTCTATTTGTATGCTGGTTGTTGTTGTTGTTGTCGTTCCCTAGGCTGCCTGGCCGAACAGCCCCGACTATGGTTTGCATAAGTACTAAATATTATAGTAGCGTAGGCACTTCATCCTTAACATGTTTATATTTGCGCAATAAGGACATTAATCACCATAGCATAGCACTCACTAGTAATATGTCACCATGATGATTGGTTATATATATTCACAAAACTATATGTAGAGGTTGGCTTAGCTGAAAAAAAAAAAAAAAAAAAAAAAAAAAAAAAAAAAAAAAAAGTGGGGATTGGGCCTGAGTATATAGATAGATAGGCTTCGCTGAGTGCTGTGACCCGAACCTCTCCGGGACGTCTGGGACCTGGGTGTCTTAGCTGGGGACCCCAAATGGACCTGGGTCTCTGGGTCTTCTTATGTGGGTTATACCTCTATCAAATTCAGATGTACGAGACACCCCACTAAAAACGGTATCACACGAGAACTTTTATAGTCAACATTCGATAATCTACATTTCTCTGGCAACATTTTTGGACTATTTGGCACTGGTATCGGAAACTAGACTGATAATACTGTAGATGAATTTAGGTAACCAAAATATTGCAAATGTTGACCTCACAAGCTGCCAGACCAGTGTTGAGGGAAAAAGCGCTCGTGTGATACCGGCTTTACTCTGTCCATACTTCCTGATTAATTCCTGGAGAGGGTTTGGCAAATACCTATGTACGTTGGGGAAACTATGGATCCTATTTGCGTTGAGTTTGTGACGAGGCTTTCTGGTCTTGTTCTCCTTCTTTTTCAGAGTCGCTGGTGGAGCTGGAGGGGTGGTGGACGGATTCCTTCACTCTGTCTCCTGTCTGTTGGGAGGAGAAGACAGGGTTACAGTCTAACAAAAACAACAACAATAATCATTTTAAGTGTACAATGAAAAGAAAAATAAGCAAAAAAGTAACTACAGTATGACAGGGTGATGCAATAAATTAAAATGTAAAACTTGCAAACTAAACAAACCAAAACTTATATGAACACAGTAAAAAGACAAAACAACTAATCAAAATTGCTATGTGGAAAAAAACGCTTACTAAAATAAAGTTTATGAAATTAAAATGTAAAACTTGCAAACTAAACAAACCAAAATTGGGACAAGGACAATATAAAGTCAAATTAAATTATCAAAATCGCTATGTGGAAACAACGCTTACTAAAATAAAAATTATTAAATAAAAGAACACAATCCACCACATAGGGTGTACATTACTACATGAGCAAGTTAATCTGTTTCCCAAGCAAACTAATCGCACATATAACAACGCACTATCGTCACGTTAAAGGAAGTACTGTAGTCAAGTTTGGGAAGTCCGGGACGTTCTGGCAAATTTTACTAAACTCTGCATGAATAAAGAAACTACATGTTAAATGTCAAAATATTATTTAAAATCAAATTTGCAACATGACAAGACATTAACAATAGTACAAAATACAAATATTGATAAGATATCAATACTATTACAAAATAATATATAAAATACAGTACAGCACTCACTAACGATAGTGCTATTGGGTAGGTACCTGTAAGCATAGCATGCCTCAAGTGACCCCTATCAATAACTACCCTACAAATGAAAATTATTAAATAAAAGAACACAATCCACCACATAGGGTGTACATTACTACATGAGCAAGTTGAGCAAGTTAAGCAAAAAAGTAATACAGTACAGGATGATGCAATAAATATTTACGCATTTTAGTTATAAAACCCCCGTGGCCACCAACCTGACAACCCTTCCAGCAGCGAGGGGTGGAGAGAACAGGAACTCCACGGCTTCATTGGATAAGGACTCCAACGCTGTAATAGTAAACATATCATTAACCCAAGCTGTACCGGCGACGTCTTTTCAATTTTGTTTCACCTATATCAAGACAATTTTGTGCAGTTAAAGAAGGTTCTGTGGTAGTATAAAAGGTTAAGCGAGACTCTTGGAAGCCTGTTAATTGCTGGAGGTCCTTTTTAAATTGCAGAAAGACGTCAAATAGTAGCCGGAATAAATTTAAAAGTACGGCGCTGGTTCAAGCTGTACCACCTATCTCTTTTTAACATTAATCTGGCTACTAACAGACAATTTTTTTCAGTTACAAAAGGGCCCCCAGCAATTAATAGTCTTCGAACTATCTCCCTCAACCCTTTTGACAACCGCAGATTAAACCGCACAGTCGTCTAAATATAGCTACAATTCAATTAAAAAGACTTTGCCAGTACAGAAGGGGTTAATCTTAATCTAGCTATTTTTCATATTTTTTCACCAACCAACTTTACTTCTAAACTCAATTAATGAAATCAACAAATACTGTACATGTGGCACTCCAAGTGAAGTGACCTCGAAACGGCACCATACTATTTTTGCCGACTTTACATTGACACACAATTACAATTTACAATTTTAACAATCACATCCGAACTGCGTCTGATGCGGAAATTCGCCCCAAATGTTTTTGGGCGCGGCCCGGCTGAGATTCGAACTCGGGCCCGCCACGTGGGAGGCGAGCGCCTTAGCCACTACACCAAGAGAAGTACTCCACTTGGCGTGATAGCTCAAGCAGATTTCAGCATCGAATGCAGCTACAGATACTTTGCCACAATCCAGGCATTACACAAGGACTCGAACCTAGGATACTCACACCAAAATTCCGTGCATTTATGCATTACGCTATCAAGACAGTTAAAGAATTGTGCAGTTCAAGAAGGATATGTATCTATCTACTGTATATCTATCTATATGTATCTATCTACTGTATATCTATCTATATAGTCAATTTATATATTCATTATTATGTTTTCTCCACTAACCAACTTTACTCCTAAACTCGATTAATGAAATTAACAAACACATGTGGCAGTCCGGGGATTTGAACCCAGGACACTCACACCGAAAATCTACACACTTATGCATTGCACCACGAAGACAGTTAAAGAATGTTGCACAAGTCTACGATTTATTATGCAGTTTCGAATCCTGCATACCAATCTTAGCATGTGCAACCATTCCAACTGCGCTATCGGCGGCTATGCATATATATGAATGGAAATAGTAATTAATGGGGCACTTAACCCTAAGGAAGGCCTCTCGAGAAACTACTACTGTATTTTTAATTTGTGTATATATTTGTTGTAATTATTGTGTAAGTTAGCAATAAATTGATAAATAGATACAGCAGATAGTTAAGTTAGCAAGCTCTATGAACATTTAACACATCACACTTACCGCGATTTTTACGACTGCTGGCGACGGAATTGGGATTAGAGAATTGGAATATTGGCACCGGTAGACCACTCTCGGCAACAGGCTGTGTGGCCGCCTCTCTGTGCTCCGAGTTGTGATCTTCTACGTCAACATCATCGCTCTTCTTATGATCCTTTACGTCAACTTCATCGCTCTTCTTACTAGCCTTCTGTTTCTTATCATCACTTGTACTTTCTTTAGTGTCGTCCTTTCTTCTCTCGGGTTTGGTGTTATCCCTCTTCCCGCTCTCACTAGCCTTGTGCGCTCTCTTCGCCGCTTCTACTTCACCATCGCCCTCGCTCTCTTTCCCCTTCGTCGGCTTTCCTTTCTCAGTTTCCACGTCTTTTCTCTTCTGTTGTTTTCCCTCCTCAATTTCCGCAGCCTTCTCCGCTCCGCTATCATTACTGCTGCTGACCGCCTTTGCTTTGTCCGGCTTTACTTTCTTTTGCTTTTCATTCTCCGCCTTTTGCTTTTGTGCCTTTTCATTCTCCGCCTTTTGCTTTTCCGCCTTTTCTTTCTCCGCCTTTTCGATACCAGCGCTGGGGGGAGTTTCGGGGTCAATTTCCAAGAGGGTTGTGTCGGAGGACTTGAGCACGGACCTCCGGGACTTCTTGGAGGCGGTGGTGGGTTCGGGTATGATGTCCTCTGGAGGTGGGAAAGGGGGGAACATAAACAAATCAATGACAGACCAAAAGGCAGTGAAATTATATTGTAAAACTTGCAAAATAAACAAACCAATACAGGAATGACACAATATATATGCCACATAGTGCTTTGGATTAGTTGTTTTGCCTTTATATTGTCTTTGTCCAAGTTTTTGTTTGTTTAGTTTGCAAGTTTTACATCTTAATTCATATTTATTCATCAAGCCATCAATCAATTAACTTACAAATAAACAATTAACCCCTTCAGACTCATATGATGCAGAGGTTGCCAGATTAGCAATAAGAAATAGAGTTCTCTAACTCTTATAATTACCTCTCCAAAATTAGTTTTCTGCCCACAGCTAACTCAAAGACAACTGCAGAGGTTGAAGTAACTAAACTAAAGGTTTGTAAATACCCCTGACGGTAACAAAGGCTTTAAAGTATCCCCAATAGGCTCAACACAGCTAACTCAAAGACAACTGCAGAGGTTGAAGTAACTAAACTAAAGGTTTGTAAATACCACTGATGGTAACAAAGGCTTTAAAGTATCCCCAATAGGCTAAAAATTGCGTCATATGTCGGAGAGGGTTAAATCAATGAAACTTATCAATATATGTGGTATGACTAACCCGTTTGTTGTAGGTACTGGCTTTTTATGGACCTCCTTCTCCCTCATGTTTACCATATTAGTTTGGCGATTTTAAGACGTTCGTTCCATTAGTTTGGCGATTTTAACACCTTTCGCCCAATATAGTTGTCAATTTTAAGACCTAGTGTGCCATTTAGGTGTCGATTTTTCCCAGGCGAACAATAGTGAGCCTGTAATGTTGGAAGAACCGGCCTTTGGCCGGGAAATTTTTCTACCGAAAAATGTACAAATTAATCTAAAAGGGGGATCTAATGGATGTTTTTTTTTAATTTGATGGAGGTCTAGCGAGGAAACTAAAAATATATATATATAAATTAAAACATAGACCAAAAAACAAGCTTTAAAACTACACATGTATTTTAGTGGACTGACTAACCTGTGTGTTGCAGGTTGTCTTGGTGCAGTTTGAGGGACTGTATGGAGCGCCCCATCATGGTCTTCCTGCGGCCGGTGCTACTGCTGGTTCCCGAGGACTTGCGGCTCAGGCTGCTTAACCGACTCCGACGCTTCTTGTCCACCGTCACGTCCAGGAGCCTCATGTGCATCTCCGGGCTCTCTTGGGACTCCGACTCTGATGCTGAATCATTGATTTATATTAAAATGTAAAACTTGCAAACTAAACAAACTAATACTGGGACAAAGATAATATAAAATCAAATTAACTTATCAAAAATTAGTATTAAAAAAAAAAAAAAAAAAAAAAAAAAAAAAAAAAAAAAAAAAAAATGCTTATGTTCTGGGTGTGGTGTCCCGAGTTGGAATCCCGGGAGGACCATATGCTTTCATTAGTTTATTCAAGTGCATTGGGGTTTGTAATTGATGATTAATTATTATGTTCTATCCAACAACCAACTCTACTCCTAAAATCGATTAATGAAATATTACAAACACATGTGGCGGCAGTCCGTGGATGTTAAGAACGGGGTGTTACTTACGGGGAGACGAGTCGCTTTTCTAGACCACCTTCTCCCTCATCTTTAGACCCATTAGTTTGGCGATTTTATGAACTTTCGCCCCATTTCTGTCAATTTTAAGACCTTTCCTGTCAATTAGGTCTCAATTTTTTCCTGGCCGGGAAATTTTTCTACCGAAAAATGTACAAATATATCTTGAAAGGGGGTCTAGGGGGTGTAATTTTAAGCTTGATGGAATTCTAGGGAACAAACTAAAAACCTCCCTTTAATATACTGTATAGATACAAATTACAATATCTCCCAACCTTCCTCAGTGTCGAGGCCGCCCCCCAAGACAAGCTCCTCTTCCTCGGAGGGACTAAGCACAAGGACAGAGCTTGAGAGATGACTGTGTTTGGTGCGGATGGAGCGCCGACTGCTGCGGTGGGATAGCTCGGGGGTCAGGAAGGAGGCACTGCTCGTCTCATCTGAAAAATAATCGTAAATATTACATCCATATATCTATATATCTATATATCTATCTATCTATCTATCTATATACTCAGGCACAATCCCCACTTTTCCTTTTCCTTTAATTTTTTTATTTTTTTATTTTTTTATTTATTTTTTTTTTAATGGTGGTAGCTGACTCGAGACAGAGCCCGAACAGGGACAACTCTTGCAATCTACCAATGGCACGGGGTGGGATCGAACTGCAGACTCTTCATTCAGCAATCAGACGCGCTACCGACCATGCCATGGCCCGTGGCATAAATGCGCGGAATTTCAATGTGAGTATCCTAGGTTCGAGTCCTTGGAGTGCCACATGTATTTGTTGATTTCATTAATTGAGTTTAGAAGTAAAGTTGGTTGGTGAAAAAAATATAATAAAAGTGATAGGCAACTTCATGTGCATCAAGCAGGAGTGATAAGCTGCTGGTATAAGCTGCTGGTATAAGCTGCTGGTATAGATGAAGAGAATCGGGTCTAGAACAGATCCCTGGAGGACTCTAAACAGCAGGGGAAGTGAGTCTGAGACAGCTTAATTTATCATTACAGGCTAAAGTCAACATTAAATCATATTGCTTAGGCTAGTATTATCACCTCCTTAACCCCTTCTGTACCGGCTTCGTCTTTTAACTATATTCTGACTACTACTAATGACTTAATGAAGTTTAGAAAGGGCCTCCAGCAATTAACAGGCTTTGAACCATCTCACTTAACACTTTTTACCACCACAGATCCTTCTTAAACTGTTCAAAATAGTCTAAATATAGCTACAATAAAATGAAAAAGACATCCCGGTACACAAAGAGTTAACATAATAAAAAATGTAAAATATAATTTTAATTATGTGTCAATTTTAGTGTTATTTCCACCCACCTGAGTCAGAGTGTAACCTAAGTGACTTGAGAGTCTTGTTAGAGGCTCTGGGTACATGGTCGTATGTCGTGGTGAGAGATGTAGCGGAGACGGTAAGGCGACGACTCTTCCTGCGGCCGGCCAACGACGCCACTACCGGGTGAGTCGGCTTCTCTTCATCATCCCCTTTTACTATGGTAGCCTTCCGTCCGGCGAGGTTGGACTTGCGGCTCGACAGGCGCTTCTTACCGCTGACGCCTCTCTCATCTTCACTACTCTCTGATTCTGTTGAGGAATTGCATGCGGTTATATTTGTCTGTGTTTAGTTTTCTTCATCCTCCAATATCCTACATCTGGCCACACTCAATTATAACCAATAATCAATAAGTGAACGAGAATTAAACATACATACATACAATGGTTTAGCGTCATTTTTCCATTACATGTATTGTAACGGCTCAGACAGGGTTGCCTTTCAGTAGTTGGAGTGTACTGTAGTACAATAAAGTCCCGCCACAGCACTGCCCCACCAAGTCATCACTGTGGCTGATGTTGGTAGTGCTAACCGTGCCTCAGCAAGACTCAACAGAGTCCCCCTGCAGCACTTGCACCTGCAGTATCTGCAACCACACCAGCCTTAACAGTTACAAAAAGACTGCATCATAACAAGACTCTACTGTATATTAGGCAATTTGGACTATATAACAATAAAGTCCTACCCCCCCAACACTGCTCCACCATGCAAACACTGTTGCCGACACAGGTGTGGTGCCAAACAGCGCCCAGGTAAGACTCAGTCCCCTGTGGCACCTATCCGCACCCCACCAGCCTCGGCAGTGCCATACCAAGACAGTGCTAAGATAAAGACTTTATTGCATAGTTGTTGTTGTTGTTCCCTAAGCTGCCTGGCCGAACAGCCCCGAGTCCCTGAGGAAGGCCATGGCCACGATTGCATAGTAATGGCTGTTGGTCCACAAGTCTATCGCCATCCCCCCTATTAGTCGCCTTGTACGACACACAGTAGGATGCACGAGGCATATTCCTTTTTTCCTCCCCCATTAGATGAAGGCCCCCTTACCCCCTGGGGGAAATAAACAAGCAGAAGTATTCGACGCCTCAGCACCGGTCGAGCAATCAAATAAGTCTAGTCATGAGACCTAAGCCCCACCTTTTATTTTTTGCCCCAAACAATAACCACTTGGTGTACAGTCGCGCTAATAAGTCATGTCCCAGCTGTCATTACGTTTGGCTTGCTCTGTGTTGTATTAATGTCTGTCAGATGTTGGATAGGGTGGGTAAGTGTAAGAACATGTGTGTATATTTAACCCGATATGAAGAAATGAAGCTTAGATATTGCTGATACCAATTATTGATCAAAACATACTTGGTACCGAGACATCACTTATTAGCGCGCCTGTACAATGTTCTAGTCTTCAACTATCACAAGATAACAGCAAGTGCTATCTCCTGATATATACATATATATATATTTATAAAACCTAGGTTCATCCATTTATATGTGGAGCTATGAGCATCCGAAAATACCAAAAATATCCTCAGACACCCGATATTACCCTAAGCGCGGTAAAAGTTACTCTAGTGTTTTCACCATCAAAACTGAAACACTTGGTGTAGAGAACTCTAGTTTTCACCTATCATACGATAATAGCGTGTGCCGTCACCTGATATATATATGTACAGTCCATCCTCCTACAACGCGATCCTCCTTCAACACGAGGGGGGGGTCCCGAATTACCTAAACCTCTTATAACCCGAGCCGAAAACATATAACGCGAAATGGCCTTGCCGAGTGCTTCAAATCCGGCGCCTCCCCCACCTACAGCGCGACGGCAAGAGAGCTTCGGAGCTGGCCCAGCTGGGTTGACGGCAAGCTGAAACATCTCACTCAACTTACTGTTTCTTCATTCTAATTTAACCCGTTCAGCCCCGGCTAGTTATAATATTTTGTTCACCCCAGTCCCAAGCCATTTTCACTTCTTGGTTTTGTTTGCTAAAATGGAAGACAAGGATGAGAAAAAAAAAAAAAAAAAAAATCACCTCGGATATTTGGGGGGGGGGGGGGCCTCAAAAAAATTTGTTGAGCCAAAATGGAAGAGAATGGTGAGAAATGAAAAAAAAAAAAAAAAAAACTCACCTCGGTTATTTGGGGGGCGGGGGGCGAAAGTTAGTCTCCCCCGCATGACCACCCGCCCGGGAGCACTAGGGTAAAAACTGAGTATGGCATTGTACGGCATACATCCTAAGGAGTGTCTCACATAAATCTCAAGCCTCTAGCTCCCATACGACTGGAGTAATGAAGGTTCAAAGTGGCGGTGAACTAAAGGTGTAAAGTATCCCCACTAAGCCCACCACCACCGGCCGCGCGGCTGTCTTGGCCCGCTCACACCTACCGGCCCGGCTCCCACACACACTACGGTACCTCCCCCTCCTATTCTCCTGCCATTTCCTACCTTACGAGCCACGTAACTGATTTTAATATGCCGGACGCACGTGATGCGTCGCTGGGAGCTGGTGATCAAACACTGCCGACGCATCACGTGCGACGCTGGGTCTCACTGGGTTAATTCGGTATATTTGTTTATCCAAACATGATCTTATAATTTACTTGCCTATTATTAGGAAGTAGTAGAGTAATAAGAGCCCACAGTAACGAATATCCAATTGTTGATAATAAATTAAAATGTAAAACTTGCAAACTAAATTAATGTCGGACAGTACGTTTGGTTAGATTTTGTCCACGAAACAACAACAAACCCCAGCTGTGACTATGCTTGGCGGTGAATGTTATTCCGATGAAATGGAAGTTGTATAGCCTATATATTTATTAAGCTAAAAAAATACGCAAAAGTGGCAAAATTGGGGGGCCCAGTCCCATATAGAATTATCTCCATTTAAAGTGTTATTCCTACAACGCGAAATACCTACAACACGAGGCCCAGTGCCGCCCCTAAACTCGCGTTATAGGAGGATGGACTGTATATATAAATATAAAACTAAGGTTATGCCATTTATTCATGGAGATATGAATACGCAAAAATCACACAATTGACAGAAAAGGCCCGATTAACAAACATGCGAAAGTTGGATCTTGGCCGGGCAATGAGAATTAAACTGTTAGTTCATTAATATTGAATGTGTGAGTTAACTTTTATCAGTATTGTACATACCTTTCATACTGGTGGCGATGCTGCTGCTGCCAACAGATCTGTCCGACATACCATCTGGGGAGTTCTGAAGGGAGAAATTATGTAAGCATACTGTACTTGTAACTGTATTATTACTATACTGTACTGTATATGTATATACATAATATAATAATCGGTGACATTGCCCGGTGCATATATGATCAGTACTTATACAAATTCATAATCATCTAGGTTGCCCAGGAGAAGACCCAGAGACCCATTGTTTTTTTTAACTAGCACAATTAAAAGTGATGCAATTGTTAATCATAGTAATAGATAAGCTGCATAAAATCAAAATGGCATAATAATCTTTTCTTTTTCTAAGGCAAGCTTGGTTATAGCTATGCACAAATTAAAATGGCAAATAAGAAAACTACTGTACTATTATAATGTAAAAAAAAAAAAAATAAAAAAAAAAAAATGTATACGAACACAGTAAAGACAAAATAACTAAAATAACATCAAAATATAGAGTACAAATACCTGAGTAGATTCTGAGGCGGAAGAGTAGTGTCTGGTTCGTGGTCGTGTAATATCAGCGATGGTTTTCTCATCTTCCGACTGGGACTGTTTTCTGGTTCTCCTTGCTATGCTCCCTGTTGCGAGCTTCGTCTCCTCGGGTAAGTCTTCATCCTTGGGAAGAGTCTTGATGGCTTTTGGGGGCCTCCCTCTTTTACGCGGGGTCAGTGGAGACATAGCGGAAGTAACGGAGGCGCTTGCTTTTTGTGGGGTTTTAATCTGCAACTCTTCCGTAGCCTCCCCTCCAACTATAGATCTACGTTTTCTTCGTGAGGGCGTGGTAGCTGCTTCAACTTGACCTGGCGGGGTTTTAATCTTGGTATCCTCGGGTTCCGCAGGCTCATCTCCCACGATAGATTTACGTTTTCTTCGTGAGGGTGTGGTAGCTGCCTCTGGTGGGGTTATAATCGGTAGTGTACCCTCAGTAGATCTTCTCTTTCTTCGTGAGGGCGTGGTTACTTCCTCTGGTGGGGTTTTAATCGGTAACGTATCCTCTGTAGTAGATCTCCGCTTCCTTCGTGAGGGAGTAGTTTTGACTTCTGGTGGGGTTTTAATCGGTAGTATATCCTCAGCCTCTATTCCTCCAACAGATCTCCGTTTTCTTCGTGAGGGAGTGGTCGCTGGTTCTATTGGATCTGGAGTCTCATCCCCTCCAATTGACTTTCTCCGAGAGCGACTTGTGGATGAGGGAGCTGCAGCGGATAGGGTGGCGGCAGGAGTCAGCGGTTGAGAGGATGACTGGCTGGATTCAACATCTGTAGAGGACATTTCAGCATACTCCGATATCGTTTGCAAAGTGTCCATGTCCACTATGCTTCGTCTACTGGATCTTCTCGTTCTGGTTACTGCCGACTTGGATGGCGTGAGTGTAGACTTAGATGGTGTGCTCTTTCCCGGGGTCTTAGACTTTGTGCCAGTTTGTAGTTCTTCCTCGGCAATGGTCTGTAAAGATTCTTCGGCGATACTCTTCCGGGTGTATTTCCTAGCGGACTTGGTGGGGGTGACCATTCCCGAAGGTTCTATTCCCCGTTCTTTGCTGGATTTACTAGATGGTGTTCTAAGTGGTGAGGCTGACTTTTGATCTGTTGCGATAGTTGATTTTGGTGATGTGTCTTCAGGAGAAAGTTCCAGTTTGAGTGCCACCTTATCCATGTCCTGTGAGCTCTCCGAGAGTCTCCTGGATCGTCTTCTAGAAGTGGTGATGACGGAGGCTGGTGTTGAGGGCCTGGAGCGGGTCACAGGGATGGGGACCTGGCGTATCTTTCTCCCGGACCTGGAAAACACCTCTGGCGCTGAGGTGACATCTTCCGCCATGTCCCTGGCAGGAGTCACCATCTCGGTAGTCTTGATGGAGGACTTAGGGGTGGCTGGCGCAACGGCGGGGGGAGACGTTGTAACAGCGGGGGGAGACGTTGTAACAGCGGGGGATGAAACGCTCAACCGACGACTGCGCCTTATGGGAGTGGTCGATACACCAATTTCAGGAATCTTGGCTATACTCTGCTGGGAACTCTTTCTTGTAGGGGTCGTGGGTACTGGTAAAGCGGGTTTCTCCACCTGATCAGCAAATTCCATGGGGGGACTAATAACGAGAGGCTCTTCCAAGCCAGCAGCTGTGCCGGAAGTATGAGGCGTTTGTGTCCCTTCAATTTCCATAGGAATCATTTGCGTTTCATTTGCCTCCGCAGCTACGGATACATTCTCAACTTCTATTTTTTCCTCAACCTTATTAATATGTGAATCCTTAGTATTATAAATTGTAGTTATCATTTTAGTTTTAGTGTCTTCCGCTGCTACAAAAAGTACGGGGAATTTCTTGGTAGGACTAGGCTTGGGTGGTGCTGTGTCTTGGGAGTACCTCGGACTCCTCCTTGGTGATAGGGAGGCGGCAGATTTCTTGGTCACTGGCGATGATAATATAGTACTCTGTTTCCACTCTTCTGGAATAGTAGTGGTGGTGGTGGTGGTGGTGATTTGGTCAGAGTCGGCTTTAGAGACAACTACATCAACTAATTTTGGAATAGTAGTGGTGGTGGTGGTGGTGGTGATTTGGTCAGAGTCGGCTTTAGAGACAACTACATCAACTAATTTTGGAATAGTAGTGGTAGTGGTGGTGGCGGTTTGGTCAGAGTCGGCTTTAGAGACAACTACATCAACTAATTTTGGAATAGTAGTGGTAGTGGTGGTGGCGGTTTGGTCAGAGTCGGCTTTAGAGACGACTACATCAACTATCTTTTCTTTAACTGTTGCTGATGTTGATTTAGTAGTGGTGGTGGTGGTTGTTTGGTCAGAGTCGGCTTTAGAGACAACTACATCAACTATCTTCTCTGTAACTGTTTTTGATTTAGCAACTCCAACATCCTTAACACTGGGCTCACGTTCCTCAGCCTTCACATCATCAATTTCCATTTCCACACTGGCTTCTTCCTGCGGTGCCTTGCTATCCAGTTTGTCTGCGGATGGATCAGTAATTTTAACTTCTGGCAAAATGATTTCAGTCGGAAGTATTGCCGCACGTTCCTTGTGTTTCTCTGCGGATGGATCAGTAATTTTAACGACTGGCAAAATGATTTCAGTTGGAAGTATTGCCTCACGTTCCTTGTGTTTCTCTTGTACCTGGGTTGCTTCAGTTTCAGCCAAGGTTTCTTTGTATTCCGTTTCTTTTCCTTTCTCGACTGAAGCAGCTTCACTTGTTACTTCACTACTCATAATTTGACTTTTATCTACAGCAACTGAACTTGTGTGTGCGTTCGTCGCGGAAGTTTCGTCGGTGTCGATGGAGAAGGTTACATTAATATTTTGTGACACTGAAGTACTTGTAAGTGTGAAGGTTTCATTATTTATGGTTTCTGCTTCTCCAGTCTGTGAATTTGTCGGTATTTCCTCGACAGCGTCCATTCTCGGTAGTTCAAATCCATCAGAATCGCCAACATAAACGTCTTGATTATCAACAACTTTTTCCACTTCTTGAATGACTTCCTCTGATGTTTGTTTTTCAGTAATCTGGCTGTCTCTGATGATGCTACCTTCAACAACTTCAGGGCTTTCTTCTTTATTTACACTTACACTATCATCCATCTTCTCTTCAATTCTCTCTTCTTGATTTCTCTCCTCTTCAATCCTCTCCTTCTCTTGACTTCTCTCCTCCTCTTCAATTCTCTCCTTCTCTTGACTTCTCTCCTCCTCTTGACTTCTCTCTTCCTCTTGACTTCTCTCTTTCTCTTGACTTCTCTCTTCCTCTTGACTTCTCTCTTCCTCTTGACTTCTCTCTTTCTCTTGACTTCTCTCTTTCTCTTGACTTCTCTCTTTCTCTTGACTTCTCTCTTTCTCTTGACTTCTCTCTTTCTCTTGACTTCTCTCTTTCTCTTGACTTCTCTCCTCCTCTTGACTTCTCTCTCTCTCTTGACTTCTCTCTTTCTCTTGACTTCTCTCTTTCTCTTGACTTCTCTCTTTCTCTTGACTTCTCTCTTCCTCTTGACTTCTCTCTTTCTCTTGACTTCTCTCTTTCTCTTGACTTCTCTCTTTCTCTTGACTTCTCTCCTCCTCTTCAGTACTCTCTTCCTCTTCGGTTCTTTCTTCTTCCATTCTCTCCTCCTTCTCCAATATGGCTTTTTCTATATCTTCCTTTTCGTCTCCTTCGCTCTTTTTTCCCTCCTGCTCCTCCTCTTCGTTTTCAGAGTCGGAGAAGAGTAGTGGACTGAAGCGTTCGGTGGTGTCGAACTTGGAGAGGTAGCCGGTGCCCTCCACCACTTCCGCAATCATCTCCTTCTCGACGGGATTCAGGGTACATTGGCTCGCAATATCCTCGTTATCTCCAAACGAGGATCTATTATCTTCTCTTGGTTTACTCAATATTTCTTCATTAATCACTTCTTCCTCCATTCTCTCTTCTATTTTATTGTCTTCCGCCTCTTGTCCAATGTCTAACTTGATCTCATACTTTTTTTCCACGACTGAATCGACAGCTGACGAAGTTAATAAAGCGTCTATGTGGAACCGTCCTCCACTGGGCAAGATCTTTTCCATGGGGAGAGCCGATTCTTCTTGGGCCACTTCAACATCCGACTCCTTTTCTGACACATCCGAGTCCTCTGCCCCCTTTTCTGACACATCGGACTCCTTTTCTGACACATCGGATTCCTTTTCTGACACATCGGACTCCTTTTCTGACATATCCGAGTCCTCTGCCTCCTTTTCCGACACCTCCGAGTCCTCTGCCCCCTTTTCTGACACCTGCGAGTCCTCTTTCTCCTCTTCACGAACAACACTCGGTACAATCCCCCTTACTGACGACGTGGTTAACACCGTGTGTGTAAATGTAGTTTCTGTGATACTTGAGGACTTTGGGGTCACACTCAGCCTCCTTGTTGGATCCTGGCTTATTGGACTTCTCCCCCGGATCTCCGACAAGCTCGAGAACCCTCCGACCTTGACAAACTCGGCGGATATGTTGTGAGCCGAGAAGCTAAAGCCCTGGGAGGCCTGTTCGTCTTGGCGGCTATCACAAACATCCTTATTCTCTTCTTCAGTATTTCCTTTCTGTATGGCTTGAGGTTTTTCTTCAACGCTTTCCGCTTCATTGTCATCATAGAGACAGCTTTCCTCTTCGCTTCCCACTTCCCTGGACCTCTCCACCGCTTCAGTCTCGGCGTCCTCATCCTCCGTTAGCCCTTCGTCTTCCGTTATCTCGGCCTGTTTGGGTTCCTTGTCACCCGCGCTCTTATCTCCCACGTCCACAGATTCTTCAGTAGAGATCTTAATTCTTCCTTCTTCTACCTCCTCCTCCTCTTCCTCAGTCATCAAATTTTCCTCTTCTTCTCTCTCCTCTTCTTTCCTCTCTTCCTCCTCTTCCTCGGTCATCAAATTTTCCTCCTCTTCCTCTTCCTTCTTCTCCTCCTCAAAGCTGTAGAATATTTCATTGGATGACGTTTCCTTACTGGGCACATCGAGAGAATCCTGGTCCACCTCATACGGCGACTGCACATCCATGGAATCATCCTCGATGAATGGCGACTTCATGTCCACTTCTCCACCACTCATATTGCTGGCACTGTTGATGGAATTGACACTATAATGGAAGAAAAGTTGTAAAAGTTATTGTTGTTGTTGTTGTTGCAAAAGTTAATCTATATTGTAGTTAATTAAAATGTAAAACTTGCAAACTAAACAAACCAAAATTGGGACAAGGACAATATAAAGTCAAATTAAATTATCAAAATCGCTATGTGGAAACAACGCTTACTAAAATGAAAATTACTAGAACAAGAACAGGAAACGTTAATATATAGTAAAGCACTTATATTGTACAAATGTTTTTCAAATTGAGTGGTAAAAAGACACAAACACTGTACGGTACTCATCACATCAAAACTACCACATGACTAAATATTTTCAGAGTTTAGGAAGGCCATCTCATATACAGAGTTTACAAAAAATATCACAATTAAATCTTTTGTTATAAATATAACTTTTTATGTTATACATTTTCTAACTAATCACCAAAATAACGTTAATCATTTTAGTATGTTCCACCCAAAAAGTCTTAACCCTCTCCGACATATGACGCAATTTTGAGCCTATTGGGGATACTTTAAATCCTTTGTTACCATCAGGGGTATTTAGAAACCTTTAGTTTAGTTACTTCAACCTCTGCAGTTGTCTTTGAGTTAGCTGTGGGCAGAAAACTAATTTTGGAGAGGTAATTATAAGTGTGAGAGAACTATTTCTTATTGGTAATCTGGCAACCTCTGCATCATAAATGCTTGAAAGGGTTAATTATAATGTTATATAATATTGTATGTAGTAATAGTCGTTTATTAGTAGTACTCGGTATTAGTAATAAGTGTTTAGAAGGTAGTAATAGTAGTGGACTAGTGGTACTATTATTATGCTGTAAGTAGGCAAGAAATCATGACCTCTAACCTCTGTAACTAAAAAACGACTAAGGTAATCAAGCTAATATGTCTACCATTTGGGAAGAGTCAGTCAAGGAATAGATGTGGAAATTTACAACTAATTTGCTCTAGCCCTTTTTGAGTTACAGAGGATAGAGGTCACGATTTCTCGCCTACCTACAGCGAATAGACTATAGTTGTAATCACAGTAGGATTTATTTATGGATTTATTTATGGATTTATTTATAGATTTATTTATAGATTTATTTATAGATTTATTTATAGATTTATTTATAGATTTATTTATAGATTTATTTATAGATTTATTTATGGATTTATTCAATACAATTTTGTTGTACTTCTTTATTTATAGATTAATTAAATTAAATTTGTTTGTTCTTTATTTATAGACTTGATCAATTAAATTTGGTTGTACTTCTGAGTTAAAGTACCAAAGTAAATAAAACCCCCCAAAAGTCAAATCATTGGTGGGAGTTAAGCCGGTATCACACCGGCGCTTTTTACCTCTACACTGGTCTGGCAGCTTATGAGGTCAACATTTAGAATATTTCGCTGACCTAAATTCATCTATCATCAGTCTAGTTTCCGATACCAGTGCAAAATATTCCAGAAATGTTGCCAGAAAAATGTTGACTATAAAAGCTCTTGGGTGATATCAGCTTAAGGGCCATTTTATTAAACCATGGTAAGAGCTTTCCCAACGACCTTTCCCGACCCAGATTGACCCTGATCGCTTATCAAACAGATCAACTTGCTCATGTAGTAATGTACACTCGATCAAGAAAGTATCTGCACCCCTACGCTGATCATCTGGTGTGTACAGCTTGCTAGGTTTGGCATCTCTGCCTGCAACTATATCCATGTGTCAGAGACGATCGTCTCTGACACATGGATATAGTTGCAGGCAGAGGAGTCAACCCTACCGAGCTGTACACACCAGATGATCAGCATTGGGGTGCAGATACTTCTTTGAATGAGTGTACACCCTATGTGGTGGATTGTGTTCTTTTATTTCATAATTTGATTTTAGTAAGCGTTGTTTCCACATAACGATTTTGATAAGTTATTTTGCCTTTATCTAGTGTCGTCCCAGTTTTGGTTTGTTTAGTTTGCAAGTTTTACATTTTAATCTGTATAAGGGTCAATCTGGGTCAGGAAAGCTCTTACCATAGTTTAATAAAATGGCCCTAAGAGATCTGGTGCTGACCTTGGTGGGGTGTGTGCCAAGCTGTCTTTACCATGGTGTAGTGGTACGCGGGGCGTGGGCACACCAGACATAGGGTGTCTGAAGGAGGGGGGAGGGAACGGCTACAGATACTAGAGTCAACAACATATGAAGGGGGGGGAGGAGGGTATGGGATCTTATAGAAAACAACAGATGGATGGGGTCTAGAGATCCTATACATACATACAAGTTTAAAGACTGTTTTGTCCACAGAGAATGTGGTTACAGTCTCACGTCCTAAATGGCAGCTTTCCAGGCGGCCCTGTCAAGGGCCGCCTCTATTGTCAAGTTCTTTATTTTGAGATCGGACCGGAGTACCCGAGCCCACGTCATTCTAGGTCCACCCCTACGCGCAGCTCCCCCCACGTTCACAGTCCGGCATTTCTTCACCCATTCTCTCCACGTGTCCAAACCAACCAAGTTGGCTCGTGCGCATCACTTCACTGACACTCTTAATGCCCAGACGCCTTCTCAATTCCTCGCTCGATACCCCGTCCCTAAGATTAACTCCACACATCCATCTCACCATTCGCTTCTCATTCCGTTCCATTCTATTGATATCCTCCGCTTTAACCGGCCACGTCTCCGAGGCATAGGTCATCGCGCTTCTAACACACGATTACAGCTTCCCTTTAAGGTGGGGTGGGAGCCCTATACATACTGTACATGCATAGAAGTTTTAAGACCACTTCATCCACAGAGAGCGTGGTTTTAGTCTCTATACTGTAGTACAGTATAATACTTGCCACAACACAGCCCCATCATGTCATCACTGTGGCCGATGTTGGTATAGTGCTAACAGGGTCTCGGCAAGACTCAACGAAATCCCCTTGAAGCACTTGCACCTGGCAAAATCGCACCACACCAGCCTTAACCGTGCTACAATAAGGTAGTAACAAGAAATCACAATAACATGGCATACAAATCTAAAGATGACTTTTCTCTCTCACTCTCTTTTGCTCATTTTTATTATAGGATCTCAGACAAGTCAAGCCATCATTGGGGAGTTGTTGAAATATATTTATGAACAAGGGAGTACTTACTAAGGGGGGGGGGGAGACACCTGTTTTAGGATCATAAAAAAACAAGTATAGTGCAATACTGTACTCTAAAGAGAAAAATGAACGCTGAATCGCTGATATCTGCATATTCTGTCCAACAAATATTTATCAGTGAATAATACCATATAAGACAGTGTAATTATGCTAATCAGAATACCAGGTATCAATGCAGGTAATGTTCCAGGCATCATAGCTACAACTTAAGTTCAACATATACAGTAATAGTGACTAAGGAAAAGACATTCCTGCATGAAGTGACTATAGTCTATTTGCTGTAAGTAGCGGAGAAATCATGACCTCTAACCTCTGTAACTCAAAAAACGACTAGAGTAATCGAGCAAATATTTCTACCATTTGGAGAAGAGTCGGTCAAGGAATAGATGTGGAAATTTACAGCCAATTTGCTCTAGCCCTTCTTGAGTTACAGAGGATAGAGGTCATAATTTCTCGCCTACTTACAGCGAATAGACTAGTGTATAACATCAAATTTTAGACCTAACTACTATTCACAGACAGGGTTAATGTGAACACATATGAACATATACAGTATACAAAATAACACACATATAAAATTACTCGGTACTAACCTTAAGGGATTGAAGGGATTGATGGCATTAAGGCTTAAGAGAATGGGTCGCGTGGGAGTATATGGCTCCTGTAGATCCTCCTCCTCCTCTTCCTCCCTCTCTCCCTCCAAACCATTACTCTCTTCCTCCTGATCATCCGCCATCATCATGGAGTCATCGTTTTCTTCTATAATACTGGTGACGATCGCCGCCTCCTTCCCCAGCTCCGACTCCGACTTAGTGGACTCCATGCTCTTCCGCTTGGGTAGGTGGAAGCGCAGTTGTTTGGGAGTCATGGAGGTGTCCCCGGGTTTACTGCTCACAGGGTCATCCACTGATGCTGGAAGTAAACATGTATATAATGCTATTATAATGTAAAACTTGCAAAATAAACAAACCAAAACTTGGACAAACACATTAAAAAGACAAAACAGCTTATCAAAATTGCTGTGGAAATAACACTTTAATAAAATATAAACAAAATTATATAAAGGAACACAACACCACCACATTTCCCTCTTCCTTATGACTTAAGTTGCTTCAAACTCCGTGTGTCCAGGCATTTTGGCTCGAACGTCCCTTGATTTTGGCCCTGTCACTCTTTCAACTATGGGGGAGGCACTCGCTATAGGCAGTTCTACCTTTTGCCTCCCTCACTCACATAGAAAAAAAATAAAATAAAATAAATTGGGTGTACAAAGTTAATAGATAATAAACTCAACACCAACAGAATAATCACGTCTAAAAATCTGAAAACGAAAGGGGCTAAGCATGAGGGAGAAGGGGACTAGAAAACGACAAAAGACAAAGCCAAATGTAGGGTACTTACGAGGAGCAGGCTTTTTAGCGGAGAGCTTGGGGAAGACGGGAATAGATGTATCACTGGCGGCAGAGGGACTCAGAGGACGCTGTACCATCTGACGCACCTGGTAGACAACACACACGTTAATGGTCTCACTCCTACACAAAATACATGGTACTGGCTACAATATAACATGATGTGTGTGAATTTGTATTTTGTTTGCGTGTGTTCATTGTTTTCTGTTGTGTTGTCCCTATTCTGGCTCTGACTTGAGTGCCCCCCCCCCCAAAAAAAAATGACATGGTACTGGCTATAATACTATATGCCTATACTACATATCATTCCAGACCAATGAGAGTTCCGTATGGAGCTCAGTGGTCTGGTTAAACTGCTCTACATAACCAGGCTTTATTGTGGTCGGCAGGGAGGGTTCTGTGGGGGCGCTCGGTTATGGCCTTGGCCTTGCTCGGGGCCTTGGGGCTGTTCGGTCAGGCAGCTTGGGGAACAACAACAACAACAACAACTAACTAACTACATATCATTGTAATTTATTTCTATATGTATTTGTATGTAAGTATTTATTTACTCAGGCCTTTCCCCATTTTTTCTCAAAACTAGTGGGGCTAAACATTAGGGAGAAGGGGGTCCAGAAAAACGGTCTGTCTCCCCTAGAGCCTATAACAACAACTCTCACCTTTAGTATGGACTGAGGAGTGTCGATGAGTGAGGCGTCCTGTGCCGGCGTAGCCAAGGACTTTCTCGTGCGCTTAATCTTGGGGGTCTGCAGGAGAGAGAGCAGCTCCACCGACATGCTCTGCGTCATGCTGAAAAAACGGACAACTTAGCTAAAATTATAACTTATTTGATACACTGTACACTTGGTCAAAAAAGATTGTGTTCTTTTATTTCATAAATTTTATTTTAGTAAGCGTTGTTTCCACATAGCGATTTTGAAAAGTTAATTTGACTTTATATTGTCTTTGTCCAGGTTTTGGTTTATTTAGTTTGCGAGTTTTACATTTCAATTTAAAGTATCTGCACCCCTAAGCTGATCATCTGGTGTGTACAGCTTGATAGGGTTGGCATCTCTGCCTGCAACTATATCCATGTGTCAGAGAGGATCGTCTCTGACATATGGATATAGTTGCAGGCAGAAGTGCCAACCCTATCAAGCTGTACACACCAAATGATCAGCGTAGGGGTGCAGATACTTCTTTGACCAAGTGTACATACAATATATATAATTATTATGTTCTCTCCACCAACCAACTTTACTCCTAAAGTTGGGCGGGTGCCCAACCCCGAAAAGGGTTGAAATAGGGGAGCTATCCCCCCGCCAAAGGCGGCTTTCTAGGGCCTTTCCTAGCTGATGCTGAGAGGATTGGGTTCTAGTCATGTGGTGATGGGCTGGTCTATTAGAGTGAGAACTGAGCAATCTCTGCCATACCCATAGCTTACTCTGACTGTTCCTTTTACTTATATATTTTCTAGATCTCAAGTGACGGCGTCTCTAACGTGGATTGACCTCCCAATCTACCAAGATTGGAAGCCAAAGTGTCCCATTTTCCCTTGCCCCTCAACTTTCTCTTCATAATTGCTGAGGGACACAGGGCCCTGGGTGGGGCTTTGGTTTCCCGGGCATTTCCGCACCCTCCTCAGCTCCCCGCCATGGAGTGGCTTCGGTCACCCAGGCTTTATTGTGGTCGGCGGGGAGGGTTCTGTGGGGGCGCTCGGTTATGGCCTTGGCCTTGCTCAGGGCCTTGGGGCTGTTCGGCCAGGCAGCTTGGGGAACAACAACAACAACAACAACAACAACTCCTAAACTCGATTAATGATTCATTTTAGTAAGCGTTGTTTCCACATAGCGATTTTGATAATTTAATTTGACTTTATATTGTCCTTGTCCCAATTTTGGTTTGTTTAGTTTGAAAGTTTTACATTTTAATGAAATGAACAATAGGTATCATTGCGAGACTTAAATAATGTATAGCATCGCATATTCTCATGACTATTATATCTTAAGAGCTAACATAAGCATCAAAACCATTACACCAAATACCATCGTCACTATACACTCACATATAATACACCCACGGATCCAACTTCCCCCCCTCTATACACCCACCTAACACTAGTATCACTGGGGCCCTGGATGCTTCTTCTCATCACGGACTCCATCATGCTCAGTGCCCCATCACGCAGGAGGGACGTCTCACCCAACTTCTTCCTCTTGGCTGGTGTGGGGGTGAATAGTCCCGTATCCGTCCGTCCCCTATCATCGTCGTCGTCTAGGAACGCGCTGGTAGACTCGATCAGGCGGGAGGGGAACACCACGTGGGAAGCATCTCTGTTCACAAGCACACATAAATTTTATTTTAGTAAGTGTCATTTCCACACAACGATTTTGACATATTCAACATCTGACAGACAAGTCTCAGAGAACTGCCATATGAAAGGAGGCTAGACAAATTAAATCTACCGAGTTTAAAAGAGAGGAGAGAGAGGGGAGACATGATAATGATGTACAAATGCACCCGGGGGCTGGAGAGGCTGGATAGGGAGGATATATAAATTATGGATACAGGAATAACTAGAGGCCACAGCTACAAAGTAAAAAGACCTACCTGCAAGAACGATATCAGGAAGTTTAGCTTCCCCTATAGATGTATTGACAAATGGAATGGGCTGGAGGAGGAGGTGGTAGGGGCAAGGAACATCCATATTTTCAAGAAAAAATTGGATAAAAAGTAGACTGAGAGACGGGACAACATGAGCTTAGCTCAACTCCTGTAAACTACAATTAGGTAAATACAGCACAGAGCAAGCCAAACGTAATGACAGCTGGGACATGACTTATTAGTGCGACGTACTTATCAAATTATTTCCACATAGCGATTTTGATAAGTTATTTTACCTTTATCTTGTATCGTCCCACTTTGGTTTGTTTAGTTTGCAAGTTTTACATTTTAATGGTACTAACTTATCAGAAAGACAACTTAACGATTGTTATTTTTATAAACGGCAAAAAAGTACTGTAGTTATTATAATGTAAAACTTGCAAAATAAACAAACCAAAACTGGGACGAGACAATATAAAGACAAATGAACTACTGTAATAAAAATCGCTATGTGGAAACAACACTTTAGCAAAACACAATTACTGTATGAAATAAAAGAACACAAACCACAAGCCAACTATAGGTAGCACCAACGAACTTGACAATAATCTTGACCCCTTAACTTCTCATATCTCAAAAGGGCCTGGAGCAAACTGGCTGTAAATATCCACACCTATTTCCTGGTGGACTATTCCTTAATGATAGAAATGTCAGCTCGATTGCTTTAATACATTTTGAGTTATGAGAAGTTTAGGGGGTCAAGAAAATTGTCAAGTTCGTTGGCGCGACCTATAATGAATAGTATTCTTCTAATCAGCAAGAGAGTAGGTAGCCTATGTGAGAAAAATAAAGAGTGAAGGTACTGTGTGTGAAGGTACTGTAATTTTATCCCAGTTTCTCGAGAATATTTTTCTTTGGACATGGGCCTATGGCTAACAATTTTGTTTTGTTTTCCAAGTAATCTATATTTTTATTAATTTCACCACAACACCAAACACCTCCATTGAAATTAATGAAAGCATATATTATACTGTATGTGATCCACCGGGATTCCAACCTGGGTTATCACACACACATTTCCCCCCCCCGAGTGTAACTGACACCGGAACCTCTCCGGGAGGTCGGAGGTCGGGGGAGTGCTGGAGTGACCTTGGTGATCCCTGGTCTCTGGGTCTTCTCCTGGGTGACCTAGATATGTGTGAAATTGTGTTTTGCTTTTGTGTGTTCATTATTATTTATTTTGTGTTGTCCCTGTTCGGGCTGTATCTCGAGTCGGCCATCCCCAGCTAATACAAAAATAAAAATAAAAATAAAATAGAAAAAATGGGAAATGTTAGAAAATAGAGTAACTGACCTAAGCAAGCTCTTATTCTGAGGCTTGAAGACTAGATCATCCTGGTGGCTATCATAACCTGGCGTAGGTCGCCGCCTCTGAGCAGCGGTCCGGAATGGTGTGAAGGGGTTAAGCTGAGGAAGGACCTGTTGTTGGGGGCTGTTATTACCCAGGGTCCGACCTAAGGCACTGGCTCGGGTCTTGGGGCTAAGGGCTCCCTGGCGGATACGGGCTGACAGGGGCTGCGGCTTATTGTATATGGCACGTACAGGGCTGGTCTTCACCACCGTACTGGAGGACAGCTGGAAGTAAAAAAAATAAAAAAATAAAAAATAAAAAATAAAAAATAAAAAAAGGAAAAGTGAGGATTGGGCCTGAGTATATAGATAGATAGATACACACTCTAAATATAAACAGTGCTGGGGTAAGTAAATACAGTGCACCCTCTGTATTTAGCAATAAAAAACAAGGATTTCTCATTAGCTGAAACACATCACAAGACCTTACAGACTTATTCAAAATAAAGCCCTAAAAATCATCACAGGCTGCACAGCTACTATACCTACAGATCACCTACATCAAGAAACCAGTCCTTACAGTCAAAGACCACCTGGCTGCAGCCTCCATGAACCAACACCACCCACTACACTACATGGCAACACACCCACAGACATCATGAAATATTAAAACAACACCCAGCACACGGCATCACACACAAATATTGTCTTCTCTCCCTCCCTGCGCACCCCAAACCAGCTTCCAAAAGCACATCCATACTCACTCTCGCCGTTCCATCCACTCACTCATAGACAACACGCAGCTGCAGGCACGACCTCCCAAAATCCATCCTTCTGAATCCTCCCTTCCTCGCGAGGACAGAGTCCACCTGGCCAGGCTGAGATGCGGACATCATCCAGCCCTTCTGAGCTATCAGAAGAGACTGGATGACTCCGTCGTTGACTCCTGCCCAGGTTGTAACACAGCACTCCATACTATTAAACACATCATAGAAGACTGCATTTCACACAACCACTTATGCCAACAACACAATCTACACGCCTCGAGAGCTCTGTGGGAAAGTCCGACCGTGGCCATGGCCTTCCTTAGTGACTCGGGGCTGTACGACAAGGCAGTTTAGGAAACGACAACAATAACAATTAGCCTTTCACATATCACCAAAGGATGAACACAGGAAAGAGAGTAGCCTATCAGAGAACTATCCCAAAAGATAACTGCCTGAAGGAAAGCAGCTGATAATAAGAAGAGTTGTGTATATATTTACCTTATCAGCCACATCAGGTAGGTGAGTAAGGTAGCCGTGGACTAACGCTGACCGAGCTCCTTGACGCTTCTTGCCAATGTCAGGACCTATTAGGCCTCTCAAACTGTCCTGGAGAAGGGCTGCCTTGTCGTATCTGGTGGTAAAACAAATTGTTAGTAGCCTACTCTAGTACAAAAGATAATTTAATATGATATATATACATACAGTAGGGTAAGACGGGGTAATTTTTCCGCGATGCTAATGATGTTCATTCAAACGCTGATATCTCTAAAACTATTGAATGGATTCACCTGCAGTTTGGCTTAGGTTGCGTTGCAGTTTGGCGGGGCCTGGCGCCAGGGCGCGCGGCGCGTCTGACGGTATGGTCGGGTGTGTGTGGGGGTGTTTGTGGGTGCGTGCATCTACTGTGGTGGTGCGTGTGACACTGTTGGTAGTCACCGTCAGCTGCTGACTGGTACTTCGCACTAGCACCCTACACGAGACACGTCCACACCCACACTAAATACCCCGTCTTACCCTACATACATTATAAAGTGAAACTTGCAAAATAAACAAACCAAAACTGGGACGACACAGTATAAAAGCAAAAGGATTCATCAAAATAAACTAAATAAAAACATCAACTTACTTTGCCCGTTGTAGGTAGTACACAAGGAGGTAGTCATGTGCGGAGGCCGAGGCTGATGTGTGGAGGTAAGACACCAGGGCCTCCTCCTCTAGGGGACACAGGGGCAGGTGGATCACACTCTCCAACTTCCCTAACTGTTCACAACCTGCACAGAATTAATACACATAGATTTAATAACGTCCCAATATTTTGTTGGCAATATTGCTGGATCTTTTGCAACTATGTCAGTAACTATAGTATATTCGCTGTAAGTAGGCGAAAAATCATGACCTCTAACCTCTGTAACTCAAAAAGGACTAGAGCAAATTGGCTGCAAATTTCCATATCTATTCCTTGACTGACTCTTCCCAGATGGTAGGAATATTAGTTCAATTACTCTAACCCTTTTTGAGTTACAGAGGATAGAGGTCATGATTTCTGGCCTACTTACAGCGAATAGACTATAGACTGAAGGTAGATTATTATAGGTTATAATTCTACAGTATATGAATGAAGAGAAATATGGATAATAAACACCATCTGAGGAAGAGCACTTTATTGACAACGTTTCGCAGATTTTGGTTAGTTCTTTTGCATTTATCTTGTGTCGTCCCAGTTTTGGTTTGTTTGCTTTGCAAGTTTTACATTATAATAGCTTCATCAGGTCAGATAAAGTGCTCTTCCTCAGATGGTGTTTATTATCCATTCAACAATTAGAAGTATCTTGCAGAGGTATGGTCACGTTGCAGTGAAAGGATGAGGACAAAATTCCAAAACTGATACATACTGTAGAGATAATATGAAAGAGATCGTTGACAGTGGAATACCATCAATAGTTTAAGAGAAGAAAGTACAAATTATAATGTAAAACTTGCAAAATAAACAAACCAAAACTTATACGAACACAGTAAAAAGATAAAATAACTAATCAAAATCGCTATGTGTAAACAACGCTTAAGTAAAATAACAATTTATAAATAAAAGAACACAAAAAAAAATTCTAAGTATTGGATTGAGCTTTGTAGAGAGCAAAAGAATCACAATTGAACAAAGCAATGAAACAAGGGCCACTAAAGAAACATCCACTATTGGTAGCGCCAACGAACTTAACCCTTTGGCGCACCTATAGTTTCCAATCAAAGTTTTTCCCACTCCCAAAGTATATCTCAGCTCACTCAGAGCCAGTTATGTGCCCGGCGATAATTTGTTTCTGTTACGTTTTTATCCACCAAAAAATCCTTGTATTTGGATTAATGAGGTACCATCGGCTTCGTTATTGATTGAACTTGAAGATAAGCAAATAAAAACATAGAATAAATACAAAACAACCACATTGGGGCACTCCGAAATAAGAATTGTAAAAAAAAAAGTAAATACCTTATCTCCAACTCGCGCTAGCTCAAAATTTTGCCCGCAACATTTTTGATTTGCATACATATATGGAAGCGGAATTTAATGAGGATTCCACTGGTAACTTCAGAATTACTATAAACCAAATAGTTACTGAGATACACGAATAAACGTGAAATTATCGAAACACAGACTGAGCTGTACTCTGTTCCCTTCCCAGCCAGCCGTGAGTAAACGGTTAAACTGAGGGAGTTGCCAATTGTACCCATTGAACTAGACGTAATACTTAATATCTATGCCAAATATGACGCGCGTCAGACGAAAACTTAATTTTCGGCGAATATTTTTAAGTTTAATGACTCTTAACGAGTCATCGTGCGCCTAGGAAAAAAATACCTAATGACTCTGAACGAGTCATCGTGCGCCAAAGGGTTAATAATCTTGATCCCTTAACTGCTCATAACTCAAAAGGGTCTAGAGCAAATTAGCTGTAAATATCCACACCTATTTCCTGGTGAACTCTTCCCAAATGATAGAAATGTCAGCCCGATTGCTTTCATTAATTTTGAGTTCTAAGAAGTTAAGGGGTCCAGATTATTGTCATAATCGTTGGCGCTACCTGTACCAACTAACCATGAAAGAGATGATGGAGCAAGTCCTGGGCATTGTTGGTGATGCGGTGAGATCGCTGGTAGTGGAACGCCTCCCGGACCAGACCGTTAGCCAATAGTAGCGTCAGGTGCAGGCGGATGTCGTCCGGCTCTACCTTGGGGGGCTGGCGAATCTGGGCGTAACGCAGGGCGCGACTGCATTCACCCTGGGAAACGCGTAGATAAATGATAATGTTTATTCTATAATATATTATGCTCAGGCCCAATCCCTACTTACCTTATTATTATATGCTCAGGCCCAATCCCTACTTACCTTATTATATGCTCAGGCCCAATCCCTACTTACCTTATTATTATATGCTCAGGCCCAATCCCTACTTACCTTATTATATGCTCAGGCCCAATCCCTACTTACCTTATTATATGCTCAGGCCCAATCCCTACTTACCTTATTATTATATGCTCAGGCCCAATCCCTACTTACCTTATTATTATATGCTCAGGCCCAATCCCTACTTACCTTATTATATGCTCAGGCCCAATCCCTACTTACCTTATTATTATGCTCAGGCCCAATCCCTACTTACCTTATTATTATATGCTCAGGCCCAATCCCTACTTACCTTATTATATGCTCAGGCCCAATCCCTACTTACCTTATTATTATATGCTCAGGCCCAATCCCTACTTACCTTATTATTATATGCTCAGGCCCAATCCCTACTTACCTTATTATATGCTCAGGCCCAATCCCTACTTACCTTATTATATGCTTAGGCCCAATCCCTACTTACCTTATTATATGCTCAGGCCCAATCCCTACTTGCCTTATTATTATATGCTCAGGCCCAATCCCTACTTACCTTATTATATGCTCAGGCCCAATCCCTACTTACCTTATTATTATATGCTCAGGCCCAATCCCTACTTACCTTATTATATGCTCAGGCCCAATCCCTACTTACCTTATTATTATATGCTCAGGCCCAATCCCTACTTACCTTATTATTATATGCTCAGGCCCAATCCCTACTTACCTTATTATATGCTCAGGCCCAATCCCTACTTACCTTATTATATGCTCAGGCCCAATCCCTACTTACCTTATTATTATATGCTCAGGCCCAATCCCTACTTACCTTATTATATGCTCAGGCCCAATCCCTACTTACCTTATTATTATATGCTCAGGCCCAATCCCTACTTACCTTATTATTATATGCTCAGGCCCAATCCCTACTTACCTTATTATTATATGCTCAGGCCCAATCCCTACTTACCTTATTATATGCTCAGGCCCAATCCCTACTTACCTTATTATATGCTCAGGCCCAATCCCTACTTACCTTATTATTATATGCTCAGGCCCAATCCCTACTTACCTTATTATTTTTCATTGGGGGGGGGGGGGCCCCCAACTCAAGACAGAGCCAGAATAGGGATAACACAACAGAAAACAATTAACACACAAAAACAAAATACACATTCACACACATCTAGGTCATCCAGAAGACCCAGAGACCAGGGTCACCAAACTTGCAATTTGTTTACAAACTAAAACAGGGACACAATATAAGAATCTGTATGACCAGTTACTTTACTAATTCATATCATCACCAACCCACCAATTAAATTACAAATAAACCTAATTAATGAAATAAATAAAACCAGCTTGTTACTTTTTTTTTTTTTTTTTTTTTAATATAGTAGTTTAACCAGAGACTGAACCACCTTACGACTCTCTCATAGGGCTGGCCGTTGGTGACAGTACTTCTATATGCTATAAACAATACAGCACTCTTTTTGTCTTCCCTGGCATCTACAATACAATAATCTTTTCCCCATAGAAACAATCGGGCTGTAGCTCGCTTGGTACACAGGCCGTAGCTCGGTTGGTAGAGCGCTCGCCTGCTGAGGTTGAGGGTTCGAGTCTCGGGCCAGCCAGTGTGTTATTGGCAGACGTCAGTGATGTTGGTGAACGGTGCGGTCTAGCAATCTGTGGCAACTATTCACTAAGTCCCTGATTCATCAGGGCACCCACCCTAGCCCAGCTATTCAGCAGGGAGTGTAAGGTGGTAAAAACTGCATCATCATAGAAACAATGGTGAGTTATCTGCTCAACATGTGGCGTTGTGTGTGTGTAAGTGTGAGAGTCCGAGTGTAGGGGTTGAGACAGTGAAGCACGGGAACGAGGTGGCTTCAGAGATGGGGTCGTTTCGGGCCATGAGTGAGCACCGTGCCTCATGTGAAGGCAAGATGGCAGGTGCTCGTTGTACTCTACGTGATTCACATGTCTCACTCCCTAGACTGGAACAAGACCTCACAGGCTTCACTGCTCATTGTAAAGCGGTGAATGTTAAGGCTCTCAGCCTATGCCCGAGAGGAAGTAAGTTGGAATATAGAAAATAAAAAAAAAAAAAAAAAAAAATCAACTAAATATGCTGTCAACCTCTCTTACTATGAACTACATACAAGTTTAAAGACTGTTTTGTCCACAGAGAATGTGGTTAGTCTCACGTCCTAAATGGCAGCTTTCCAGGCGGCCCTGTCAAGTTCTTTATTTTGAGATCGGACCGGAGTACCCGAGCCCACGTCATTCTAGGTCCACCCCTACGCGCAGCTCCCCCCACGTTCACAGTCCGGCATTTCTTCACCCAGTTCTGATCATCCATTCTCTTCACATGTCCAAACCAACCAAGTTGGCTCGTGCGCATCACTTCACTGACACTCCTAATGCCCAGACGCCTTCTTAATTCCTCGCTCGATACCCTGTCCCTAAGATTAACCCCACACATCCATCTCACCATTCTCTTCTCATTCCGTTCCATTCTATTGATATCCTCCGCTTTAACCGGCCAAGTCTCCGAGGCACAGGTCATTGCGCTCGTAACACCAAAGGTACAGTATAATAGTGGTGTATGTGGTGGATTTTGTTCTTTTATTTCAAATTTGATTTTATTAAGCGTTATTTCCACATAACGATTTTGATTACTTCCTTTGCGTTTATATTGTGTCGTCCCAGTTTTGGTTTGTTTATTTTGCAAGTTTTACATTATAATACACATTCCCTTTAACTCCTTCTATACCGGCGACATATTTTGTATTTGATTTCAGCTACATATAGACAATTTCATTAAGCTTAGGAAGGGTATCTACCCATTAGAAGGCTATAAACTATCTTAATTAATCCTTTTATCTACCACATATCCTTCCTAAGCTTCATGAAATTGTCTACATGTAGCTGAAATCAAATACAAGATACGTCACCGGTATAGAAGGGGTTAAGGTGGGGTGGGAGCCCTCTCATGGTCAGGAAAGCCAGATCAAACAGCATAACATCAAACAGTCACTCCGCACTTCCTTTCTCACTCAATCAGATGTCCACCTACGACTCACCTGGTATAGGAAGGCCTTCAAGATACGTCTGTGTTGTGATGCTGTGAGGTCCGTGGTGTTGACTAAGGGATCCAGCAGTACATTAAACGCTTCCTGCAACAATTAAAAGATATATCAATTACACTACCGGCTACGTACCATATGTATATATTCCTCTTAAATAATTATTCAGTTGTATAGTCCTTACAAAAGCATGCAATACATTAACCCACAAAATCCAGGGGGCTTCATATAATCCCGATCGGTGTGTTCGGGGCCCTTTGGGTACAGGCAAACTTCATAATTCAGTAGCTCCTGATTGAGACCACCTAGAGCAATTTTTTTTTTTGCAAATTGTAGAACTTTTTGGTGTCTGTAGACTGCCGTTGAGATGACATCGCTCCGATGCGTGGTTGCCGTGTTATGATGATTTTAGCACCTCATTAGAGACTCATATGAGGCCTCCCGGATTCCTGCCAATTTTTTGTTTTGGCTCATATGAGGCCTCCCAAATTCCGAGGGTTAAACATACACAGAAGACCTGTTACTTATCGCAATGTTGACTATAACAGCTCTCGTGTGATACCGGCTTAAGTGTGCAGCACATACCTGGAAGTCCTTGTGGTCGAGGAGCCAGAAGGCCTGGGTGATCTTGATGAGGGACGGAGAGAGAGAGAAACTGGAGGGGTACTTCACCAACTCCTCCACCACACGCACATAACTGTAACATACACACAATCACATGCGCACATCAGAAACATATATAAAACAAAGCTGGAGTGAGGAAGTATATGGATGAAGGCGGTGATGGTTGGGAGGAGGGGCGTCGACTGACTGGGGACAGAGGTGCATGGGGGCAGTTCGTTCGTGGCCACCCCTTTGGGAATCACGGCGTCAGGCAATAGATAGATAGGTAAATTTTTGGGGTCTATATATTTAGTATGATACCGGTATATCTTTATCAAATACTAATTTATGAACATATTTTCTTGAAATTAGAGAATAAGTTAATAGCTTCCAAATGTCTAGTACATTGCATAAAATGTTAAGTAGGAGAGAGAGGGAGAGGGAGAAAGGCAGAGACAGACAGACAGAGAGAGAGAGAGAGAGCAAGAGAGAGGAGAGAACGAGGGAGGAGAGAGAGAACAAAATAATAATACTAAATAATTACCCATCAGTGAGCAGTGAGGCCAAATCCAGAAACAGGTACTGGACGATGCGATGTTTGGTGGTGGTGGTGACTTCATGGAGGAGGAAGATCGCTAGGAGGGCGTGGAGCGAGGGTGGGGGATACATACCATTACCGTCCTCCTCTAGCCATGTCCGACCCACCGCGCTAATCTCCCCGCCAGCGCACCCGTCGCCCTTACCGCTTTCCTGGCTCTTTCCGCCGGCCTTTTCTAGTAGTTCGTCGATCATGAGTATCTCGTAGCCATCCAAGGAAGCGCTTAGGCGCTGAATCTCCGAGCGCCTGTAGAGAAAAGAAATGTTAATAATAATAATAATAATAATAATAATAATAAGCATGTTACTGCACTTATTTCTCACAAGCGCCAATTGTTTTTTTTGGCATCTTAGAAATACTTATAGATTTGCTATGTGTTGTTCTTAGCACCTTAAACACCGGATTCTTATAGTAGGTCGGCACAAAATCGTCCAAATATAACTAGAAAAAAATGAAAAAGACCTCGTGGTACAGAAAGGGTTAAACATACAGCGTGTATTTGTGATTATTTCTGTATACAGTATACAGTATAAAGGGTAATATACAGTATACAGTATAAAGGGTAATATACAGTATACAGTATAAAGTGTAATATTCTGACCTGTTGTGATATATTCGTGCCAGGAGCTGTGCCGGGAAGGGGACACTGCCAGGGGTGTCTTCTTGGGAGTCCTCTACTGCTGCTGCTGCTGCTGTTGTTGTTGTTGTTGTTGTTGGTGATGCTGACAACAGGCCACAGTGATAGAACCATAACACGGCACTTAAGTGTTGACGCACCAGATGGACAACCTGCACGCGGTTCTCTAATTCTCCCGCACCTGAAAAATAAGTTCTTAACCCACTGAGCACCAGGCACACCCCGCTTCACGAGTTAAATTATTCCCCACACTATTAATTGAGAGACGCTCACTAGAATCAAACTTGAGACATACATTCAGGAGTTCTACAGTGATCATACCTACCGTCTCTAGCTAATGTATATCATTATTGTATCATCCTATGTAACTTGTATTTGTAATGAAGAACTAAGTTGTTCCCCACACTATAAACCCACAGAGCACCCGGCAATGTAATATAAATGTACACTCCAGGACCAGCAGGTTGTCAAAAAAGAAAATATGTTTCCAGAAAACACCTGTCATTAAGGAGTCTTGTCCCCCCCCCCCAAAAAAAAGGAAAAGTGGGGGACGTACTCTGCAGTGTGATGTGGTTGGTGTGAGCGTAGTTCCTGATGGAGGTGATGGTGGTGGTGAGGGAGGCCAGGCTGGTTAGGTTCTGGTGTAAGGACGTCATGTTGTCACCGCTCAGGATGCCACACTCGGGGTAGAACAACGGTACACCTTCCACGGAGATATAACAAGAAAACATTAGAGGTATAGTATAGGTAATGTTTGAGAAAAAATATAAAATTATATAAGGTACGGGAACTCTAACTCTTATATTATTATTTTTTTTTCTCACCAACCAACTCTACTTCTAAACTCAATAAATGAAATCAACAAATACATGTGGCACTCCAAGGACTCGAACCTAGGATACTCGCATCGAGATTCCGCGCACTATGCATTACGCTATCAAGACAGTTAAATAAATATGCACAAGACTACGATTTATTATGCAGCTTCGAATAGTACAAAAAACATACAGCAGATGTCAACTTACAGAGAGCATCATCAGCCGCCTTAATACTGGTGACGCGGCCCCATGCCCAGTCAAGGAGGACGGGGAGAGAGCAACCCAACGAGGCAAAGCGGCCCTCGGCAAACTCGGCCACACACTGCTCCAATAGGGACGTTAACTGATGATCCAGCGCCACGTTTAGCAGTGCCTCACGTTCATGTACCTGGTCAAAAAGGGAACTTACGATTATTTTTAACTAGTTTTGTTTTTGTTTGCCTACATCCATACGAACAGCCTGTGTACATAATCTTTGTCAAAATGATATGCATAAGGTTAAATAGGTGATTAACCCACAAAATCCAGGGGGCCTCATATCATCCCGATTGGTGTGAACGGGGCAATTTGGGTAAAGGCAAACTTCATAATTCAGTAGCTACTGATTGAGACTACCTAGAGCAATCATTTGTTTTGCAAATTGTAGAACTTTTTGTTATCTGTAGACTGCCGATGAGATGACATCGCTACGACGCGTGGTTCCCGAGTTATGAGGATGTTAGATTTTGCTTCATATGAGGTCTCCTGGATTCCTGCCGATTTTTAGTTTTGCCTCATATGAGGCCTCCCGGATTCCGAGGGTTAAGGTAAGTCTAATCACTACCTGTACTACTAGTTCATTAATATCTCATTCCTTATCAACTATGGAACATAAGGTATTGATAAACTGACCATAGCCGAGGGAGTGGTTGGCGTGGCAGCAATGGGGTCCGCCGAGGTGGGTAGGAGGCCAGCAAAGACACAGTAAGCGTAGGCCTCCTCTGGGGTCACTACAGCCGAGGGTCCACGACAGGTTAGGAACGTCAGAGCTGCTTGTTGGGCACTTGGACAACGGTATTCCACCAGCCCTTCACTTGTTAACAGGTGGGCATCTAGGAAAAGGAGGATTTGATCAAATTAATAGAGAAGAGAGTACCTCAATTAAAATGTAAAACTTGCAAACTAAACAAACCAAAACTGGGACGATACAAGATAAAGGTAAAATAACTTATCAAAATTGCAATGTGGAAATAAAGCTTACAAAAATAAAAGAACACAATCCACCACATAGGGTGTACATTACTACATGAGCAACTTAATCTGGTTCCCAAGCAAACTAATCACACATATAACAACGCACTATCATCACGTTCAAGGAATATATTTGTTATTAATTTCACAACACCAAACTCCTCCAATGAAATTAATGAAAGCATATATTTATGTGATCCACCAGGATTCGAACCCGGGTTATCACACACAGATTTTTAGACACTTTAAGCATTACACCACCAAGACGGTTAAATTAATGAAAGTATTTATGTGTCAATTTGGGAAGTATGGGATGTTCTGGTAAATTTGACTAAACTCTGCATGAATAAAGAAACTACAATTAGTGTCAAAATGTTCTATTAAAATAAAATAAAATATATAGAGCAATAGATAGACTCACCATAAGAGAGTGCAGCGGGGTACCAATCAGTGTCGTTACACGTGCGTGAAGTGTGTCGTGACCATGATGCCTGTCTTGGGGTAGCACCTAACACAACCTCCCCTCCGCCACTACCACCCCCGCCCCCCGGCACACGGTCCAACTGGTGGAAGCTCATGTACGGACACAGCTGCTGCTCAGACAACTTTAGGCTCGATGGCATCTGGGCCTGGAGAGAAACATTGATACAGTATTCTAGCTAACTATAACACCAGCCCACCCAATTTGATGAAATTTATTTGAATTTGGGTTTGTTAACCCACGAAATCCTGGAGGCCTCATATGAGGCAAAAAAAAAAAATTGGCAGGCATCCGGGAGGCCTCATATTAGGCAAAATATGCGGCTAATAATCGCCGCTAAAATCATCATAACACGGCAACCACTTGTCGTAGCGATGTCATCTCAACGGCAGTCTACAGAAAACAAAAAGCTCTACAATTTGCAATTGAGTTGACGGCTCTAGGTGGTCTCAATCAGTAGCTACTGAATTATGAAGTTTGCCTGTACCCAAATGGCCCCGGACACATCGATCGAGATCATCCTCCCGGATTTTGTGGGTTAAAGGAATATCCAAAATAAAGAAAATAAATCAAATTGTGACTGAAAAAGATTCCACTATTACTATTATTAGATTACTTAAAATTAAATCAAAACTTTTATTTCATTATGAATATGAAAAAATTACAGACGTAGATATAAAGAATGGATAAAACTTACCTGATACCACTGATTAATATCAAAGACGGCCAAGTAGTGATTAACGGAGAGTCTGTTATCTTCCAGAACACCGCCAACCCAGCCAAACATACACAGAGACTGCTCAGGCACTGATCCAGCTGAAAAAAACCCACCAAAACACATATATTATATGTTAATTAACCCTTTCCCTGCAGGAGACATTCCTGAACAGCCTTTTAAAGCCTGTAAAATCGAGTGCAAGGGAGCTGGAGTGCAACAGGCCACACGTCCTTCTCCCAGCCAGGCGGCCGTGGAACTCTGAGTCAGAGTCTCGCAAGATATACAGTGCTGCCAAAGGTAAATGTAGCGAGATATTAGCGAGAATTGCTCATTTTACCGAATGTCTATGGTAGCGCTGAGGGTGAACCCCGCGAGCTACGAAGCTCGTTTTGGTGTCATTTTGAAGCTATTTTCTTTTAGTTTTTCGCTGAATACATTTAATTTCATTCAGACACTTGCCTAATCAATCAGGATTGCCTGATGGAGCCTTAATATGGCGGAAATATGCCCGCAGAGAAAGTGTTAAGCCGAGCAAAATTGTCAGGAGGTAGGTAGAATAGAACACAGATTGGAGTTATCCGATTGAAAGGGTTAAGCTAAACAAAACAAAAATAAATAAATACAAAAACAAAAATACTAATAATAATAAAATACCGGTACTGTATTACTAACCATCCTCATCAGGCGTCGCGAGTGTAGAGACGGCCCCGGTAGCCGCCGCGGTCGCTGCAGCGGCGGCAGCGGTGGAGGTGGTATGGTGGACACAGGTGGCGGCAAACACTACACTGGGCCGGGCCGCCTCACCCCGCACCCCACCTAGGCCACCCACGGCGTCAAACTCGAACCTCGGGGAGATGGAAGTGAGCCCCTGGTACCACAGACCGTGACCCTCGATCCACACCTTGTTCTCGTAGTTCATGGCGTACATGGTGCACAGCGCATTGGAGCCGGATTTGTCCTCTCTACGGCTCTCTGGTAACAAGCAAGGAGCATAAGGAATTATAGTGTAAAACTTGCAAAATAAACAAACCCAAACTGGGACGAGACAAGATAAAGGTAAAATAACTCATCAAAATCGCTATGTGGAAACAACGCTTAAGCAAAATAATAATTCTTTATAAATAAAAGAACACAATCCACCACATACGGTGTACATTACTATATGAGCTAGTATATAAAGATTTAATAGTTAAACATTAACACAATTAACAGCTTCTTATAGTATATAAACTTATAAAGTCATCAACAAAGATGTTATGATCTGGAAAATGGTATAGTGACTCATGATTATAGTTTAGAAATTACAGTAAACACCCGCCCTTTCGGAATTCCAAGACTTTCGGACGAGCATTTCAATTCGGACTCATGGTTCAGCCTTTCGGATTTGTCCGAAAGGCTGAGAAAAATTAAATCGCATTCGGACTTGTCTGGTTAGGTGAATGTGTCTTCGGACATTATTTCTGACAAGTCCGAATGGCAGCGGTTTCCCCCCGATGAGTCTGAAAGGGCGGGGGTTACTGTATTGATATTGTACCAATAACTGTGTAAATCATGTTTTAATTAAGGTAATATGGTTTTATCGAGTTTATTTTTGTTTGAGCGTATTAATAAGCGCTCATTTAAATAAGAAAAAATTATTATTATTAAATACCTGCAGGGTTCCAGCTGCGACACAGCCAGAGGTATACAAAGTTCTTGGGGTCATTCTCGGGTTCCTGGCAGGCAAAGGACAACACGGGAGGCATGTTCTCTTCATAAGGACTGGTGCAGCTGTAAGGAGGTATTCAGTCATATTATTCAATTGTAAAATTTGCAAAATAAACAAACCAAAACTTTAGACGAACACAGTAAAAAAGACAAAACAACTTATCAAAATCGCTATGTGGAAACAACGCTTAACCCTTCTTGCCTGGGCTCGCCATCCTAAGGACATTATTGAGATCCGGGACTTTTCATATCTGTAAACTGGCGTTGAGTAGAGCTCTCTAGGTCAACTGGTTCAGTTGTGATGACGATTTCCGTGGAGAGATTCGATGCGATGTTAGCAATATCGGACATTTGCAGACACTAATTTCGTCATAGCATACAACAACAACATTGATTCGACGTCTCCTTTTTGTTTTCGGAGGTGCGGTGTCGCAAAGACAGGCTTTGTTTACATGCGTCGGACGCACGGCTTTCAAAACACGCTTAATAGGCTTTCAAGCTTACGGATTTTAAAATGACACCCGGGCTCCTGCCCATCTGCCGCGGTGTCATTTTAAAATGACAACCAGGCAGGAAGGGTTAAGTAAAATAATAATTTATAAATAAAAGAACACAATCAACCACATAGGGTGTACAGTACATTACTATATGAGCAAGTCAATCTGGTTCCCAAGCAAACTGATCGCACATATAACAATGCACCATCGTCATGTTCAAGAAATTAGTCAATTTAGGAAGTCAGACAGAGCCCGAATAGGGACAACACAACAGAGAGAGCTACAATAAACTTACTCAATGGTGAGGGTGGAGAGACTGATAATCTGGAATGCCCCGAAGTTGTAGCCGACGATAAGTGATGCCAACTGTGGGATGAAGGCCAGCGCCGTGATGGACACCAGGTGGGAGGGCGTCTCAAACAACACATTATCATCGGGGCCAACCAACTGGAACCTCCCGTTGTATATCATACCATCTACGATAAACACAAAATGTATTAACAAAGTTTATAAATAATGAAGGGAAAACAAAATATTGTACTGTACTGTCAACTGGGTAAATTAGGACTTACGTGCCAATATAAAATTACAGTAGATAAACTAACCGTCTCGCGTTTACGATACAATTTGCATTTTTACCAGGATTATTTAACCCCTTAACCCTCCACACCCGGCTGGACACCATAGAGTTCATATCGAGTTCGCCCCGTAACGCCCGGCTGGCCTCCATAGATCCATTGCATTATGTCTTAGCGGATGGTCCGTATGACCAACAAGAACAAACACACAGCCAGTCAGTCAGCTGACTCTTGCTTGCTTGTGGACCTCTCGCAAGCTTGCATTGATAATCAAAATTTATTTTCTCTTTCAGGGCATCTAGGACTTTGTCATATTGTTCTAGCAACTGTGAGATATGATCTTCCGGCTCTAAACTCTAGTTGTTCTATGTTGTGAAACCTATTTTCTTGAATATATTCAGATTTTTCCTTGTAACACCAAAAATGTTAGTGATGCAAGATTTTAATGCTACTGGGCGATAGTTTTTCTGCAGGGCCTTACCGGTACCTCCTCCTTTGTGGAGTGGTACAACTGCTGTAATTTTAAGGCTTTTTTGGATTTCTCTAGTAAGCTATATAAATAATTTTAATCAAATTAACCATTCTGCCTTGGCGATCTATTTACGCTCCGTCGCCGCGGGTTGAGCGTTATGGCTTTATTTTCTTAATAGCTAAGCAACGGTAATAGGTAGAAAGACATACTTAATTGGAAAATGAAGTACATACTGTTATCTTGATCCTGGTGTTGACCAGACATAGCTATGTTGTCGGCTTGTTGAGTTATGTGGCTGTAAATATTACGCTCGCGGGAATATAAGAGGTCTACCGAGGTCCGTGGTGAAGGTTCAGTGTTGTGTATAAGAGGCCTGCCGAAGTGCGGGGGTTAAACCCTTCAGCACCATGACGTAATTTTCATCATATTCTGGTTATCATTAGACGATTTTCTTTAGTTTATAATCTACCTCTAGATCTCAAAGGGGTAAATGCAATCTCAATTAACCCTCTGAATAACATAGGTCCTTCTGAAACTGCATATAATCATCTAACTTTAGCCAGAATGAAAGGTATAAAGACGTCTTGGTGATGAAGGGGTTAATAATAATAATAATAATAATAATAATAATAATAAGATACCAGTATATATATGTATTTTTTCAACCAACCTGTTAAGCACATGGTGGGGTGAGAGTTGTTGATGATGGTGGTGCGGCGGGTTTGATCGGCCCGGGGGTCGGGGGTCACCACCCGGGTCAGGCTACCCGGGGACACTTCGTCTGACAGAACCTTGTTACCTGACATGGGAAAAACATAAATTATTTTCTATATTTTCACCAACCCATCAATTAACTTTTGTATCACTTCCAAAGACATAATTTGAACTAAAAAACATAATTTTACCTTTGCATATACGATAATGAAGACTGAAAATTAAAAAAATATATATATATAATATATACCGGTATATATATATATATATATATATATATACCCGGTATATATATATTGTTCTCATTACCTCCAAGGTCAAGTGCCAGATCAAGTAGATGTAGTGTGCCGTGTGCCGTGCCGACCACCAGTATACCGTGCCACACCCTCAGCTCCGCCACCAGTGTACCACCATCAACCACCAGCTCACCGCCCGACACCATACACAACCTGCTCACCTAATAAACAAAAATACAAAGAGGATTACGAAACTATACATTCCTATAGAAAGAGATAAAAGAGGACTTCTGGAATGACACCATCAGTGTCATTTCAGGCGTCTCGGAGAATGAAATAACAATCCTGGGAGGGGACCTAGATGGTCACGTGGGAGCATCTACAGATGGATACGAGGGAGTACATGGAGGAAATGGTTACGGAAGGAGGAATCTGGAAGGCAAATATATACTAGAGTCCTGCGTTGCACTCAACATGGTTGTGTGTAACACGAAGTTCAAAAAAAGACAGAGCCATCTGATCACATACAACTCTGGGGTCTCCAGTAGCCAGATAGATTACATCTTGGTTAACAGGATAGACTGGAAACTAGTTCGGGATGTAAAGGTCATCCCGAGCGAAGAATGTATCCCTCAGCATAAGCTACTTGTGTGCGACATGAGCTTATACAGAGATCCTAAGCGCAAGAAGGTATACATGCCCAAAAGGAAAGTGTGGCTGCTGAAGAACAAGGAAGTTAGGGATAGGTTTCATAGTGAACTGGAGGAAATTAATAGAAATAAGGAAGCTAGGCCTAGCAATGTAATTAGTAAGCATTGTTTGGAGCAATCCGGCTTCGCCGCAGAAATTTTCTATCGAAAAATGTACACATTTAACCTGCTGTCTAATTCTTTATCCAAAATATGCTGGGGCTGGATGGGAAAAAACGTCTTAAAACAGTAGGGTGAATGGGGCCGAATGGATACAACCCCAACAAGTAAACGTGGCACTAACCTTGTGAGGGAAGTGGAAGGTACGTGTGAGCCTGGAAGAATATAGTGATAGTAGATAGTAGAGCCACCAGTCCCTGAGGCTTACTGTCTGCTCCAAGGTCCACACCAACGACCACGTGGGATGCCGAACCTTCAATTTGGGTTGTATCCATTCGGCCCCATTCAGCCTACTGTTTTAAGACGTTTATCCATTCGGCCCCTTTCAGCCTACTGTTTTAAGACGTTTATCCCCATCCAGCTGTCAATTTTTTCCTGGTGAGCGATAGCAAGCCAGCATTGTTTGGAGCAATCCGGCTTCGCCGGAGACATTTTTCTATCGAAAAATTTACAAATTTAGCCTGCTGTCTAATTCTTTATCCAAAATATGCTGGCTGGACACCTGGATGGGAATAAACGTCTTAAAACAGTAGGCTGAATGGGGTCGAATGAATACAACCCAGAAAGAGAGAAAAACCAACCTTGTGAGGGAAGTGGAAGGTACGTGTGAGCCTGGATGAATATAGTGATAGTAGAGCCACCAGTCCCTGAGGCTTACTGTCTGCTCCAAGGTCCACGCCAACGACCACGTGGGATACCGAGCCTTGACCTATGCCACACACGGAGGTCACCTGAAAACAAAAAACAGATATGTGAGTATTAATTCAAATTTTTTCACCAACGAACTTCACTTCTAAACTCAACTAATGAAAGCAATAAATACATGTGGCACTCCAAGGACTCGAACCTAGGGTACTCACACCAAAATTCAGCGCATTTATAAATTATGCTATCAAGACAGTTAAAGAATTATGCACAAGTCTACAATTTATTATGCAGTTATTATGTTGCTTTCAAAGTTTAATTTCCGACAAATTTAAATGCATTTTTCCACATACTTCATAATTCAGTAGCTACTAAGAGATTGAGTCAACTTTTGTGCAAATTGTAGAACTTTTTGTTGTCTATAGACTGCCGTTGAGATGACATCGCTACGACGCGTGGTTGCCGTGTTATGATGATTTTAGCGGCGATTTTGCCTCATATGAGGCCTCCCGGATTCCGAGGGTTAAAAAAAAAAAAAAATGCATAAGTAAATATTTGTGTGGTAAATTGTTGACCCACCCTGGCTCCTGTGTTGTTGTGTAGAACGGCACCAAAGGTCCATGCTGCCTTCCTGGTACCTGTGTTGGTCTCTATGATCTCCACAGTAGGCCCCACGGCTCTCCAGGCCAGCTGACCGTCTCCCACAAACCCACCCAGTATTGCTTTATCACACACCAAACTCTGGAAACAATAAAGTACGGTATTATTATTACGGGTGGATGGGACTCGTTAGCTTTGGTCGGCAACCCATCTAGGGGAGATAACCTTATATAAATCCGGGTGGATGGGACTCGTCAGCCTTGGTCGGCAATCCATCTAGGGGAGATAACCTAGTAAGAGTTATGTTATCGGGCGTACCACTACCGACATACAGCATAACTCCTCTCTAAAACATTAACCTAACCTAACCTAGTATTCATGTAGTAATGAGAATACTAGGTTAGGTTAGGCTTTTTAGTTTGGTCAAGTATTTATAGATGATTTATGTTGTATGTCGGCAGTGGTAAGCCCAATAACACAACTCTTACCGATAACCTTATATAAATCCGTACTGCTACTGCTAGGCGGTGGACTTCCAAGTTGACCGAGGATAAGTGGCCTGAACTACGACAAGGTAGACATGATCGAACCACCTCCAGGTGTTCCTCTTCACATTCAATAACCTAATACTTTCATAGTCACAATTTTTCAAGACAATACAATAAGTAACACCCCGTTCTTAACATTAATATCAATTACAAACCCCAATGTACTTGAATAAACTAATGAAAGCATATGGTCCTCCCGGGATTCCAACTCGGGACACCACACCCAGAACATAAGGATCTAAACCATTACACCACCAACACATAGTAAATAGCTAACCTGTATTTGTCCCGGCAGATCTTCCGAGTTGGTGTGCGTGTCATTTTCCAGCAGAAGTGGTGGCAGAGGTGTGTGACGCACGGCACTGGCCACCTGGAGCACACTCACACCCACCATTATGTACTGAAACAAAATTTAACTACATTAGGCCTAGCCTAGGCTATAACAAAGTGATAATTAGGCTATAGGATAATGGGTATTTATAACCGAAACTACCACTAATTATTTCTCAATATTTGAAGGCTATTATAGAATAAGGATGTTGCAAAGATCATATTAAAATGTGTTTCAACCTCCGGAGATACATATTACATTTTATGTGCACTAGGCTAGTAGGCTATATAAAGTACTATTAAAAACAAAACAAAATCTCCCTATGGATGGCAGTGAAACTCTTATTAAGCCCCTTACTGTTGTTGTTGTTCCCCAAGCTGCCTGGCCGAACAGCCCCAAGGCCCCAAGCAAGGCCAAGGCCATAACCAAGCGCCCCAACAGAACCCTTCCTGCCGACCACAATAAAGCCTGGGTGACCGAAGCCACTCCATGGCGGGGAGCTGAGGAGGGTGGGAAATGCCCAGGGCCCTGTGCCCCTCAGCAATTATGAAGAGAAAGTTGAGGGGCAAAGGAAAAATGTGACGCTTTAGCTTCCAATCTTGGTAGATTGGGAGGTCAATCCACGGAAGAGACGCCGTCACTTGAGATCTAGAAAATATATAAGTAAAAGGAACAGTCAGAGTAAGCTATGGGTATGGCAGACTCGGCAGAGATCGCTCAGCTCTCACTCTGATAGACCAGCCCATCACCACTCCCCTTACTGTTAAAAGATATGCTGATTTCAATAATTCATGTGGGGGGGGGGGGGGGGGCAAAGTGCCCCCTCAACCCATCCTATATCCAAAGGCAAAAAATATTGTATAGGCCTATTTACTCTGAAAATGACTTAGGCTACATCTGAGTGTTTTAAGATGTTGGATACTATGGATAGGCCTAATGGGAGAAATAAACATTTCCGGGGCTTGTAACGAATTTCAACTAGGCTACTGTAGCCTAGCCTATAGGCCTAATGATGAAAACTACCTAAAACCAAAAAGAAAAACCATGGGAAAATTAGTGGTAGCCTAGGCTAGTGTCGATTATACTTTCCGGATAATCAATCATCCCTATGGATATGATAGGTTTAGGGTTAGGCCTAGGCCTACTCATCGAGAAAAATACATGGAAAAAATGTGGAGGAAGAGAAATGGGCAAGGGGGGGGGGGGGGGGGGGGGGGGGGGGGGGCGGGGGGGGGGGGGGGGGGGGTGGGGGGGGGGGGGGGGGGGGGTGGGGTGGGGGGGGGGGGGGGTGGGGGGGGGGGGGGGGGGGGGGGGGGGGGGGGTGGGGGGGGGGAAAGGGGGAGGAAGTGAGTGGGGGTCTTTAACAAAAACAAAACTGGGTCAATATACAGGAGGCGCTATAATATAGGTAGCAAAATTCTAATAGTAGTTTTGGGTTCCTATCATCATAGGCCTATACTTCATTTCTATATACTTATTATCCCCGGGAAAAAAAAAAAACAAATCTTGGGATTTTTAATTTATTTTCTTGGGATTTTTTGTTTTGGTCATTAACCTAACCAAAAAACCTAACCTAACCTAACCTAATAGCCCCCAAATACATTTAGGTTAGGTTAGGTTAATAAAAAATAAATAAAAAACCCAAGATTTTTTTTTTTTCCCCGGGGATAAAAAGTAGGCCTATATAGAAATGAAGCATATGATGATAGGAACCCAAAACTACCATTATAATTTTGCTACCTATATTGTAGCGCCTCCTGTATATTGACCCAAAACTGTCCCTTAATCTATCCTTCTAGCCTACTCCAAACTTTCCCTCCTAGCCTACTAACGTTTCTGAGCCAGTACCGATTCAAAGGTCAGCCCTGTGGATCTCCACAGTCTGCGGGCGGGTTCAAAAGAAGAAGAAGAATGGCTAGGCTATAATTTCCAAATAGGCCTAGCCTAGGCCTACTTAGGCTACCTTACCTAGGCGATAGTTAAAGAGGCATGCATGGGAATAGCCTAATCAACCTAGGCTATGCCTGAGTAACGTTACGTAGTAAACTGAAATAAAATATATCTTGGCAGCCGTAGGGTATAATTAAGCCAATGTCAGGCGGCCTAAATATCACGTTCAAGATGTGACTTTCGGGATTTTAAATGATTTTCCCATGAAATTGAAGATGCTCTTCTCCAAACCATTATAATCCACTTCTGTCGCGGTTGCAAGCATAAATAACTAACAGAATAATTACACATACTCACGTGGGATTACTATCTTCTCGTCAAATCCCAGATCATAGAATACTGCCGGCGGGAAATTGAAAAAATCCTAGGAGCTCTGTCATATCACGCGGAATAACAAACCGCCATGTTGAAACTAGACGTCAGCCAATCACAGCCGAGCACAGGCAGCCATCTTCCATGTGTCCGAATCCTTAACACACTTGTAAATCTGTAGAGTAAAATGTGTAAATCATATTGAAAATACCACTATATATATCAATACATTTTAGCTAGTGATAGGTTTAACAATGCTAAGGCAAAGGCAGAATCAAAGCTAAAGGAAATTACATCAATAATAGTAAATACAAAAAGGGTGTAAAATTTCTCCCAGGCCGATCGGACACATGGCTCGGGCTCTCGACACTGGTTCGAAATCTTTGGCGCGAAAGAGTGACACATTATTGATTTGTGGAGGAGGTGAGTCAGAAAGGGTGTATCCTCACGCCTATATCGAAAGCCTATAGTGCCTATATGAACATGAGTGCCACTAGAATGGATCGAGTTGCCTGAGATATATGGAAAGAGCTTGTGTAGTGAGGTCTGCCACGAAGGAATCCATCGATATGTTTACTTGCAAGATGGCGTAGGTAAGTGTCGATTTAAATTTGTCCATTTAAAGGGAATGGTGATGTTAGGACTATATTCACTATATACAACTAAATTGGCCTTGGTTATAGGTTCTAATTATGTTGTTAAACAAGGCAAATACATTATTCCCTATTGATTATGTAGCAAAACAAATATATACATATATTTTACCACTCTAATTATATAATAAAACAGTTATTGCGCATTATTGATAAGGTTTTATTAGGTAATATTAATAAAATATTGCAATACATTGCGTATAATTAATGTTGATATTTTGATGTTGTTTAGACATTTATATCCGGGTTATGGAGGCGTGCGAGGGTTGCCAACAGCCTCTGGAGGAATTTATTCTACAAAACCATTCTGCGACGTATTTTTCGCAACTTAGGTTTTGGGTTAGGCTATAATTATGTGAAGTTAAATATACATATGCCATTATCAAGTCGAAATATCGTATGTATTATTGGCTCAAGTGTCAAATAAACGTCCAGCAAAAGACAAAGAGCCATCGCCATAATGTAACCTTGAACTAAACTGTGCAGTTGAGGAAGAAGGACAGAGCCTAACAGAGAGAATGATACGCAATTCTCCGTTTTTCATGCGTAGTACTCTCTTATTGGTCGGTAAACTGGTGAGGGAGACTTAGCATGTGGTAGACTGTGTAAAGAAGCAGCCAAGATGTGAGGCAAGAGTGTTATGGAGGAGGAGAGGGAAGCAAGAGCAGTCTGTGTTGTGAGGGAGCTTCTTCTACTGTTTGGGGGAATCAGCTGATTGGAACGTGAACAGAGTCAACAAGGGAACGTAACTCTCCTGGCAATAACCCTTTTACCAGATGATTTAACCGTCTTCTACACCATCACATTTTTTATTAGATGATGTAACCAGCTTCTACACCAACACAATGTCTCAAAATTACCAAACGACCTACCAGCCCCTTGCTGGGCCCAATGATCATGTGGGACTGACTCTGGCCCAAGATGATGATGGTGACAGGGATGATGATCTCTCTCCAGACACTCACAGTAGTATGGTATTCCACACTGTGCCTAAATCCAACAAGTCCAGATGGAACCACATGGAAAATTTGGATTGGTTCTTTATTCAGCTGTACCGCTATCACCAGAACCATGGGTTGCTCTGCATGGCACTGCAGCAGATGTTTGAGCTTGCACAGTTTGCTTTCATGATGTTTTTCACCGTGTTCCTCTTCACCTGTGTGGACTATGATGTTCTCTTCAGAAACAAATTGCCATCCCATCCCCACCTAGATCCCAATATAACAGACAAGATCACCCTCTACGATGTGATCCGAACTCACGACCAATGCATGGCTCACTACTCCTGGAAGCTGGTTCTCTTCACCCTTATGGCTTCATTGTTCTGGTTGGTGAGGCTGTTCCATTCCATCTACATGCTGTTCCGCTTCTGGGAGATCAAGTTGTTCTTCAATAAAGCTCTGGGCATCATCGACAAGGATCTCAACAACATCACGTGGGAGGAGGTTGAGCAGCGCGTCATGGAAGTACAGGTAGGACCGTACGAAAGGTTTAACCTGGGAACGGTGAGCATCCTTAATCGAGTCTGTAGGCTAGGCCTAGGCCTAGTGATTTTTTATTTTGTTTTTTTCCCGCATAGGCTAGCCTAGGCTAGAAGAAGAAAAAAACACTACAGACTCAATTTAGGACACTCGCTGTTCCCGGGTTAATAACCATACCATAACCCCTTCACCACCACTACTCATTATAGGCTAGGCCTATTCTTGTTGCTATTAGAAGATTTTCTTTAGTAGCCTATAGGCCTTTAGGCTAATCTACCTCTAGGACACTGAGGGGTAAATACTTTCTAAATAAACTGTGAATATATAATATGGGATCTTAAACTAGGCCTAAATTTTGTTTACTTTTTTTTCTTCGGAATCCAAGGTAAAAGGGTCTCGTGGTGCTGAAGGGGTTAAAATGGTTGTATAATATTGTTTATGTGTAAGTAGTAGCTACTAAGTTTGAAATACAGGTGAATTTTCTGATTAACACGCGAGTTTTCTAAACACACAGTTTAATCAAATTTAATTTAATTTCCGCAGGTAATGACATAGGCCTATATAGAAATGATGTATCAGCCATAAAGATGATAAAGACTGTATATATATGTTACAAAGATTGAGATATCTCGCGAATGTGTCAATCGGGAAAAATACCAAAGTACATTACTACCAGTCATATTGATAAAGGATAAAGTATTCGGGCATACCACCCGCCATGTTTAGACTACTCGCACGCTCGTGATTATGTTCCCGTCTATTTTGACTGCCGTGGGATACAACGGGTTGAGGACCTCAACCCCCCCCCCCTGCCGTGGGACACAATAACGGGTTGAGGACCTCACCCCCCCCCCCATGACTTATTGTCTTTATCATAGGCTATATATTACCAGCAGGGGGCAAATAACAGAAAATATAGACGGGAACATAACCGCGAGCGTACAACCTATGTAAACATGACGACCGTACGCCCGGATACTACATGCTTACTGTATTTTTTTAAGATAAATTGCATCATATATATTGTATAAATAAATTTAAATTATAACATTGTTCTGATCAGTCATAAAATATGTCACTCCCCTCCCTTCCCCTCACTATCACCCCTTCCTTCATTACCCTCACTATCTCACCTTCCTATAGTTGATATATTTCAAATATATCTATCTGTACTATACCGGTATGTGATACATTTCAGATTGAGCAGCGAATGTGCATTCACAAAGAATCCTTGTCAGAATTGGACATCTACCATCGTATCCTGCGCTCGGAGAACTACTTCATCGCTATGGTCAACAAGGACGTTGTTCCACTCAAGATAGACGTCCCCTTCATGGGAGAAATGGTGTTCTGCACTAAAGGACTAAGATTCAATATTGAGTTTATGTTATTCTGGGGTCCTTGGGCTCCGTTTAGGAAGTGCTATCAGTTGAAAGACGAGTTCAAACGTTTAGAAAATAGGCATCACCTAGCGGAAGAACTTCAGAAGCAGTTTCTCTATGTTGGTGTGGTTAATTTAGTTCTTTTCCCATTTGTGCTGTTGTTTCAAATTCTGTATTCCTTTTTCCACTATGCAGAGGTAATTAAGCGTGAACCTGGTAGTTTAGGTAGCCGACGATGGTCCCACTATGGTGAGGTTTATCTCAGACATTTTAACGAGTTAGATCACGAGATGATGGCTCGCCTCAACAGGGGTTACAAGGCAGCTTCTCAATATATGAATATATTTTCCTCTCCCATCATAGCCATTGTAGCAAAACACATAGCACTGGTGTCTGGAGCGGTGCTGATGGTGCTGGCTGGTCTGAGTGTGTATGATGAGGATGTACTACAAGTGGAGCACATTCTCACCATCATGACCTGCCTAGGTGCCGTCATCGCCGCGTGCCGGGTCTTTATACCGGACGAGAATCTGGTGTTCTGTCCAGAGATACTGATGCGGCGGGTACTGGCAGAGGTGCACTACCTGCCGGACCACTGGAGGGAGAAGGCTCACTGCTCAACCGTCAGGAAGGAGTTCTCTCAGCTGTTCCAATACCGTGCCATCCACATGCTGGAAGAACTTATGTCACCCATAATCACCCCTCTCATACTTATCTTCAAGTTACGCTTCAAGGCCCTCGATGTTGTAGATTTCTTCCGCAATTTCACGGTGGAGGTTGTTGGAGTGGGTGATGTTTGCTCCTTTGCCCAGATGGATATAAGAAAACATGGTAGCCCAACCTGGCAGCCCGACACTATGGCACCTGACCATAATGAACCAAGTTGCTCACAGAAGCTCGGGATGACAGCGGACGGAGGAAAGACTGAACTTTCATTACTACACTTTACTATGACAAATCCTAGATGGAAACCCCCTCAAGAGTCCTCAGCATTTATTACTGCTCTTAAGACTCAGGCTCAAAGAGACATGAATAACTTAACAACTTTGGAAGAAGAAAATGCTCTATATTGTTCACTAAACTCGCTGTCCTATGGAGGAGGTCTAGGCACCACCAGTATGTTACAACCTTGGATGACGGGCGCCCCGGGAGGTGCTCAACTGCAGCAGTCAATGTGGTCGGCACAAAGCGTCAGGGGCAGGATGTCTCGGGTGGAAGGTTCCCGGCACGGTCCTACCGACGGTATCCTCTCCATGGTGAAGCAGTCCAATATAGATGATACCATAGGTGGCAGCAGCGTCAACACTTCTGGACCATTGGTGGACCCAGTCATGGCCCCCAGTATACTCAGTCCAGCCTCCATGATGGGTAACAGTGTGATGGGGATGCTACCTCAAGACCTCACAGCGGTTGACATGAGTTTAAGTACACTATTCCTACATGAACTACACCAGAGACGGCGGGCTCGGTCTGCCTACACTGACCACCCTCATCCTCCTCCCTCAGGTCCACAAGGGCCCCCTGGAGGAATCTTTCAGTCAGTAACCCTTCATGATCAGCAACTGCCACCACCACCCAGCGTTAGTGACCCTCCTTCTGTGTCCTTCCAAAGGACTCAGGAGAAACGACCTCTTTTAAGTGAACCCTAAAGTTGTGAAAGCTTTGATACTCTTATTATTTTTAACTACTATACTTAACCATTATAGTTGTACTCCCAAAGGGTCCCTTGACTTAACCACCAGCTCCTAGGGTAACTCCAGTCTATTCTTTATCATCTGTTAAGAAATAATGACTCCCAAGTCTCTTGTAACACTTAGTGGGTTGGAGCAAACAGGCTGTAAATTTCCATCTACCTTATATAATCTATTAGACTTTTTACAAATGGTAGAAGTATCAGCTTGATTGCTGAAGTCCTTTTATTTTTATTTTTTAGTTATGAAAGGTTGGGAATCTAGAATTCTAGACTCGCTAATTAACCCTTTCAAGCTCCAATACGCGTTTCTGTTCTGTTTCTGGCTACTATTAGACGATTTTATTCAGATTAGTAACGGTATATGGAAGTCAAAGTGTTGATTAAGATAGTATTTATCCTTTTAATACCCACAGATCCTTCCTAAGCTGCATAAAACCGTCTAATGATAGCCAAAATAAACTGCTAAAACACGTCAGAGCTTCAAAGGGTTAATACAGAATAGACTACAGGTTACCAAACATTGAGCAGAGTTACTTTTAAGGATAAACTATAAAGCCGGTATCACACGAGCGCTTTTTCACTCAACACTGGTCTGGCTGCTTGTGAGGTTAACATTTAAGATTTTTATGTTACCTAAATTAATCTACTATCGGTCTAGTTTCCGATACCAGCGCAAAATATTCCAGAAATGTTGCCAGAAAAATGTTGATCATCAAATTAAAATGTAAAACTTGCAAACTAAACAAACCAAAATTGGGACAAGGACAATATAAAGTCAAATTAAATTATCAAAATCGCTATGTGGAAACAACGCTTACTAAAATGAAAATTATTAAATAAAAGAACACAATCCACCACACAGGGTGTACACTACTTCACGAGCAAGTTAATCTGTTTCCCAAGCAAATGTTGACTATAAAAGCTCTCGTGTGATACCGGCTTAACTAACCCTCTCACATCCTGACGCAATTTTTGAACCTATTAGGGATACTTTAAAGCCTTTGTTACCATCCGGGGTATTTATAAACCTTTAGTTTATTTACTTCAACCTCTGCAGTTGTCTTTGAGTTAGCTGTGGGCAGAAACTAATTTTGGAGAGGTAATTATAAGAGTGAGAGTAATCTATTTCTTATTGCTAATCTGGCAACCTCTGCACCATAAGGATGTGAGAGGGTTAATATATACATTTTCATTGCGAGGAGTTGCATACTAGTCCATATTTGTTTTCATATGAATAAGTTGGTAGAGGTAATGTGAACCTTTAACCCTTTGAGTACCAGCGACGTGTGTTACATTATATTCTGGCTATATTTAGACGAGAGGTGTGGAAATGAGTTACTTGAGAAGTGCGTGTGGAGTTACATGGAGGGATGGACAGACGAAGGAGGTGCGGCGTAGAGGTAGATGTGCTGGAAAGTGTGAAAAGGAACACCTTGAGATGGTTCGGCCATATGGAACGTATGGGAAGCGAGAGCATGACTAAGAGGGTTTACGAGAGCAAGGTGGAAGAACAGAGAGGGAGAGGTAGACCGAACGAGAGGTGGAAGGATGGAGTGAGGAAGTATATGGATGAAGGCAGTGCTGGTTGGGAGGAAGGGCATCGACTGACTGGGGACAGAGGTGCATGGGGGCGGTTCATTCGTGGCCACCCCTTCGGGGATCACGGCGTCGGGCAATAGATAGATAGATAGACTCCACCACATACCATAGGGTGTACAAAACTACATGAGCAAGTTAATCTGTTTCCCAAGCAAACTAATCGCACACATAACAACGCACTATCGTCACGTTATTATTAGGCAATATTGTTCAGTTTAGGAAGGACTTGAAGATTAAAAAATATCCTACCTAAGCTTCATAAATGAGTCTAAATATAGTTAGAATAACATGAAATATACATCACTCATATTAACCCTCCGGGCCCGGGCTGTATCTCCAAAGGACAGTGTGGGCTACCCGGGCGATCTGGCCGAAAAACGTCTAGGCCTAGGCTACCGTATTTTTGTTTAGTTTAACTGCTAGAAATTTCCCATGCATCTATAAACGTAGTGCGGTTTCCAATCTGTAGACTGGCGTTGAGTAGAGCTCTCTAAGTCAACTGGTTCAGTTGTGATGACGATTTCCGTGGAGCGAATTTTTCCGCGATGTTGACAATATCTGAGCTTTTCAGACACTAATTTCGTCTGACGTCACAACAATAACATTGATCCGACGTCTCCTTATTGTTTTCGGAGGTGCGGTGACGCAACGATCGGCTTTGTTTACATGCGTCGGACGCACAGCGTTCAGACCAAGCTGAATAGGCTTGAAAGCTTACTGCTTAGCAACAGGACACCCGGGCTCCTGCCCTTATTTCGTGGTGTCCTTTCACACGGACACCCGGGCAGGAAGGGTTAAGGGAGCCCACCTTGCTTTTTTTTTATCTTTCTCTTTGGCTTGTATCCATTCAGCCTACTGTTTTAAGATGTGTACCCCCATCCAGGTGTCAATATTTTCCTGGCGAGGGGTAGCGAGCCAGCATATATATATATTTTTTGACAGCAAGCTAAATTTGTACATTTGTCGATAGAAAAATGTCTCCGGCGAAGTCGGATTACTCCATACAATGCTGGCTCGCTATCGTTCGCCAGGAAGAAATCGACACCTGGATGGGGATAAACGTCGTAAAACAGTTGGCTGAATGGGGCCGAATAGATAAAAGGAGAGAAAGATAAAAAAAAAAAACGGTGACCCCCCTTGAAAGTGTTAACTTAATGACATTCTCTTTGTAAATGACAAAATAATGTGTTTTAAGATTTTTATTGTGTATAATATGTACTATAAGATTTTTGTATTTTCTTAAAGTTTGATTGGATCATTTGTATGTATAATGATATCGATGCAGTTGAATGTTAAGCCGGTATCACACGAGTGCTCTTTCACTCAACATTTATCCTCAACACTGGTCTGGCAGCTTATGTGGTCAACATATATAATATTTCGGTTGCCTAAGTTCGTCTATCATCAGTCTAGTGTCCAATACCAGTGCAAAATATGCCAGAAAAATGTTGATCATGGAATGTTGACTATAAAAGCTCTCGTGTGATACCGGCTTTAGAGTGAATTGTGAGCTTGTTGTCCTTTTCCAATAATGCGATGTAAATTTAACTGTTTTTTTTGTATATAATTTGATTAATAAAGCTGTGATTCAACGTTGGTTTATCTTTAGCCTTGCTCGAACAAATAAAATACCAGCTTATTATTATTATGACGAAATATACACAGACAAAAGCGGTGTCCCATTTTCTTGCCTTGATATAATTTTCCTCTATTGGTATAATATTGGTATAATATTGGTGTTTTGTATTTGTGTGTTCGTCGTTTTCCGTTGTGTTTTGTGTTATCCCTGTTCTTGAGTTGGCCACCCCCCAAAATAAAAAATAGGATAAGTGGGGATTGGGTCTGAGTAAATAGATAGATAGATAGATAGATAGATAGATAGATATAATACAAAATTACTCCTGAACCCTTCATAATGGTTGAGGGGCACAGGGTGCACCCGGTTATGGCCTTGGCCTTGCTCGGTCAGACAGCCTGGGAAAGAACAACAACACTCCTGAACTACATGAAGCTATCTTGAAATTTCAGGGTGTCAAAACGGAGCAATTTTGTTTGAAGATTTTAATGAATATTTAAGGAATACTAGAAAATTAGCTCGAAATAGTATTGTGTTGTCCATTTGACCACTCCTAAAGACAAAGTAATCTATCTATCTATCTATCTATTGCCTGACGCCGTGATCCCTGAAGGGGTGGCCACGAACGAACCGCCCCCATGCACCTCTGTCCCCAGTCAGTCGACGCCCCTCCCCCCAACCAGCACCGCCTTCGTTCATGTACTTCCTCACTCCATCCTTCCACCTCTCATTCGGTCTACCTCTCCCTCTCTGTCCCTCCACCTCACTCTTGTACACTCTCTTAGTCTGAACTATAAACCACACTTTTATCTCTAAATATACAATAATCTATCTATATAGATAAACGTCTTAAAACAGTAGGCTGAATGGATACAACCCAAAGAGAGAAAAAAAAGCAGGTCACCCCCCTTGAAACACCTAAGCAAGTCTCGAGTGTTTGTGATAAATATAATTTGAATATGTACCGTTACCGTACTGTGTCCTAGTTACTGGCCACTCACAAGCCGGTATCACACGAGAGCTTTTATAGTCAACATTCCATGATCAAAACATTTCTGGCAACATTTCTGGAATAATTTTCACCTGTATCGGAAACTAGACTTATGATTGATAATTTTAGGTGACAGAAATATTATAAATGTTGACCTCTACATAAGCTGCCAGACCAGTATTGAGTATTGAGGATTAATGATTATTTTGTACTGGTATTGGAAACTAGATTGTAGGTAGATTTATATAGGTGACAGACTTGTATAAAATGGTGATCTCATAAAGCTGCCAGACCAGTGTTGAGGGAAAATATGCTCGTGTGATACCAGCTTAAGGGGAGATGGGTCGGTTTTTGGTCTATTAATTTATGTATTCCTTTATTTCTTAGTTCCCTCCCTAGACCTCCATCAAGCTTAGATAAACACCCCGTAGCCTCCCTCTTAGTTCCCTCCCTAGACCTCCATCAAGCTTAGATAAACACCCCGTAGCCTCCCTCTTAGTTCCCTCCCTAGACCTCCATCAAGCTTAGATAAACACCCCGTAGCCTCCCTCTTAGTTCCCTCCCTAGACCTCCATCAAGCTTAGATAAACACCCCGTAGCCTCCCTCTTAGTTCCCTCCCCCTAGACCTCCATCAAGCTTAGATAAACACCCCGTAGCCTCCCTCTTAGTTCCCTCCCTAGACCTCCATCAAGCTTAGATAAACACCCCGTAGCCTCCCTCTTAGTTCCCTCCCCCTAGACCTCCATCAAGCTTAGATAAACACCCCGTAGCCTCCCTCTTAGTTCCCTCCCTAGACCTCCATCAAGCTTAGGTAAACACCCCGTAGCCTCCCTCTTAGTTCCCTCCCTAGACCTCCATCAAGCTTAGATAAACACCCCGTAGCCTCCCTCTTAGTTCCCTCCCTAGACCTCCATCAAGCTTAGGTAAACACCCCGTAGCCTCCCTCTTAGTTCCCTCCCCCTAGACCTCCATCAAGCTTAGATAAACACCCCGTAGCCTCCCTCTTAGTTCCCCCCCTAGACCTCCATCAAGCTTAGATAAACACCCCGTAGCCTCCCTCTTAGTTCCCTCCCTAGACCTCCATCAAGCTTAGATAAACACCCCGTAGCCTCCCTCTTAGTTCCCTCCCTAGACCTCCATCAAGCTTAGATAAACAGCCCCTAGCCTCCCTCTTAGTTCCCTCCCTAGACCTCCATCAAGCTTAGATAAACACCCCGTAGCCTCCCTCTTAGTTCCCTCCCTAGACCTCCATCAAGCTTAGATAAACACCCCGTAGCCTCCCTCTTAGTTCCCTCCCTAGACCTCCATCAAGCTTAGATAAACACCCCGTAGCCTCCCTCTTAGTTCCCTCCCTAGACCTCCATCAAGCTTAGATAAACACCCCGTAGCCTCCCTCTTAGTTCCCCCCCTAGACCTCCATCAAGCTTAGATAAACACCCCGTAGCCTCCCTCTTAGTTCCCTCCCTAGACCTCCATCAAGCTTAGATAAACACCCCGTAGCCTCCCTCTTAGTTCCCTCCCCCTAGACCTCCATCAAGCTTAGGTAAACACCCCGTAGCCTCCCTCTTAGTTCCCTCCCCCTAGACCTCCATCAAGCTTAGATAAACACCCCGTAGCCTCCCTCTTAGTTCCCTCCCTAGACCTCCATCAAGCTTTGGTAAACACCCCGTAGCCTCCCTCTTAGTTCCCTCCCTAGACCTCCATCAAGCTTAGATAAACACCCCGTAGCCTCCCTCTTAGTTCCCTCCCTAGACCTCCATCAAGCTTAGATAAACACCCCGTAGCCTCCCTCTTAGTTCCCTCCCCCTAGACCTCCATCAAGCTTAGGTAAACACCCCGTAGCCTCCCTCTTAGTTCCCTCCCTAGACCTCCATCAAGCTTAGATAAACACCCCGTAGCCTCCCTCTTAGTTCCCTCCCCCTAGACCTCCATCAAGCTTAGGTAAACACCCCGTAGCCTCCCTCTTAGTTCCCTCCCCCTAGACCTCCATCAAGCTTAGGTAAACACCCCGTAGCCTCCCTCTTAGTTCCCTCCCCCTAGACCTCCATCAAGCTTAGATAAACACCCCGTAGCCTCCCTCTTCAAAATAAATTTGTAAATTTTTTGGTAGAAATTTTTTCCGGCCAAAGGCCGGTTCCTCTTAAAATATCAGGCTTGCTATCGCTCGCCAGGAATAAATGGCACGAAAGATCTTAAAATTGACAACAAAATGGGGTGAAACCGTGAAAGGTGTTAAATTCGCCAAACTAATAGGCCGAACGTCTTATAATCTCAAAACAAATGGGGCTTAACTTGAGAGAGAAAGGGGACCAGAAAAACTGGCCCATGTCCCCTTAAGTGTGTTAATCAATGATAAGATAAGGCATATATTCAGTATTCCCATGATTATATCACATGGTAGATACCGTACCGGTAACTGATAACTGATATAATGACTCAATCATTGTACTTTTTATTTTCTTTATTTTACGTTAACCTTTTCACTCTGACGACTCCTATTTTATATAGCCTATATATATATTATATTGTAAAACTTGCAAAATAAACAAACTAAAACTGGGACGATAAAAGATAAATGCAAAAGAACTGATCAAAATCGCTATGTGGAAACAACGCTTAATAAAATAAAACATTTAAATAAAAGAACACAATCCACCACATAGGGTGTACATTACTACATGAGCAAGTCAATAACAATGCACCACATAGGGTGTACATTACTACATGAGCAAGTCAATAACAATGCACCTCGTCATATTCAAGGAATTAGTCAATTTGGTAATCTACAGTACCGTATATACTCGGGCCCAATCTCCACTTTTCCTTATTTTCTTTTTCTTGGGATGGCCGACTCCAGAGCCCAAATAGGGACAACACAACAGAAAACAATGAACACAAAAATAAAATACAAATTCACACACATCTAGGTATATATATATATATATATATACCGGTATAATTATATATATATATATACAGTATACCGGTATATATATATTATTTATTTTTTCCTACTGGTACAGTACCTCTATCTGACAAATATTTTCAACTTCAGAAGAACATATCTGAGTTAGAGGGTTAATTTATTGTAGCCTTTAATCCTTATTCACTGAGGCCCTTCTTAACGCCTATTTAACCTTTTATTCTGACTAACATTTGTGTGATTATATACAGTTTAGGAACCGAGAGTAGAAGTTCTGGGAATAAATGAATTTTGATAAGCGGAAGTTCTACATTGTGGAGGAGAGAATGTGAATTCATGGACATTTCCTGCTGCCCTAGTTCTGCAGGGAAAGATGCGGAGAGGTAGTACGATTGAAGCAAGTTCCTCAATAATAATAATAATAATAATAATAATAGTAATAATAGTTCCTCAGAATATTTACTGTGAAAATATCTGTAGTACAGTAGAGTACCGGTAATTAAATGTTTTGTGATATGATCCAGCCAGGGTTCTAACCTAGGCCAGTAGTGCAGCACTCCAACACCTTAACCACTAGGCCACCGAAGAACTTAAAAGTAGTGGCACTGTGGCTCCATTTGGACCAGATCCCATCCACCACCACCCGCTCTGACTCGTGGTCACGTAGCTTGATGCTTTTTTATTCCAACTACTTCCTCTCCGGAATAGGCTGAGAGCCTGTACATTGAACACATATCACCTCACACACAAACACTAGCAACTAAGTACTGTACTAGATAAGAATACTTGTTGTTGTTGTTATTCCCTAAGCTGCCTGGCCGAACAGCCTCGAGTCCCTGAGGAAGGCCATGGCCACGGTCGGGCTTTCCCACAGGGCTCTCAAGGAGTGTAGATTGTTTTGTTGGCGTAAGTGATTGTGTGAAATGAAATCTTCTATGATGTGCTTAATAGTATTAAGTTGTAGGATACTTGTAATCTGGGGCACATTTAACCCCGGCACTTCTGAAAGCCTCTTATACTCTACCGCGGACCCCAGTAGGCCTCTTATTCTCACGACCACTTAACACTACAACCTGACGACATAGTGATGTCTGGTCAACACCAGGATCAAGATAACAATATGTACACTCGCTCCAAGAAGTATCTGCACCCCTATGCTGATCATCTGGTGTGTACAGCTCGGTAGGGTTGGCACCTCTGCCTGCAACTATATCCATGTGTCAGAGACGATCGTCTCTGACATATGGATATAGTTGCAGGCAGAGGTGCCAACCCTACCGAGCTGTACACACCAGATGATCAGCATAGGGGTGCAGATACTTCTTGGAGTGAGTGTTCTTCATTTTCCAATTAAGTATATCTTTCTACCTATTACTATTGCTTAGCTATTAAGAAAATAAGGCCATAACACCAAACCCGCGCCGATTCCGCGGGTACGGAGCGTAAGATGACTGCCGAGGCAGGAATAAACTGAATACTGAATTACTGAATAAACAAGTAGAGCCCAAATATATTAAATATTTTTGTGATATGACCCAGCCAGGGCTCCAACCCAGGCCAGTGGTGCAGCACTCCAAAACCTTAACCACTAGGCCACCGAGGAACTTAAAAGTAGTGGCTTCATTTGGAATCAGATCCCAACCACCACCCGCTCCGAATCGTGGTGGTCACGTAGCTTGATGCCACACACAAATATTTTTTTATTTTTTTTTGTTTATTTTTTTTTTTTGTATGAAAAAACAAGGAAAAGTGGGGATTGGGCCTGAGTAAATAGATAGATAGATGATGGAGACAAAGGCAGGTTACCTGTAACAAGTGTGTCCCGCAGAGTTAAAAGAGTGACATTATGGTCTTAAAATGCCTGGACACATTAAATTTAAAGCAGTTTAAGTCATAGGATGAAGGAAAGATTGATTAAGAGAGTTCCAGAGTTCACCAATTGAGTAGAAGAAAGGCTGAGAAAATTTGCCAATTCTTAGATTGGAGAGTTGGACAGAATAGGAGTGGGACTGTGTTGAAAGGCGGGTTCCTCGTACTCGCCTCAAGGGAGGGGGTATGCACTGAGAGAGCTCTGAAGAACACTGATTCTTGTAATAGCGATAGAAGAGTGAAAGAGATGCAACATTGCGGCGTGTAGAAAGAGATTACTGTATAAGGAACTAGTAAGAGGAAGTGAGATGATGAGGCGAAATGCTCTAGACTCTTAATCTTTCAAGAAGTGCGTTATGGGTGGAGCCTCCCCACACATTAGAACAATACTCAATACATGGGCGTACTGTGCCCCCATACAGAGCAAAAAGCTGTGCGGGGGTGAAGAACCCACGAAGACGGTTGAGCACACCAAATTTCTGGGAAGCAGTTTTAGGAAGAGTGGTAATATGATCTTTCCAAGAATGGTTGGATGAAAAAGATACACCAAGAATATTGAGAGAAGAGGAAGGGTTGATTTGTGTATTGTTAAAGAGTAATTGATAGCCTTGTGGAGGATGGCGACGGGAGGGAGACATTGCCACTTGGAAGCATTGAAAATAACAAGATTTTCTCTGCCCCAATCAGAAATAATTGATAGATCAGCAGACAGGAATGCTATGGCCTCGTCATGTGACTTCTGGAGTGCAGCACTTCTTTCCATGGTGTACCCAGCAACGACAGACACTACACTGCATTGAGTTTACACCCACCCATAGCCTATACTGCACATGGGCATACACCATGTGCAGTAACCTCATATCTTTACCTATATGCAGTACAGCACTGTACTGTACTACGCATATGAAGCTCAACTAAAGGATATACAATACCTAGATGACTAAGGATGCGTTGTTTGTGAGATGAAAAGGAAACTTTGGCTAGCTATATATAGGACCGTGGTTATACTTTAGTAGAGGTTTGCAAGAGGTATTATGAATGACAATGTAATTCATGTCTCAGCTGTCCTTATGTTTGGCTCTCTGTGATGTAATAATGTCTGCCAGATGTTGAATAGGGTGGGTAAGTGTAGAAATAAGTTTGTATATCCCTCTCGAAATGAATAAATTAAGTTTAGATATTGCTGAAACCAATTATGGATCAAAATATACTTGGTGCCGAGACATCACTTATTAGGCCGCTTGAACATCACAATCTCTCTTTATTCCAGATGAGCTTGTGTCCACACCATGCGACCACTGTCCCCCAACACTGACCTCACTCGACCAGGGTGTAACAACAATGGCACCCAGAAGAATACCCTCCCGACCCCCCAGAGGATCCCATCCCCCGAGAGACCTAACCAGAAACCTCCGGCCCCCACCCGACCTGGGACAGAGAGCACAGTGGGTCTGGTCAATCACCTGGTGGAGCATGTCGGTAGGGATTGGACGGGGGGGCGATGGGGGTTCGTTAGGGATACAGTGAAGGAGGAGGCACAGAGGAAGAAACTCAAGATTCTGGCGTTTTCAGTTTTGCTGTCTCACAGGAAAGGTATGGACCGTATGGTACAGTAACAGTATAAATTGACCACTTGCGAGTTTTGGTCTATAAGGAAGTTGGAGCCGTAAACATCAATATTTAGGAGAAATACATAAATTATACAAGTTGTTGATGGATAGAAATTGTGCTGAATTTGATCATTTGATTATATGTACTGTATTTATAAATGATGCACTACAACCGTCTTTTAGCTGGTAATTTTGTTATTTATCGATGTCTAATACTCCAACTTCCTTATAGCCTGAAACTCGCAAGTGGTCAATTTTGTATTACAGTACTGTACTGTATTAATTGCATTTTTTTTATTTTTTCATGAAAGACAATTTACTTTAATTTCTGAATCTTACTGTCTATGGTAGCGATATTTATATTTATATATTGTGGATAGATCCTGTATATACTTTAATTTCTGAATCTTACTGTCTATGGTAGAGATATTTATATTTATATATTTTGGATAGATCCTGTATATACTTTAATTTCTGAATCTTACTGTCTATGGTAGAGATATTTATATTTATATATTTTGGATAGATCCTGTATATACTTTAAACAATAGAATAGCTTTTACATGTTATAACATTTATTGTTGTAACTTTCTCCACTTTCTATCTATCTATCTATCTATTGCCTGACGCCGCAATCTCCGAAGGGGTGGCCACGAACGAACCGCTCCCAGTCAGTCGACGCCCCTCCCCCCAACCAGCACCGCCTTCGTTCATGTACTTCCTCACTCCATCCTTCCACCTCTCATTCGGTCTACCTCTCCCTCTCTGTCCCTCCACCTCGCTCTCGTACACCCTCTTAGTCATTCTCTCGCTTTCCATACGTTCCATATGGCCGAACCATCTCAAGTTGTTCCTTTTCACACTTTCCAGCACATCTACCTCCACACCACACCTCCTTCTTACTTCCTCATTAGTCTGTCTATCCCTCCATGTAACTCCGCACGCACTTCTTAAGTAATTCATTTCCACTGCTCTCACTCTTGGTCCGAGTCTCTCAACCAACGTCCATGCTTCGCTTCCGTAAGTCAGTGTCGGGATTACCACACTGTCATGCAAGGACTTCTTCACTTCCATACTGACCACCCTATTTCTTGTTACTGCTTTCAGCATTCCTACAACCCTCTTCCCCTGTTGAACCCTCTCCTGCACTTCTTCATCCATAGTCCCATCTTTACTCAACACACTGCCCAGATACTTAAAAGAGTTGACGATCTCCATAGCCTGACCGTTCAGCTTCACCTCACACTCTGTGACTTCACCCCTTTCGAAGACCATAACCTTGCTCTTCCCTGCATTTACCTTCAAATTCCGTTTTTCGCACACTGTTCCAAACTCATTTACCAGACCCTGCAACTCCCATTCATTATCACTCATCAGAACTGTATCATCCGCAAACAGCAGTATAGGTAGCTTCCACTCAATTCCCTCCCTTTTCAGCAATACACCAACATCCACTGCTCTTGATAGTATTTCTTTCATGACTCCATCCATATATACAGTAAACAACCACGCAGACATCACACCCCTGTTTCAAACCAACATTCAGGTCAAAGAACTCGCTCTGCTCACTCTCCACACATACTGCCGCCTTTGCACCCTCATACATGCTCTTCACTGCTTTCAGCAACTTGCCATCTACTCCGTATATTCTAAGTACTTTCCACAAACCTTCTCTATCCACTCTGTCATAGGCCTTCTCCAAGTCCATAAAGGCAACATACACCTTTTGTTTCTTCTCCAGATACTTCTCCACAACATAATTCAGGGTAAAAATCTGATCTACACATCCTCTTCCCTTCCTAAAACCTCCCTGCTCGTCGCCTATCCATTTCTCCGTTCTCACTCTCACTCTCTCAATCACTACCCTACTTTATACCTTCCCTACTACGCTTAGAAGACATATTCCTCGGTGGTTGCCACACACTCCTCTTTCCCCTTTGCCCTTATATAGGGGGACTATTATGCCAGTCTTCCAGTCATCGGGTGCACTCCCCTTCTCCCATGCTAGTTTGCACATTTTCCATACACATTCGATCACTATCTCACCACCATACCTCAACATTTCCCCACACACTCCATCTGTTCCTGGTGCTTTCCCCAACTTCACTCTTTTCATGGCTTCCCACACTTCTGACCTGATCCCCACCTCCTCCTCCACTACTTCTCTTCTTCTCCCTCCCATACCATATCCAGCTTTCTCCACTTTGTCTTATTATATATACGGTACAACTCATGGTTTTAGATTATATTCATGAGTTGTGAGTCATGCCCCGTGTGGTTGATAGAGTTATAGGAAGTGATCTGGCAAATGTTTATCCTATGCCAACTGTTCCCCCCGTTCCAATTATAATGTAAAACTTGCAAAATAAACAAACCAAAACTTGGACAAACACAGTAAAATGACAAAACAACTTTTCAAAATCGCTATGTGGAAACAACGCTTATGCAAAATAATAATTTATAAATAATAGAACACTATCCACCACATAGGGTGTACATCACTACATGAGCAAGTTAATCTGTTTCCCAAGCAAACTAATCGCACACATAAGAACGCACTATCGTGATGATAGTGCGTTATGTGTGCAATTAGGAATTAGTTGTTGTTGTTCCCTAAGCTGCCTGGCCGAACAGCCCCGAGTCCCTAAGGAAGGCCATGGCCACGGTCGATTTTGATTAGTTCCTTTTCGTTTTTCTTTTGTCGTCCCAGATTTGGTTTGTTTGTTTGGCAAGTTTTACATTATAATTACAGATAAGATTAAGATTGAAGTTGTGGAGATACTTCACGAGCTGACACTGACTGACCTGTATAATTTCCTGTTTCAGACTATGACCGAGAGTCCTGCCCCCTGCGACTGACCGAGTTGGAGGAGGTGATGTGGCAAGGTTTCCTCCTGCGCCAACACCACCGCCACGATGATGCCAACGCACTCGACACCTGCCTCAACAAACTCAGGGATCTTGGTCAGTCTAGGCTAATAGAGTCTATCTATCTATCTATCTACATACTCAGGCTCAATCCCCACTTTGCCTTTTATTTATTTTTTGATTGTATTTTTTGATTTTTTTTTTTTTTTGGGGGGGGGGACTCAAGACAGAGCCCGAATAGGCTAATGGATTGGGTCTTATAATCACTACAGAGACTCCCTCACTATCCGATGCCCCGATTTACAATATTATCATAAGTTTTTAGGCGTTTGGTCTCAGAACGCATCCCCATTTGCCCCATTAATTTTAAGGTTCGCTATACAGTACAGTACAATTATTCTATTTAAGATCGGGTTTTCCGGAATGTAGCCCAATCGTAAATAGATTTGTGGTGTGCAGTAAAATCCCCTCTTTGTGGGAAAAGTGAAGTACCTAGGTATATCAGACTTTTACCTAATTTTCAGGACTCTGTCACAAAGACCAAGGTGATAGTTCAAACTAGATATTTGGTGTTCCGAGATTTACCTCTCTCAGAGTCCTTGGTCTTTCAAATTTTGTTCAACAGAAAGCAGTATAATTATTATATTTTTCCACCAACCAAACTTCACTTCTAAACTCAAAATCAACAAATACATGTGGTACTCCAAGGACTCGAACCTAGGACACTCACACCGAAATTCCGCGCACTTATGCATTACGCTATCAAGACAGTTATAGAAATATGCACAAGCCTACGATACCTTGTCTGGAAGCCTTAGATTTGTGGATGTATGGAGAGAGGTTTTGCTGCTTATAAGATTTCTCTCATAATCTGTTCTTTTCTTTCAAATTTTATTTTATTAAGCGTTGTTTCCACATAGCGATTTTGATTAGTTCTTTTGCGTTTATCTTGTGTCGTCGCAGTTTTGGTTTGTTTATTTTGCAAGTTTTACATTATAATTAGAGTAAAGTTACCATTATATCGTAAAGAAAAATCTTTCCCTTATACATATGAATAACAATATGTTCCTATGATTACAAGATATAAATTAATTCACTATACATATTGTATTATAATATAATTTATTAATTTCACTCCTAGCATCAAACACCTCCCAATGAAATTAATGAGAGCATATGATCCACCCGGGATTCGAACCTGGGTTACCACGTATAGATCTTAAACCCTCTAACCATTACACTATCAAGACAGTTAAAGGTTAAGTACAGTTGGCCAAATAAGTGGTGTCGCGGAATCAAGTATATTTCGATCAATAATTAGGTAGTGTATGAGCACTATCTAAGCATTAGTGCATTGTTTTGAGAGAGATGTACAAACATGTTCCTATCTTTACACTCCCTAGTCAACATCTGACAGACATTAATACAGCACACAGCGAGCAAAACGTAGTGACAGCGGCGACACGACTTATTTCATTTGGCCAACTGTATATACATTCTATTCTATATACTCAGGCCCAATCCCCACTTTTTTTTCTATTTTTTGGGGGTGGCTGACTCAAGACAGAGCCAGAAATGATTATGATTTTATATCCACACAGGCCATTTGGAGGTTGGTAGTGAGGTGCGCAATGTAATGAGGTTTCTGGTGGCTCTGAAGGGACGTGGCGGCTCCGGTGCCACAGAAGGACCTCCCCTGGCCAAGATCACTCCCAGGATACTCAACAATAACAAGGTCAGATATGTTAATTATTGTACAGTACTGTACTTATATTTTGTAGTCTTGGTGAGTTTGAGTCTCGTCTAACACATAGCGATTTTGATAAGTTATTTTACCTTTATCTCGTATCATCCCAGTTTTGGTTTGCTTAGTTTGCAAGTTTTACATTTTAATTTGTTTCCAGGATGTGAATTATCTGCCATCCGGTCCGCTGCACTACGGGGAGACGTTCCTTCAGTCCGGGGAGTACCGCCCCCACTACATGCACTTCCCCACCTCCCTGTTCTCCCGCCCCACCACCACCACCCTAGCCCGTCAGACGAGCGGCATAAAGGGAGGGAAGAGGGTCAGGAGTGTTTGTTCGTCCTTTGTGACGGAAGACATGATGGCACTGAGCAAGGCCACCCCTGGAACGGGTATCAATCCGCTGCTGGTGGGAGCGGATGGGAGCGTGCATAGTGGAAAGTGAGTTACTATAGTCTATTTTTTCCCAGCTGATGGTAAATTGACATGCTCCCATCTTGTTTATTCAGTTATTACGAAGATTTTGTAGCTAATTATGTGGTTAATTATGAAAACTTGCCATTATAATAACACAGAGAGATAGTACAGGTAGTTACATATATTTTCATTAAAAAGTATCGATAAATCAGTTTCTAAAGGATTTAATTTACCATCAGCTGAAATTAAATCGACTATAGTTGTTGTTCTGTTCAACTCTTTGACTATGGGAGGCCTTTCCTAAGCATACAGTACTGTACTTCAATTGCCTAGTGTTAGTTAGAATACAAGAAATCATGGCATAGTTGTACTGAAGTAGTTACTTAACACTTACACTGCGGGCATATTTCCGCCATATTAGGGCTCATTCAGGCACTCCTGATTAAGCAAGTGTCTGGAGTGAAATGTATTCAGCCAAAAACTAGAAGAAAATAGCTTCAAAATGACACCAAAACGAGCTTCGTAGCATGCGGGCTTCACCCGCATCGCTAATACTGTACTGGGCAATTATCGCTAATGTCGCGCTACATTTGCTTTTGGCAGCACTGTATGTCTAGCAAAAGTATGGCTTATACTCCTCAGTGCACCGGCCGCCTGGCTGGAGAGAGGATGGGGGGCCTGCCGTGCTCCCGCTCACTCGTTTGAACCCTCTTGAGATAATAAAATTAAAATTAAAATAAATACTGTTAATATAAATAGGGTAAGCCCCCAAAAGATGTGTTTAACCTGAACTGTGGTATGTCTATCTACAGTACATACTCAGGCCCAATCCCCACTTTTCCTATTTTGTTCTCTTTCCTTTTTCTAGGGTAATGGGTGCTCTGGTCCAAGAGCGACAAGATGAGGTAACCCCGGACACCTTACTGACCATCCCAGAGCTACCCATACAAGCCAAAGGTTACGTCCATATTAACCTACCACCCACACCACAACCCACACCACGACACTCACCCGCACCTTCCACTCACAGCGCGGTAAGTGTACATTGTAATGAAACTAGTCTAGATATATTTATTCATTCATTTGTTTATCTATGTGTAAGGACACGAAAGGCAAAGTTGCCTGTAATGAGTGCCTCTCCCAGCTTAAAAGATTGATAAAGAGCCAAATTCAAGGTGTTGAAGAGTAAGGAATAGTCGTGTGATTTATGTGCTTTCAGGATCTAGCCTATTGACTAATATTCAATAATATAACCTAATACTGTATAAATGATTGTACGGTCAAGGTTAATAAGTGTTGTCAGATATTTCACAAAGTTTCGGACACTGACTAATACTCTGAGGAATAAGCACTTTTCCCAGTAACTATAAAGATACCAATAACACTTTAAAATTAAAATGTAAAACTTGCTTTTTGAGCGAAAACCACTGGAATCTATGACAACACTTAATACCTCCGATTGTACAGTAGGTAATACAGTGTGATGATCTGTAACCTGGTAACATCTACAGGTGGCGAGTGATGAAGGTTACGCCTCCTCCCGCGCCGGCCACCCAGACAGCCCGGGACCAGAGGAAGGGTGTGGTGGGGAGCAGGAGGAAGCATTATGGAAGGAGGTAGTAGGAGGACCACCACTACCTGCACGACGTACCTGGGAGACTCTCTCACATATACCAACCACACTGGAGAAACCCTTCCTCTCAGAGTCGGGACCCGAGGCTTCTCACAAGTAAGGAGATCACTTTTAAGGGATGATGGCTGGGAATTCTTATATACAGTAGACCCCTGCCCTTTCGGACTAATCGGGGAAGACCCCTGTCCGAAAGTGTCAAAAGTCCGAAAGGGCCGAGCCCGAACTTCACACTTCAGCCATTCGAATGGCTGAAATAATGTCCGAAGTTTATAAGTCCGAATACACATTCACCTAACCAGACAAGTCCGAAACTCGGCTCTTCGGTCCGAATGTGATTACATTTTTCTCAGCCTTTCAGACAAATCCGAAAGGCTGAACCATGAGTCCGAAGTTAAATGTAGTCCGAAAAGGACGGAGGTATTTTCTCAGCCTTTCGGACAAATCCGAAAGGCTGAACCAAGAGTCCGAATTGAAATGCTCGTTCGAAAGTCTTGGAATTCCGAAAGGGCGGAGTCCGAAAGGGCGGGGGTTTACTGTACTTTTAAGAATATATTGTCATAATTTGTCTTCATTAATATTATTATTTTCAACATTAATTGTCTGGTCACCATTCTCCTCTGATAAAACGGTCTTGTTACTGCTGCCTTGCACCCTTTATTTGTCTATATTTTGCAAGTACAGTATTACATTATTCCGGGTGGATGAGATTCGTTAGCCTTGGTTGGCAACCCATCTAGGGGAGACAACCTTATAAAAATCCGGGTGGATGAGACTCATCAGCCTTGGTCAGCAACCTGTCTAGGGGAGTAAACCTGATACAAATCCATACTGCTTATGTAAGTCTAAGGCAGGTTAGTGGCTGGACTAGCCAAACACCACTGTAGAAAAATAGTGCTAACAAGATACATAGAGGGCCTCTGAGTCGGACGGATCCTAAATTGAGTGGTCAATCCTGTAAGTCCTTCAGTAAACTGGCTCGGGTTGTCCCTCTTACAGGGAATAGGTCCGCTTGGGGGCCTTCTGTGCATGGCCACCCTCTTTAAGGGAAGTAAGGTGTCCGGCAATAGATAGATAGATAGACATTATAATAATCTGTTACATTTCAGTGTGTGGTTGGTGTACCAGGACCTGTGGGGTAGCCTACAAGGACAGCGACCACCTCCCCTTTATGTGAGGTCCCCGGCTCAGATATCCCAAGACCTCCTTAACCTCATGATTGGTGTACCCTCTCACAGCTTCACCTTCATTCAGGTCAGTCATATTAAGGGAGATCAGACGGTTATAAATAAGAATGATGATAAAGTCAGAACCGGCTATGGGAAGTAGAGGATACCAACCCTCACTCTGATAGTTTGATAATTTAATTGAGATCATGGTGGACAGGAGTGAATGGAGAATGCTTGTGAATAGTTGAGTGAACACGTGGTCATTTGGAGTAAGGGGTCGGGCGCAAGTTGGACTAGATAATAGTCCATCAGGCGCCTGGCCCGGGGAGACGATTAATATGAAGGGTGTGCCTGGAAGTGTGGTGGGGGGGCTTGTGGCTTTGGCTCCGCTGCATGTCTGCCTGCCGAGATCGGAACCTCTCCGGGTGGTCGGGGGCCGGGGGAGTGCTGGAGCGACCTTGGTGACCCTGGTCTCTGGGTCTTCTCCTGGGTGACCTGGATGTGTGTGAGTTTGTGGTTTTTATCTGTGTTTATTTGTTGTTTTATGTTGTTTTTATGTTTTCCCTGTTCTTGCTCTGTCTTGAGTCGGCTACCCCCAAAATGGGGATTGGGTCTGAGCATATAGATAGATATAGATAGAATTGAGATCATACCTAGGCCTAGTAAAGGAGTGTGGATGTTAGCCAAAATAAGATAAAATTAACGTTATTCTATTGAAGAAGTTTGAATAGTATTTATGAAAGTTTATCAAACAAAATTGCAGAAATATTGGTTATAATGTATGATGAATGTTAAAATTAATGTGTACAGTACTACCTCGTGTTTCGCGTTTATAATAGTCTCCCCAAACGCCGCGAAAATCGGGGCAAACATTAAATGGAGAAAATTCATGGTAGTCTTTCATTTTCGTGTTGTCACCCTATTTTTGCTATTTTAGTTACCCAAAGACACTTTTTTGTTAACATTAATTGTATAAAATTATCCTTACAACTACATAAGGCTATTAAAGACTCACAAAAATGATGCTGCAATGGTTATGTATGTACATATTTATTGAAAAGAATTATCTTACAACTACATAAGGCTACAAAGACTCACCAAAATTATGCTGCAAAGTGCATATCCAGATGCGCACGGTCGCGAAACTGGTGAATTTGGTCGCTAAACCACGTAACGGGAAAATAGATATTTATCCGCGAAACACGGGGTTTCACTGTACTGTATTGTGTTATTTCAGGAGAGTGAAACCTTCCTGGTGGCTGAAGGTTTATGTCACCCTGGCATCACACCAGAACACCTCCTATCATCCCTCACACCCTTCCTACAATGTGGTGCACTTGTACACAGGTAACTACATTATAAACCTCATTAGGACAAGAGACTGAAACTGCACGTATGTGTGGAGCACTCAGACTTAAAATGTTATGTATGTAGGCTACTGTTATGTATGTACTTTTTCTCTCTATATATATATTGTTGTGTACAACTGCTATATACTGTATTCCCATTGGTAGAAGCTATTTCTAAGTTACAGGTTCAGTATGTTTAAAGGGTCATATTTTAAAACTCTGGTGAGGTGTGTTGCTTTCCACATTCCGAGTGAATGCGGTGGGAATGCACATTCCTTAGCCCTTCCGCGCACCAAAACACGATTGCGGCATTTCAGGGATACTTTAAAAACCTTTGTGACCATCAGGGGTGTTTAGAAACCTTTGATTTAGTTACTTCAACCTCTGCAATTGTCTTTGAGCGAAAACTAATTTTGGAGAGGTAATTATGAGATTAAGATACAGTAATTCTATTTCTGAATACTAAACGGCAACTTCCAAAACATGAAAGGGTTAATTAGAGTTCATAGATTTATTAAAGTTTCCAGTTTCTAAATGTAACACTATATTTGGTGTTGGTTTTGCATTACCATTTTCGTTGGTTATATCCCCAGGTTGGAGGTATTGTGTTCTGGACCGCAGTATGATGTTCAAGAGATCTACACTAAGGGGGCCATCTTCAGAGCCTTCACCGTGGCTATCACTAACTTCTTACAAGTCTACAGGTAAACTACCAATACTTTTATCACATCATAGGCTTGTGCATCATTCTTTAACTGTCTTGATAGCGTAATGCATAAGTGTGAGGAATTTCTGTGTGAGTATCCTAGGTTCAGTCCTTGGAGTGCCGCATGTATTTGTTGATTTCATTAATTGAGTTTAGAAGTGAAGTTGGTTGGTGAAAAAATATAATACAGGTACTTTCTAATATTTAAGTTACAGTATTACAATCAATATAGTGTCCTTTTATTGATTCCAGAGGATGGATTAAAACAAAATATAATAATAGCATTTTAACTGGTATTTTCTTCATTTCAGAGGGTGGGTATTCTCACTAGGCGGGAAGAATCACGTAGCCAGACTACAACAGAAGGCACAACCCCTGCTCAGGAAAGTTAGATTTGTAGCCAACATCTGCAAGCTCACGCCACACCACCCCAAGAATGGAACCGCCAAAAACAATAACGGACGAGAAACTGACACTACAAACAAAAATGGAGGAGAAAATTACACTAAGAATAAGAGCGCGGAAGAGACGGATACTGCAGCGCTCCGGGATAAACCAAGCCACAACCTCCCGCGCGGACTGAGCCTACTGGGGGAGCTACTGAACCACATGTTGGTAACTAAGGACCGAGAGTGTCTACTCATATTGGTGTCCATCTTCAATAATGCCTGTGTTCCTTTCTTTAGGTGAGTACGGCAATTATCACTGCTCTTTCTGGTGTTGAGAACTTGATATAATAGTGCAGTATAGCACGTGATGATAAGTAGATGAGAGAGAGGAATCAAGATAATTTAATGAGATAGAGCATTACATTTTTGTTTTCTTTGCTAGAACCCGTAATTCCCGTGAAGGGGTGGCTATGAACATTAGGCGTCAAGTTGCCCGGGCTTGACATCTACCAATAACATTTTGACAGAGCGGATTTGACCTCCCAACCCTTTGATCAGCAGCTGATGCTTTACTGACTATGTCACAGCATTACATAATGATAACTTAATAAGGTTGTTCAATCTATCATCCTGTGGAATCTCACTCTCTTATTATGAGGATAAACTGCCATTATGTAGAATGATTATTATGTAATGGGCAAAAGGTGCATGTCTGAACAAAATAGCTTAAAAGCGTTTCTGCCATGGCCATCTAATATTGTACTCTAGACTTCCCAGGTGGATGCAAAGTGTGATCAATTATGAGCCTAGTTCCAGATAGATCAATATAGTAAGTTAAGGACCCAGGCGTTTCCGCACCCTCCTCAGCTCCCCGCCATGGAGTGGCTTCGGTCACCCAGGCTTTATTGTGGTCGGCAGGGAGGGTTCTGAGGGGACGTTCGGTTATGGCCTTGGCCTTGCTTGGGGCCTTGGGGCTGTTCGGCCAGGCAGCTTGGGCAACAACAACAACAATAAGGACTGGCAGGACATACATACATACACAAATTTAAAGACCGAGTGCTCCACACAAAATGCGGTTCTAGTCTCACGTCCTAATGGCGGCGTTCCAGACAGCCCTGTTAAGAGCTACGTCACTTGTCAGGTTTTTTTTAAATTTAAGATCAGACCGCAAAGTCCGATCCACATCTTTTTTGGTCCGCCCCTTGGTGCAGCTCCCTCCACATTCATGGACTTGCATCCTCTCCACATGTCCAAACCATCCAAGCCTGCTAGTACGCACCACATCACTGATACTCTTGATACCTAACCTTCTCCTTAGCTCTTCACTAGATATCCTATCTTGCAGTTTGGCATCACACATGCATCTCACCATTCTCATCTCATTGCCTTCCATTCTGTTAATATCATCCGCTTTGACAGGTCACGTTTCTGAAGTATATTTCATTGCGCTTCTAACTTCACAAAGTTAAAAGTTTTTATGTACTAAGTTACTAATTCTTGGGTGAAGGTTGGGGGGAAGGCCTCCGAGACAGTCTAGAGATGGTAATTTTTCCTTGCTGGCTGATTTAGCTAACTTTATGTATGACTTACCACTCCAGGTACTTGGAAGATTGGGTGTACCGCGGATGTTGTGACGACCCGGGGCAGGAGTTTATGGTAGAGATGGACGGTGAGGCATTACTAAGGAGGGACCGAGAGTATTGGACCCGTGGTTATACTCTACGTACCCAATACCATCATCACCATACCGATACCACTACACCACCACCACTACCACCACTACTGACAGAGGTCCTGGAGGAAGCTTTTACCTGTGGCAAGGCCATAAATCTACTGCGGATCTGTTCTCGAAAGGTACAGTGCTGTACGTCTAGGCCATCCAAATCACATTACTGCCTCGTTTTCTTATGTATCCTTTTGTATAAGAACACATAACCAAATGGACATGAGCAGAAGATCAATTGTCCCTACCAGGAATTCACAGGAGACCTCTGGTGGACGCTTCCAACGCGCCAGAGCTACGTCTGTCGACATAAACAATACTCAACACCTAGGCTATGCTAAGTTTATCACGATTTCTTACGATTCTGCATGTTTTTACTATATACTAGATGGCTACACTAAGTGCTTATATAGTATGGTAGTTGTGGGGGTAATGTGTCCGCTATCGAAAGTATGACATATAGCTTATAATTAAGAATGATTGATGGAGAGGGAGGGTGAAGAACTGCGGGATATCACCATTTAAAGGGCCCAGGTCGCTTACTGTACAAAACAACGTGTCAGCCGCGGAAACTCCAAGAATTTCTGGTAGGGAGAATTGTTCCCCATGCAACATATACCTCTTCCTGACCTTGTAAGTAACTTTAGGGGAGATAGTTGTTTTTATGGTCCCCCTCTTCCTCATGTTCAGCCCCATTAGTTTTCAGATTTTAAGACGTTCGTCCCATTAGTTTGGCGATTGTAAGACCATTCACCCAATTTCTTTGTTAATAATAAGACCTTTCGTGCACTATAGGTGTCTATTTTTTTTCTACTGAACGATAGCCAGCCTGTAACATAGTATTAACGCAATGACTGCGGCACTTGTCATATGACAATTACTTGGTCACCACTGTACCATACGGGGGTTTTGGACTAAAAGTGACCTTCAGTCCCTGCACATTTTCATGTATAAACAAGAGCTAAAATGTATTTCAATGATATATTCTTGAAAGCAGAGGAATAGACCTTTCCAATGACATCTGAATCATGTCTGTACGACCACTGGTTACCGTGCAACGATATTGCACAGGTGACAGCCTTCGGCCATGACAATTTTTCTATCAAAAAATGTACAAATTTATCTACAAGGGAGAGTTTTGGGGTGTTTTTTCTTCTTCTACAGTAGGAAGGAAATTAAAAAAATAATGAAAAGATAACTATATAAACAAATTATTATACACCCATCCCCCCTCAAACCAAACATACTATAAAGGTAAATAAATAAACAAATAAATCCATCCATCCCCCCTTCAACCCGTGTACAGCATCACTTGGTGGAGGGAGGTCAACGCTCACACCCACGACTACAGCTGTGTACGTCCAGGGCTGCTGTAGACCGTGTACGCGCCTCCTGTCTAGCCCACGCCGCACACATGGACCACCTAGCAGCACAACACCAGGTAGGGAGGATGACAATATGTTCTTTATAATCATTCATTCTCTCACTCACACTCACTCATTCACTCACTCTCTCTCTCATACACATGGTATGGAGGCTCTGCGAGATTCGTGAGAGTAAATGTGGAGGTTTCAGCCAGGGCCTGCCGGCCCGTACAGTCCGGAGGTCTATGGTAACTCATCTTACTCCCACTTTACCTGGGGAGTGGTTGTTGTTGTTGTTGTTCTTGTTCTTGTTCTTATTGTTGTTGTTGTTGTTGTTGTTGTTGTTGTTGTTGTTGTTGTTGTTGTTGTTCCCCAAGCTGCCTGGCCGAACAGCCCCAGGCAGCTTGGGGAACAACAACAACAACAACAGCCCCAAGGCCCCGAGCAAGGCCAAAGCCATAACCGAGCGCCCCCACAGAACCCTCCCTGCCGACCACAATAAAGCCTGGGTGACCGAAGCCACTCTATGGCAGGGAGCTGAGGAGGGTGCGGAAACACCCGGGAAACCAAAGCCCCACCCAGGGCCCTGTGCCCCTCAGCAATTATGCAGAGAAAGTTGAGGGGAGTGGTTGACCACTTTTGCGTTCCCTTACCCCTTTCTCTGTGTCGTCTATTACCGTAGGTGAATTTTATAAGAAGAGGATTCCTAGCCGCCTGCCCCCAGAAGGAAAAGTAGGACTGTAAAAGAGACAGACAGAAATAGCTAAGGGTTGAGTAGAGGATGCCAAACCTCATTCAGGATTGGTTAAAAGTAGAATTGGAGACGGGACAACACTACCCTAGCTCAAATCCTGTTTGCTACAACTAGGTGAATACACACGCACACATAAATTTAAAGACTGAGTGCTCTACACGAAGTGCATTTCCAGTATCTGTGCTAATGGCGGCACACCAGACAGACCTGTTCAGAGCTGCCTCACTTGTCAGAATTATTCATTCTAGATCAGACAGTATGGTCAGATCCCATGTCTTTCTTGATCTACCCCTTGGTGCAGCTCCCTTCACATTCATGGACTTGCGTCTTTTCACCCAGCTTAGTTCATCCATCCTCTCCAGATGTCCAAACCATCCAAGCCTGCTAGTATACATATCATCACTGATACTCTTGATACCTAACCTTCTCCTTAGCTCTACACTTGATATCCTATCTTGCAGTTTGGCACCACACATCCATCTCACCATTCCCATCTTGTTACGTTCCATTCTGTCGACATCATCCACTTTGACAGGGGACTTTTCTGAAGCATAGGTCATTGCGCTTCTAATACAGGCAGCGTAACCTTTCCCTTCAAGGAGAGAGAGAGTCTTCTCATGGTTAGAATTGACCACTTGCGAGTTTCGTTCTATAAGGAAGTTGGAGCTGTAGATATTGATATTCAACAGAATTACCTGTTAAAATATGGTTGTAGTACATTTATAAATACATAAAACCCAATTCAACTACTTTTTAGCCATTAGAAACCTACATAATTATTGCATTTCTATTTACCATCGATGTCTACAGCTCCAACTTCCTTATAGCCTGAAACTCGCAAGTGGTCAATTGCCAGAAAGTGTTGCGTTTGTAAATTAGGAAACCCACTGAGGGATGAGGGACTGTTCTCACTTTAAATATGAATAACATGAACTTTGATAGGAAATTGAGTAATGTCAGTAATAAAGTATTCTGGTAATTTTTAGGACAGTCAGAAAGTTTAGAATTATTAAAGATATTCCAATAATTAAAACTAACTTGGGAGCCTTTTTCCATCCAGGTGACAATCCAGCAAAAGGCAGAGAGAGAGCGAGATGAGAGACAACAGCTGGTTATAACATCTACAAGGAAACACACGGCAGCCATACAAGCCATTGAGAGTAAGATTCATTGCAAGATATATTGTACAGTCGCGCTAATAAGTCATGTCTCGCCACCAAGTATGTTTTGATCAATAATTGGTATCAGCAATATCTAAGCTTCATACATTTAAATTTATCAGAAATTAAACTTTGAAAACAAGAAACTTATACTATCACATAATTTTCACATTCTAGATAAAATGGCTGAGGTTTGCGAGGTAAGAGCTGTGCAGAAGAGAAGCCAACTAAAGGAACTGAAGGAAGAGATGGAGAAGGCCCAAGAGAGGAAGAAAGAGGTAAAGGAGAGAGAGGTGGAGGAGGAGAAGGTTATCGCCCGTCAGCTAGAGGAGACACACGCTAAGAAGGACGCGCGGGAACAAAAATTAAAGTAAGTTCTATATGGGTTCCTAGAGAATTGGATGAAGTATTTCCAGAGTACGTACATACATACGTACATACATGTATGTATGTATACAGCTACAGTTGTTGTTGTTGTTCCCCAAGCTGCCTGGCCGAACAGCCCCAAGGCCCCGAGCAAAGCCAAGGCCATAACTGAGCGCCCCCACGGAACCCTCCCCGCCGACCACAATAAAGCCTGGGTGACCGAAGCCACTCCATGGCGGGGAGCTGAGGAGGGCGCGGAAACGCCCGGGAAACCAAAGCCCCACCCAGGGCCCTGTGCCCCTCAGCAATTATGAAGAGAAAGTTGAGGGGCAAAGGAAAAATGTGACACTTTGACTTCCAATCTTGGTAAATTGGGAGGTCAATCCACGGAAGAGACGCCGTCACTTGAGATCTAGAAAATATATAAGTAAAAGGAACAGTCAGAGTAAGCTATGGGTATGGCAGAGATCGCTCAGTTCTCACTCTGATAGACCAGCCCATCACCACAGGTACAGTATACTCTGGCACTTACCCCATTTTTCCTTTTCCACATCTAGGTCGTCCATGAGAAATACCCAGAGACCCAGGCCCATTTGGGGTCTCCAGCTAGATTCCCAGGTCCCAGATCCCTCGGAGAGTCTCCAATTTCTGCAGGAAAACCCGCAGCGAAGCCGCCACCACAAGCCCGCCCACGATGCTTCCAGGCGTACCATTCATTACTACCAGATCCCCGGGCCAGGCACCTGACGGACTATTTTCTAGTCCAACTGGCGCCCGACCCTCTCTCCCAAACGACCACGTGTTCACTCATCTATTCACTAGCATTCTCCATTCATTCCTATTTATTACCACTTCTTTTGCCTGATCTATAGTCATTCCTCTATCTTCCAAAGCTTGTCTTACACAGTCTCTCCATCTCAATGGAGGTTTTACTACCACTCTATCTCCTCTTGTATCTGAATCATATATTCTCTTTGTAAGCCTTTCATCTTTCATTTGTTCAACATGACCATACCAGCTCAGCACCCTTCTGTCCACTCTGGCCGACAAATGTTCCTGCTGACCAATTAGTATATAGAAATCAGACGCTAAAGAATTCAATTTACCGTCAGCTGAGATAAAACGGAGTACTGTATATGTTATTCATGTTTCCTTCAATAGATAAAACGGAGTACTGTATATGTTATTCATGTTTCCTTCAATAGATTGCAGGATATATCCAGACTCAGTTGTCAGGTTAAGCTATATTGTTACTACAACTGCTCCTGCAGCATTATATATCCAGACTCAGTTGTCAGGTTAAGCTATATTGTTACTACAACTGCTCCTGCAGCATTATACTCAGTAAATTATTTTCCTTTCCAGAGACGAAATGGAAGAATTTTACCGTCAGAAATTGAAAGTGGCGGAGCGCACGGAGGCACTGGCCCACTGGCGCGTACAGAGGTGCCAGCTGGGGGAGGAACGCAAACACTTCATCCACAACACCACATGGACACCTACAGTAGATGGACAACATAAGTTAAACCCTCTAGATGAACACAATAAAGAAGCTAAAGAAATAGAGGAATATGTAAAACCTGAAGAAATTGTGGAAGGTGTGATCCCGGTAGAAGTGTCGGAAGTTGCGACTCCTAATGAAGTGTTGGAAGGTGCTACTCGTGATGAAGTGTTGGAAGGTGCTACTCCTGACGAAGTGTTGGAAGGTGGTACTCCTGATGAAGGCTTAAAGATCACTAAAGACTTGGAGACCCCTAGTACTAATGAAGATGTATTTAGCCCAACCAGTGTTCGAGATGATGACCTTCTCTCTCCAGTCTCTGCAGATCTCCCGTGCCCACAACGAGCCATCTCTCGGAGGCCTTTCTCCATTAAGCCGCGGAACATGAGTCCAGGATCAAGTTTGAAAGACCAAAGCCCCGGTGACTGCCGTTTCACTCTGTATCCTGGACAAGTCGACATAAGAGAAAGCCCAAACCAAGAAGTCTCCTCGGTTTCGGAAATGACTGCTTCCCTAATGAGTACCTCCTCGGATTTCATCGACACGCCGTTTGACGAGAACCTCCCCGATTTTGATGTGGATCCTAGAAGGCCCAACAGCTCTAATAGCTACGTAGAGGACAAGGTTTCTCCCATGTACACAAAGAGCACCATTGAATCCATCCTCTATGATAAAGCAGATAACGCGTACTTCCAGAGAAACCGATCACACCTCCCCAAAGTATCCTATGGCTCGGCTAGATCAGACTCCTCCGTCAACAAGCTGAGGGTTCTTGAAGAAGAATACGGAATCACCAGCGAATCTGTCGACAGCAACAATGAAAATAAAACAAAAGATAGAGAGGGTAATCTTAATGTGGACGGCCCTAAGTCGGCGAGAGAAGCAATAAGAGACAAGGTGCTGAAGGAAGAATACGGCATGACCAGGAGGACGGGGGAGACTCCGATAGATAGAGATGACAACGCTAACTTCACCGTGACCGAGGAATCCGCCACAAAGGACCAGCTTGATACCGGGAACAGGAACACCACAAGTGATAATGTTACACAGAGAGCTAATGACAACAATGCCAACATATCAGCTGAAGAAGTATCCCCCACAACTGGTCACAACACAACACCTAATATTGGAGCCCCTGATGACCCAAACGCTAATGCCGTCATATCATCCACCCAAACGTCGGACACAGAAAGCAAAGGGGGCGGAAATGACGACACAGAAACCAAAGGGGGTACGGATAACGACAACACCCAGACCACCAATCGCCACGAACTAGTCCTGGAGTTCAAGGAGCGGCGAGCCCGAGCAGCGGCCACCCGGGAAAAGATCATGAACGAGGAATTCCACTATTCCAATGCCAACCGCAACAACATGAACACTCTACGATCCCGCCCCGTCACTTCCTCGGCAGCAGCCAAGAACAAGCAGAAGGTCCAAGACACGGAGTACGGCGATGGTGGTGAGAACAACAACAAGGGGTGGTATGGTCGGCAGGTGTCATGGGGCAGTACCTCTAGTGCCAGTTATCGGTCGTCCTCCTCCTCTGGTAGACTAAGCTCCGCCTCCACAGCCTTCAATACTCCCGATGATGAAGAACGACCTGTACTGATTGATCAGGTGAGCACTGAATATATTTTATATAAATATATATATAATATAGTAGGCCTAGTTAAGTTTTAGGCACCTCGTTTTTCCAAAGGAATATCACTATAGGTAGCGCCAACGAACTTGACAATTATCTTGATCCCTGACCTCTCTGTAACTCAAAAGGGCCTGGAGCAAACTGGCTGCAAATATTCACACCTATTTACTAGTGGACTCTTCCCAAATTTTAGAGACGTCAGTCATTGCTTTCATTCATTTCAAGTTATAAGAAGTTAAGGGATCAAGATTATTGTCAAGTTCGCTGGCGCTACCTATAGCACTAACAGATAATTAATATCGAAGAATGAAGTATAGTATTATGTTTAAGACTACAGGTTTTTGCAGTGTAATTTTGATGACAAGCTTATTTAGTTAATACAAACATATTATGAAGCTATTCAATGTTATATAGCCTACCTTACATTACTTGATAATATTTATGATACTAGAGTTATTTATTTATGATATGGATTATAATGACTCTTCCCTTCCTAAGCTGAAAAGGTATGCTGACAAATTCCCTATCCACTAATCACCTCTTCTGTATTGTTGTACAGTCGGCCAAATAAATGATGTCTCGGCACCAAGTATATTTATATCAATAATTGATATCACCAATATCTAAACTTGCTTTATTAATTTTGAGTGAGATATACAAACATATCTCTGTACTTACCCACCCTATTGAACATCTGACAGACATCTGACACTCGCTACAGGCAGTTCTGCCTTTTGTCTCCCTCACTCACATAGAAAAAAAAAATTAACGTAATTCATATTTTTTCACCAACCAACTTTACTTCTAAGCTCAATGAAATCAACAAATACATGTGGCACTCCAAGGACTCGAACCTAGGATACTCACACCGAAATTCTGCGCATTTATGCATTACGCTATTAAGACAGGGTACAGCTGAGACATGACTTATTAGCACTACCGTACTTGTATCTCATCTCTCTTTCTATCTTTGTTCTCCCTGTGGCACCTCCTAATACATTAATACAGTACAGAGAAAGCCAAACATAATGACAGCTGAGACATGACATATTAGCACTACCGTACTTATATTTCATTAAAATGTAAAACTTGCAAACTAAACAAACCAAAACTGGGACGATACAAGCTAAAGGTAAAATAACTTATCAATATCGCTATGTGGAAATAACGCTTACTAAAATCTTTCTCTCTTTTTCTATCTTTGTTCTCCCTGTGCCGCCCCCCCCCCTTCCTTCCTTACCTCCTCCTCCGTGGATGGTGTTAGGTGGGAGGTGAGGTGTTAAGGCAGCGTGGTCGTAGTGTTTACGGACACGCCTCCGACGCCGTCATTCACAAACTCATCTGTCGACACGTACGTCCCTCGCCAGGGGGGAATCTTATTATCCCTTTGAGTACCAGCGACGTGTGCTATATTTTATTCTAGCTATATTTAGACGATATTATGCAGCTTAGGAAGGATCTGTGGTAGTTATAAGGGTTGGTTAAGATAGTTTGAAGCCTTATGATTATTAGAGGTCCTTCCTAAGCTGAATAACACCGTCTAATAGCTACCAGAACATGATAAAAAGGACGTCCCCGGTACTGTACGGGTTAATCACTTCTGCTTCCTTTTGCTCCATGTATCATTTTCGTTGTCTTTTTTTATGGCGTCGTTCTTTTTTGTGGTGTGCATACTTAAAGCCTATTATTGCACATCTGTATAGCAGCACACTTTTATATATGTTTTTTTCATTTCTTATAACCCCAGCCTTTAGAATTTAGGCCTACAAAAATCCCTTCATGTGTTTCTTTTTGGTCTCCAGTGGTCCAGTTGTGAGTTGTTTACTTGGATAGAGCGGTAAGTGATACGAGCGTGGATTGTTTTCTAGAAGCTGGTTTGGGGTGGATGGAGGGGGAGTATTTCTGTAAGATAACATATGCGGAGAGTAGTTTTGATGTTACTTGGTGTGTGTGGATGTTCTGCCGTGTGTGTTTATGGAGGCTGCGGCAAGTGTTTGTGGGCCTCGCATGTCTAGAGTTTAGCTTTTGTTGTGTGTACACTGTACTGTTATAATGCATATCTGTTTAGCTTATATTTATTAAAGCATTATATCTTGTGTTACCATCCACATCCCCTGCCTTTAGAATAATACTTTATCTATGCTTCCATTTTGTCCCTAGTCTGTTCTTTTATTTCATGGTATGAGTTCGTTTTCAAGTTTTATATTACAATATTTATCTGTTTAACATTGGTCTGCTTACAATATTATTGCACATCTTTGTCCTTCTTGTTATAGTATTATCAGGTATTTAATCACAATAATTCAATTCCTATGATTACTGTACTTAATATGGTTCAATTCCTATGATTACTGTACTTATATGGTTCAATTCCTATGATTACTGTACTTAATATGGTTCAATTCCTATGATTACTGTACTTTATATGGTTCAATTCCTATGATTACTGTACTTTATATGGTTCAATTCCTATGATTACTGTACTTTATATGGTTCAATTCCTATGATTACTGTACTTTATATGGTTCGTTTTATGTAGTACAAATAGGCTACTTGTTTAAGCTTTGGATGTATCATATTAATAACGGGTGTGCTAATCAATTTTGATGTGTAGTATCTTACGGTATATATTTGATGCAGTACTGTACTGTACAGTGTATAAGAAAGAATAAGTAACACCCCGTTCTTAACATTAATCATCAATTACAAACCCCAATGTACTTGAATAAACTAATGAAAGCATATGGTCCTCCTGGGATTCCAACTGTGTTATAATGTGTAATGGTGCCCCTCTGTGACCACCTCAGGACCCAGACAATGTGGTGACCCCCTCCAGTAGTGAATCCACTCCCCCGGCCATCACTCCGGCCGCTGAACTATTAGCCTCACTGACCACTGCCACTGCTGCACCACCGTACACCACACACCACCTCAACCTCATGGGTAACACCAGCACATTTTCTTTAGTTGGCTCTGTCTCGAATTAGTGACATATAACCGACAGTAAAGACGATTGTTGTTGTTGTTGTTCCCCAAGCTGCCTGGCCGAACAGCCCCAAGGCCCCGAGTAAGGCCAAGGCCATAAACGAGCGACCCCACAGAACCCTCCCTGCCGACCACAATAAAGCCTGGGTGACCGAAGCCACTCCATGGCGGGGGGCTGAGAGGGTGCGTAAACGCCCGGGAAACCAAAGCCCCACCCAGGGCCCTGTGCCCCTCAGCAATTATGAAGAGAAAGTTGAGGGGCAAAGGAATAATGTGACGCTTTAGCTTCCAATCTTGGTAGATTGGGAGGTCAATCCACGGAAGAGACGCCGTCACTCGAGATCTAGAAAATATATAAGTAAAAGGAACAGTCAGAGTAAGCTATGGGTATGGCAGAGATCGCTCAGGTCTCACTCTGATAGACCAGCCCATCACCAGATTGTAAGGTTGGGTGGTGGCTGATAACTACCGTGTTTGATGGAGGAGCAATAATGGTTTGGTGGTTTCACGGTAGCCTTGTCCGTTTCCTCATCATTCAGGTGTGACTTTAACCTCATGACACAGGGACAACTAAATTAATTCTAAAATTTTGGTAATGCTTTATATTGATGACAATTAGGGCATGGTGTGAAAAAAACTGTGTCAAAATATCATACTAATCCAACTGTTTGTAATAAGTTATTCCCGAAAAACGATGTAACACGGCCTCTGAAACCCATAGTAGATGTGTGTGAATTTGTGTTTTTGTTTTTGTGTTAATTTTTTTTTGGGGGGAGGGGTGATGGGGGGGTGATTCGAACCCAGGATACCACATAATTGACTGTACATCTTCCCAATAAGCATTAAAGGACTATTTGTAACCAACCTATTTTAATTCTTTCTTCAGGTAAGGATCCCCTGGTTGACATCACAGGTACAGCTCTCAGTGGTCGGCCTCGCACTAGGGACACTCAACAACAACAACAACAACAGGACACAACACCACAAGTACCTGCCACATGGGAACTCTCTCATATACCCACATATTTCATACAGTCCATCAAGGCTCATCTATCTATACAGTAAGTACCGTGTGTGTGAATTTGTATTTTGTTTTTGTGTGTTCATTGTTTTCTGTTATGTTGTCCCTATTCTGGCTCTGTCTTGAGTCGTCCCCCCCCCCCCCCCAAAAAAAAAAGGAAAAGTGGGGATTGGGCCTGAGCAAATACATACATACATACAAGTACTGTACTGTAGTGTAATGTAATTCCATACAATTATTATGTTTTTTCCACCAACCATCTTTACTTCTAAACTCAATTAATGAAATACAAAATATATGTGGCACTCCAAGGACTCGAACCTAGGATACTCACACCAAAATTCCGAACACTTATGCATTACGCTATCAAGACAATGTAGTTTCATACAATTCCAGAAATACAACTACAGAATAATAATACAGGTACAGTACAGTACTGTAAAACAATTTTTAAAAATTTCCTCCCATAAATGGCATCTCACGTCACCGTCGCTTCATTTGTTTATATGGGTATGCAGGATACAAAAGGCAAAGCTGCCTGTAACAAGTGTCTCCCCTCAAAGTTGAAAAAGTGACCGAGACTAATTCAAGATACAGTACGTTGGAGTCAAAATGTCTGGATGTGGATGTAGAAGCAGTTTATGTCATAGGATGAGGAAAACACAGATGGAGGTAGAGAGTTTCAAAGCTTTCTTGTTGAGTAGAAGAAAGACTGGGAAAATCAGTTCACTCTTGGGTTAGGGAGTTGGACAAATTGGTGGGGGGGGGGGGTTGTAAGTTAATTGGTGGGATGGGGATAATATGAATCTATATAGACAATCTTACTACCTTATATAATAATAATAATAATAACAATAATATGCTGGTAGTTTATTTGTTCGAGCGCTAATTCTCCAAGTGAATTCACGAGCGCTCACATTAACTTAAATTTTTCCATTTAAAAAAAGAAAGAAAATGTAGAACTTGCAAACTAAACAAACCAAAACTGGGACGATACAAGATAAAAGTAAAATAACTTATCAAAATCGCTAAATAAATAAATAAATATAATAAATAATAAATAAATAGTGTACTAATATATATTGTGTACATCTGTTGTTTATCAATAAATAAAGTGTCCTAATATATATTGTGTACATCTGTTGTTTATCAGGAGTGATTTGGTGCAACAAGAACTGGTGACAGAGTTAGTGGTGCGAGGTAACTTATTGGAACACTTCTCAGCCCTTCGCTCCCTACTACTACTACATGATGCTAACTTTGCTGCAGCCATCACAGCCAACCTCTTTACTAAGGTACTAACTACATTCACAGCTAACCTCTTCACTAACTTGATGTGTTTTTATTTTTTTTCTCCATTAATTGTTGTTGTTGTTGCTTTTCCCAAGGTCCCAAGCAAGGCCAAGGCCATAACCGAGCGCTCCCACAGAACCCTCCCTGCTTACCACTAATAAAGCTCAGGTGACCGAAGCCACTCCAAGGCAGGGAGCTGAGGAGAGTGCGGAAACGCCCGGAAAAGTAAAGCCCCACCCAAGGCCCTGTGCCCCTCAGCAATTATGAAGGGAAAGTTGAGGGACAAAGGAAAACTGTGGCACTGTGGCACTTTGGCTCCCAATCTGCCAACCTCTAGGTTATTATTAGTTTACCCAGACTTTACCCAGAGTTCCGATATTCACTAAGGTACTACACTCACAATGTGATATAACAAGTTTAGAGAAGTCAGTGGTACTATACCCAGCACCAGCAAACTAAATAATAATCTTGATCCCTAACCTCTATGTAGCTCAAAAGGAGCAAACAGGCTGTACATTTCCACACCTATTTCCATGTTGACTCTTTCTAAATGATAGAAGTGTTAGCTCTCGTTCTTTTTTTAGTTATAAGTTGGGGGGGAGGGCCCCCCCCTCCCCCCTGGGGGGTCACAATTTTTGTCAAGTATGCTGTTGCCAGGTACATGTACAATATAGCTGAACAACTTTATGAGTCGGGCCGTGGGGGGAATCTTGCTGAAGTTCTAACACTATAAGAACATTGTATAACGGTGATATTTTATTATGGTTCCCGGACATCTCAACCAGTAGACCATTTCAACCAGTAGCTCTCAACCAGTGCCAAATCAACCAAGACCAACTAACCCAGTGCCAAAATATAGTACTAACCTAACCTAACTCTAACCTAGCCGTATTGGTTGAAATGGTTTACTGGTCGAGTTGTCCGGTCACACTTTATTATTTATTTCAGGTTGAGGGAAGTGGATGCCCTGCGTTAGTGTTGGTACCGGTACAACTGAACAATGTACTGAGTCGGGCTGTTGAGGAGTCTTGTTGGAGTTCTAACCCTCTGACTGATAACCTCACCTTCGCCATCACCAACATACCCAAGGCTTTTACACATCCGGGTAGGACGCATTTGTTTATTTATCGTATTTTGTCACCAACCAACATTACTTCTAAACTCAATTAATTAAATCAATTATAGTTTTTAAGTTCTTTTGTCTTTATATTGGGTGGTTACTGTTTTGGTTTACATACATACATACATACATACATACATACATAACATTTTAAGACTGAGTGTTCCACACATACGTGCAGTTTCAGCCTCTTGTCCTAATGGCGGCGTTCCAGGCAACCCTGTTAAGGGCTGCTTCACTTGTCAAGTTTTTGGATTTTGAGATCGGCACGTATAGTCCGATCCCAGGTCTTCCTCGGTCCACCCCTTGGTCCAGCTCCCTCCACAATCACAGACCTGCATTTTTTCACCCAATTTTGTTCATCCATTCTCTCCACATGTCCATACCGTCCCAGTCTACTTGTACGCATCACCTCGCTAATACTCTTTATACCTAAACGTCTCCTCAGCTCAACATTTGTTATTCTATCCTGTAGCCTGGCCCCACACATCCATCTCACCATTCTCATCTCATTACGTTCCATTCTGTTGACATCCTCTACTTTAACGGCCCATGTTTCTGAGGCATACGTCATTGCACTTCTAACACATGAGGCATACACCTTTCCCTTCAGGAGGAGGGGCATTCTTTTTTGTTTTGTTTTGTTTGTTTTGCAAGTTTTACATACTAATTGTTCTTATTAACCCCCAGGCAGTGTACTGGAGTGTGTGGAGTTACAATATCGTGTAGGTTGGCCCCAATCAATAATACTGGACCGTGAGTCACTACAGTGTTACTCCCGAGCCTGGAGCTTCCTGGCTCGGCTACACTACACCATATGGGCGGCAGATGCTCTATTCTCTCACTTCTCGGCTATAGGTAAGTTGATTATTAGTGTGTTGTGTTGTCCCTATTTGGGCTCTGTCTCGAGTCAACCACCCCCAGCTTTAAAAAAAGAAAAAGAAAGGAGGTATGTGCCAGGGGGTAAGGGGGCCTTCATCTAATGGTGGAGGAAAAAAGGAATACAGTACATTATGTGGATTACATAATATGCTTTTATTAATACAGTACATTATGTGGATTACATAATATGCTTTTATTAATTTCATTGGAGGTGTTTGGTGTTGGAGTGAAAGTAATAAAATTATAGATTAACAATAACTAACTTTTACACCCATATAGTTATGTTATGGCCTTGGCCTTGCTCGGGGCCTTGGGGCTGTTCGGCCAGGCAGCTTGGGGAACAACAACAGCACCCATATAGTACCTTCCGTAGTCAGGGAGGTTAAGATTCTACATTTTCCTCTTTTTCCCCCGCCCCCAGGTCGTGAGAGTGGTAGCGGAGGATTGGTCCGGTCACCACAGTTCCACCAAGTGTCTCTCTTCCGACACCACATACACCATTTCCTGTTGGTCATCCAGGCGTATATTGTTAGCCAGGTAAGTCTCTTTTTATCCTACCCCTTTTTCCTCATGTTTAGCCCCATTAGTTTTATGATTTTTTAGACGTTCGGCCCATTAGTTTGGCGATTTTAAGACCTTTTCGCCCAATAATGTTGTAAATTGGGGCATCGGATAGTGAAGGAGACCTGTAATTTGTGTATGCCGGCCAATAGCCTGTACAGTACTTACTACCTTTTATATAACTGTCTTGATAGCGTAATGCATAAATGCGCGGAATTTCTGTGAGTATCCTGGGTTCGAGTCCTTGGAGTGCCACATGCATTTGTTGATTTCATTAATTGAGTTTAGAAGTAAAGTTGGTTGGTGAAAAATATTAATATAGAAGATATTCATACCATTGCTTGCTACTGTTCTACCTGCAGGTTCACCAAATTAGCTGGAGTCGGTTTGAGAGGAAAATGGAGAGAGAGATTACATCGTTGGATCAACTCTATCAACTACACTCTTCCCTCCTCTCATCTATCCTCTCTAGGTAGGTTATAGTGTAGCTCCATTAACCCTCGGAATCTGGAAGGCCTCATAGGAGGCAAAAAAAAAAAAAATTGGCAGGAATCCGGGAGGCCTCATACGAGGCAAACTGCGCTGCAAAAAATCGCCGCTAAAATCATCATAACACGGCAACCACTTGTCGTAGCGATGTCAGCTCAACGGCATTCTACAGATAAAAGTTCTACAATTTGCAAAAAATAAATACTGCTCTAGGTGGTCTCAATCAGTAGCTACTGAATTATGAAGTTTGCCTTACCAAAAGGGCCCCGGACACAGCGATTGGGATCATATGAGGCCCCCCAGATTTCATGGGTTAAAGGCAGAGCCACTTTATATATATTATTTACACAAAGCTAAAGTTAACCTTTCTTTATTTTACTGTATTGCATCTTTTGAAAGTGATAAAATGGCTAAAACAATATGATTTCATGTAAATTTCCCTGTTTTCCCTCTCGTTCATTCCAGTATTGAATCCTGATGTAGTCTCATCATTTGATTGTGTTCTTTTATTTCATAACAACAAATTTATTTTAGTAAACGTCATTTCTAGATAGCGAGTTTGATAAGTTATTTTGCCTTTATATTGTCTTTGTCCAAGTTTTGGTTTGTTTAGTTTCCAAGTTTTACATTTTAATTTACCCTCAGGTGCTTCCTGACACGTAACGGAACGGTCATCCAGAAGTTGATTCAAGACGTGTTGACCATGGCGCTACAATTCCGCTCCCAAGTGTTGTCCCATCCATGGAAGGAAGTCCAGAAGGGTGTCAGTAATGGTGGTAGTGGTGGCAGGTGCGATGATAATGGTGGTGGCAGGCGCGATGGTGATGGTGGTACTAGAAGCGATGGTAACGGTGGTAGAGGTGGTGGCAGATGTGATGGAGATGGTGATAACGGTAACGGTGGTGGTAATAATAACAACAGTTGGCAACACCCGGCCTTCCCAGCAATCAAGTCAACGTATCAGGAGTTCCAGAGTCTCGCTACCTTCCTCCATAAATGTGAGTTTTGAACAGTGTCTTCCTTCCTACGGTTATACTATCTCTAATATTTGAACCCCTTCCTTACCGAGGATGTATTTTGTGTTAGTCCAGCTATATTTAGACGATTTTATGCAGCTTAGGAGGAAACCGTGGTAGTTTAAATGGATAATCGAGATAGTTTGAAGCCTTTTAATTGCTACACGTCCTCCCTAAGCTGGATAAAATAGTCTAATAATATCCAGATTATAACAACAAGGACAACTCGGTACTAAAGGGGTTAATATCATATTTTCTACTAATCATTAGGCTTCCACTATATTAGTCAAACTAATATTGTAATACTCTTAGATCATTCTCCTAGTCTTGTTAGTTATTATTACAGTACTGTACTGTATTCTCTAAATAATGTAAGACAATTAGGAAATAATTCTCCTAGTATTGCTAGTTAATATTCTTCTCTCTAGTTAGGTGTGTGTTGTAATACCCAGTACTGTGTAGTGCTTGTATATAGTATTTTTTTTTTTTTTTTTTTTTTTTCTATATTCCAACTTACTTCCTCTCGGGCATAGGCTGAGAGCCTTAACATTCACCGCTTTACAATGAACAGTGAAGCCCGTGAGGTCTTGTTCCAGTCTAGGGAGTGAGACATGTGAAGCACGTAGAGTACAACGAGCACCTGCCATCTTGCCTTCACATGAGGCACGGTGCTCACTCATGGCCCGAAACGACCCCATCTCTGAAGCCACCTCGTTCCCGTGCTTCACTGTCTCACCCCCTACACTCGGACTCTCACACTTACACACACACAACGCCACCTGTTGAGCAGATAACTCATATGCTTTGATTATAAAGCATGATCTTATTGAGTAGGCTAATTAACTATGTTGGTATTTAAGTTAGATTAGAATTCCCTATGTAAGTGAGTGAAATGGGTACTAATAGTAATGGTCCTAACCCGTGGTATGTTTTCTTCTTCCCTCCCTGAAAGCTTTAATGGAGGAAGCAGATAAGGTCCCTGAGGTAACCATGTACCAGTAATACATTCCAGTGTCTTGATGATGCACGTTATATACAGTAAAACCTCGCCCATCCAGACTAATTGGGGGAGAACCCTGTCTGGATCTGCCAAAAGTCTGGACATATGCAGCCATCCAGACAAATCTGGATGGCTAAAACATGAGTCCAGATATCTAACTTAAACAACCAGACTTAGGTTTCAGCCATCCAGACAAATTCGGATGGCTGACATACAAGTCTGGATATCGAACACTGGATGTAAATAATATGTGTGGAAACTTGTATTCGTCTCGTTCATTTCCGGATTGACTTGTATTTTTCCCAAGCCATCCAGACAAGTCTGGTTGGATGAAACATGAGTCTGGATCAAAATGCCTATCTGGATCTCTTGGGTTTCCGGATCTGAGGGCACCGGATGGGAGGGGTTCTACTGTACTCTACTATTCTACAGAGCAATAATCCTGCATGATGTTACTTATTGTACAGGTCTCCCTCGATTTACGATTGGGTTACGTTCCTGAAAACCCGATCTTAAATAGAATAATCGTAATGTATAGTGAACCCTAAAATGCATGGGGTAAATGGGGATGCGTTCTGGGACCAACCAAAACCCAAACCCCTAAAAACCTATAATGATACTGTATCATAAATCGGGGTATCGGATAGTGAGGGAGACCTGTAGGCCTACATGCTTTTAATAACCTTTCAAGGCTTATATTTTACTATGCCATGTAGAATCTTTCAAATTCTTTATAATTTTTCTATATCCTTTTGCTGGCAGTTTATATTACTCACTCTTGCTTTGACTGTATTCATCTTAATTATTCTTATAGAGCTTCCAGCCTCATAAGGGCTTTGGCTGGCCTACGTGGGTGTTGCATAAGGTTTGTTCCATCTTATACAGCTATCGTGTTACCAGGTTTTTATAGTTTTATCTGTTGCAAGTTCACCGCAGGAAAAGAACTGTTTTTTTCTTAGATTTTGTATAGTTTAACTATTTACTACCAACATCTTATCATACAGTAATATTCTAGTAGAGTTGACATTTTGTTTCTGTGTATACTATGGTTGTACACCCCTGTACATGATTGTGTCAGTTACTATAATTTGTTTTATAGCAGCTGACGGTAAATTTAGTCCCTTAGCAACTAATTTCTCGATTGGGTGAGGGCTGGTCATATCCAGAGTGAGGTTTGGCATCCTCTACCCAACCTCAGCTGTTTCTGTCGTCTCTTTTACTGTCCTACTTTTCTTTCTGGGGGCAGGGGGCTAGGAATCCTCCCCCCATTGTATAATTCTCCTACTCGACGAGACATAGAAACGGGCGAGAGAACTCGGTGCATTTATGCTATGCTGTGTATTTTCATGAATGATTTAACTTTATATTTTATTATTATTTTTATTTTATTTTGCCTTTATATTGTCATTGTCCGAATTTTGGTTTGTTTAGTTTGCAAGTTTTACATTTTAATTTAATGGTGAAGATTTTTTTTTTGCTGAGTGTGCAACAAATATGAGCCGTTCAACGGTTAATGCACGGTATTGTAATAATTTAAAGTTACTATACTATCACTTTTCCTTGGCAGTCCTCATGTGCTTCTAAAACCCAGTGACTAGTACGATTTCTTTCACGTAGCAGAAGTCTCGAGTTAATGCCCTCCTCTTTATATATCACTCAATTTATCATCTAGGTTGTCCGCCAAATATTGATTGTGATTATATTATACAGTACATAAATTTAAAGAGTGAGAGCACCAAACAAAATGCAGTTTCGGTCTCACGTCCTGTTAAGAGCTGCCTCTTTTGTCAGGTTTTTTATTCATGATCAGACCATAAGGCTTGATCTTGGTCTACCTCTTGGTGCAGCTCCCTCCACATTCATGGACTTGCATCTTTTCACCTAACTTAGTTCATCCATCCTCTCCACATGTCCAAACCATCCAAGCCTGCTAGTACACATATCATCACTGATACTCTTGATACATAACTTCTTCTCAGCTCTTCACTTGATATCCTATCTTGCAGTTTGGCTCCACACATCCATCTCATCATTCTCATCTTATGATCCATTCTGTTGTTATCATCCGCTTTGACAGGCCACATTTGTGAAGCATATGTCATTGCACTTCTAACACGTGAAGCGTGGTGTGGTGAAATTACTAAAACATAGATTATTTCCACATATCGATTTTGCCTTTATATTGTCTTGTCCCTGTTTTGGTTTGTTTATTTTGCAAGTTTTACATTATTATATTAATGTGTGTCTCCCTCCACAGTGTTAGTGAAGGTTGGGCAGCAGACCAGGATGGACCCCCGTCATATGGACCTGCTCAACAGACTAGACTTCAACAGATACTACTCAAGATAGTACCGTACGCTATATACACACATATGATATAGACGCTACTTGTACTTACTCTAAATGGCTCCTAAACACACCCTTCAGAGATATAACTGTAGATAATATACAGTATACACACAAATGGTATATAGCTACTCCCTGTACTTTAAGTGATCCCTAAACACCCTTCAAAGATACTACTCAAAGATAATATACGGTTTATATACTCCCAGTCAGACTCGAACCTCCGACATTCAGAACGAGTTTCCAAGCTTTTAATCCACTACATCACGGCGTGATAAAGGAATCAAAGCTTGGACACTCGTTCTGAATGTCGGAGGTTCGAGTCCGGCTGGGAGTATATAATCATTTATTAGCTCATGTGTATTTGTGAGATATACAGTATACACATGCTAGATGCTTCTTTAAATGGTTCCTAATACACCTTCAAGGATACTACTTAAGTGAGTACAGGTATATGCACACATACTATATAGACGTCAATTAAATGGCCTCTGAAACACTTTCAATTATGTTAAATTAGATAAATATACTCGTCTAGACACATACAAAATAGGCACTACTTAACCCTTACTGTACCTTACTCACCATTACGAGTGACGGAAGATCGCCGTCAGTACTATGCGGTCCTTGTAACTGCCCGTATCGAGCGGTAGCAGGTACGGTGCCGTGACTTGTAAACACTGCTCTGAGACCTTGGCAACACTTCTCAGCTTGGATCCAAGCCTGTGGGAGCTAGCTGGGACAGTATTCCTCCAACTTTCGGGGTGAGAGGGTATTCTCTCTTGGCTCTGAAGCCATTTTTGCCTCAATGCCTGGTACAGTACTGGAGGGTACATTTATAGTAATACTTTCTGGTACAGTAGGGGTTAAATGGCCCCTATACTGTATAGCCAGGTTTACCTAATATAGTCTCTATGCACCTTCTGGGTGATGTTACATATCTAGACGAGCCTATGTAACCTTCAGCATATACTTCAGTAGATAATATATATACACCATCTACATTATAATACACCTTCAATTATGATGCCACTTTAGAAAACCCATATGTAGTAAAAATCTAGAGTTAACCAAAAATATTGCTCATACAGTGTAAATGATATAACCTTTCCTTGGCAGTCTGTATGTAATTGTAATAATAGCCTGTGACTAATACAGTTTGTTTCATGGCATACAAGTGGCAAGTTAATGTCCTTTCTAGATTACACACAAATTATCCTGAAAGTTTGTGATTAACTATTGATTTTGACAACCTTATACAAGTACAGGTCTCCCTCGATTTACGATTGGGCTACGTTCCTGAAAATCCCATCTTAAATAGAAAAATCGTATAGCAAACCCTAAAAATCAATGGGGTAAATGGGGATGTGTTCTGGGACCAGCCAAAACCCAAACACCTATAAAAATTATTGTAAATCGGGACATCGGATAGTGAGGGAGACCTGTAATAGCTAGTATACCCCAGTTAACCCATGCTATCTGAAATATAATTTTTTGTTTCTTGTGTCTCTTTCCATTCTTTGCTATCTTAAAAATTATAACTTTTTAATTGATTTCCTATAGGAGATCCATTCTTACTGGAATAAAGGCGGTGTCACACGAGCGATTTTTCCGTCAATTTCTACGAGCAATTGTAGTCTGATATGCATACAATTTCAGTTATATCAGAATTATGTCACTTAACTTAATCTATCCTCGTGCAGTAGCACCCAACGTACATCGTGCACATAACATTAACATTCTTCAACTGAACATAGATGGCATCAACACAAAGAAACACGAACTCTCACACTTCATCAAACAACACAACATACACATTGCCATCTTACAAGAAACAAAACTCCGCACAACACAAAAAACACCCACATTTCATAATTTCACCACCATCAGACAAGACCGGGCTGTCGGCGGGGGCGGTGGACTCATCACCCTGGTACACAAAGAAATATCATACATAGTAGCCAGTGTACAAACCAAATCACTCCTCCCCCCAAATGATAACACAACAGAAATACAGTCAATTAAAATACGCACTGGCAACAACTCCAACATAACCATCATAAACACATACATCCCTCCCCAAACATCCCCTACAGTACCAAATGAATACAGACCACACTTACAACACATCACAAACACCCCACACACCCCACACATCATCCTGGGTGGTGACTTCAACGCCAAGACGTCGGCCTGGTTTGTCGACAACCCCGACACAGACAGAGGGCTGGTACTACAAAACCAAACCGATAACCTCATCATCCTTAACGACATCCATCAACATACCCATATTCCTCACCAAGCCCTCTATAACCCATCATCTCCAGACATCACCTTTTGCTCCCCAGAACTCGCCCCCACAACATCCTGGAGGTGGTCAGAACCAGGCTCTGACACCTCCCGATCATTATCACCACCAAAACCAGACTCACCCCAGCTAGCCACAAACACACATACACCAATTATAAAAGAGCTAACTGGGAAGCATTCACAAATGAGACAGAACAACACTTCACAACTCTAAACAGTACACCCATCACTAACATCAACAATGCTGTACACATACTCAATAAAACTATCCAAAACGCTGACAAGAAACACATTCCAAGAGGTAACAGAAAAAGACACAACCCCAACTTCACACCAGAAATTCAAAACCTCATCAGACAACGCGACATACTGAAACACTCCCCAGCACCCCACACACAAGACATCACACAACAAATTCAAGCACTCAACACCCAAACTAACAACAAAATACAAGAACAACAAAAACTAATTGGAATAACTTCCTACAAACACTTGATCACAAAACAAACCCCAAAAAACTATACACACACTAAACAGCATCACACTTTCCAACAGCAACACAACACAATCACATGCTGCAATCACAACAACAGACTCTACTCCTTCATGTAAACAACAAGCAAACACTCTCATCAATCACTTTTCACATGTCAGCCACCTAAAACCTCACAAAGACGACCGACGTGTCATCCGACGTAAGAGACAATTCCCCACAGACCCTGACTATACACCCTTCACCAATCACCAGACAAAGCATATCATCAACAATCTCAAGCACTCACCCGCCTGTGGCCTAGACAACATAAGCAACATACACCTCAGACACCTGGGACCACAAGGCATACAAGCACTCACTAACATATCAAACTACAGCTATTCACACAACACAATACCAGACATTTGGAAGCATGGTATCATCATCACTTTCCCCAAACCCAACAAAGACCCCACGCTACCCTCCTCGCACCGCCCCATCACACTCCTTTGCTCCCCCTCCAAAGTCATGGAACGCCTAGTATTACAACTAATTACACCTGACCTACCCCTAGCTCCAACACAACATGGCTTTAGGCCACTGCACTCCACAAACACTCTTCTCACAGACCTTACACAAAGAGCTTTCGACGGCATCAATTCAGCTAGACCACCACACAGATCACTATTAGCCACACTCGACATTAGTAAAGCCTTCGATGCCATCCCCCGCCACAACCTAACAAACAAAATCTACAACACAAACATGCACAACAACACAAAACGGTGGCTGGCCAACTTCCTAGCAGGCAGATGTGCACACGTATCTTTTGCCGGTCAGTCATCTAAAATCAGAAACTTTCCAAACGGAGTCCCACAAGGATCCGTCCTATCGCCCGCACTCTTCAATCTGTACATGCACGATATAACTACACCCAATACGCCCCAAATAAACTTAGCCTCCTATGCAGATGACATAACACTCACATGCACACACCATGACCCAAAAAGAGCAACAGATCTCCTTCAACCCTATCTCAACACACTACATGGCTGGTGCACTACAAACAGACTTAATCTAGCCCCAGCCAAATCCACCGCAACCCTGCTCACAAGTTGGACAGGAGAACACGAATACATCCCTCAACTCACCATAAACAACACACCCCTAACACATACACACACACCCAAAATCCTAGGAGTAACATATGATACTCATATGACATTCAAACAGCACACCACAAACATTAAAAAGAAACTGACACCCAGACTTAACGCCCTCAGGTCACTTGCTCACACAAAATTTGGACACAACAAAGAAACTACCACCACAGTATATACACAATACATAAGATCAGTGATGGAATACGCAAGCCCAGCCTGGGCTTCTAACCTAGCTGAAACACATCATAAGACCTTACAGACTATTCAAAACAAAGCCCTGAAGATCATTACAGGCTGCACAGCTACTGCACCCACAGATCACCTACATCAAGAAACCAAAATCCTCAAAGTCAAAGACCATCTGGACATGAGAGGCACTCAATTCCTGGCAGCAGCCTCCACGAACCAAGACCACCCACTAAACTACATGGCAACACACCCACAGACACCAAGAAATATCAAAACAACACCCAGCACACGGTATCACACACAATTATTGTCCTCTCTCCCTCCCTGCCCACCCCGAACCAACATCCAGAAGCACATCCATACTCATATCTCTCACCGATCCATCCACTCACTCACAGACAACACACAGCTGCATGCACGACCTCCCGAAATCCATCCTTCCGAATCCTCCCTTCCTCGCGAGGACAGAGTCCACCTGGCCAGGCTGAGATGCGGACACCATCCAGCTCTCCTGAGCTATCAGAAGAGACTGGATGACTCCGTTGTCGACGCCTGCCCGGGATGTAACACAGCACCCCATACCATTAAACACATCATAGAAGACTGCATTTCACACAACCACTTACGCCAACAACACAATCTACACTCAATGAGAGCTCTGTGGGAAAGCCCGATCGTGGCCATGGCCTTTCTCAGGGACTCGGGGCTGTTCGGCCAGGCAGCTTAGGGAACAACAACAACAACTTAATCTACCTTCAGTCTAGTTTCCGATTCCAATGTGAAAAAGCCTCAAAATATCACGAGAAAAAACTTGTTCGTCGAAAATTGCCAGAAAAAACGCTCGTGTGACAGCGGCTTAAAACTGCATAATTCTAAGCAATGAGAATATTGGTATTTTATTTGATTAAAACGTTATTTCCACATTGCGATTTTGATAAGTTCTTTTGCCCTGTGTTGTCCCTGTGTTGGTTTGTTTATTTTTGCAAGTTTATATTATAATTGGAGTGAGAGGGAAAGGGTTAGTTTTGTATTATATTTCCTTATCCACACCTGCACACATGTTATTAAGTGCCCCTTTATAAATCAACTTTGAAATGTTCTCACAAACCAAAGCATTTTTGTTACATACCTGTATGTATGACTGAAATATTTGTATGTTTGTGTAAAGCGTTATAGGTAGCGCCAACGAACTTGACACTAATTTTGATTCCTGACCACTTTGTAACTCAAAAGGAACTAGAGCAAACTGGCTGTAAATATCCACACTTATTACCTGGTGGACTCTTCCCAAATGAGAGGAATTTTAGCCTGATTGCTTTCATTAATTTTGAGTTATAAGAAATTAAGGGATCAAGATTATTGTCAAGTTCGTTGGCGCTACCTATAGTGTTATCGAGCCATATCATTCCACCTCTATCCAAGAAGATTCCCCTCAACGCCACTGGAGAAAAACCAAAGATAGTACAGTACGAAGATGTCCTGTCTTTACTGTTGTTGTTGTTGTTGTTCCCCAAGCTGCCTGGCCGAACAGCCCCAAGGCCCCGAGCAAGGCCATAACAGAGCGCCCCCACAGAACCCTCCCAGCCGACCACAATAAAGCCTGGAGTGACCGAAGCCACTCCATGGCGAGGAGCTGAGGAGGGAGCGGAAACGCCCGGGAAACCAATGCCCCACCCAGGGCCCTGTGCCCCTCAGCAATTATGAAGAGAAAGTTGAGGGGCAAGGGAAAAATGTGACGCTTTGGCTTTCAATCTTGGTAGATTGGGAGGTCAATCCACGGAAGAGACGCCATCACTTGAGATCTAGAAAATATATAAGTTAAAGGAACAGTCAGAGCAAGCTATGGGTATGGCAGAGATTGCTCAGCTCTCACTCTGATAGACCAGCCCATCACCACATGTCTTTACTGTTGTTGTTGTTGTTGTTGTTGTCATTCACTAGGCTGCATGGCGAAACAGCCCCGAATCCCTACTGTCTTTACTGTAATATTTATCTGTATATTTAGGACCGGTTATATTTTCCAAGACCATTTTTTTTAGATTATAAATAACTGTTTTAAATTAGTAGTTAGGGTGTTTAATAGATGCCAAATGATCTAGGAATGAGGCCAAGGAGTCCAGTGCCAGGTTCCATAATTAGTTTTCTGCCCATACCTATAATCAACCCTGCCCATCATGCTGTCCAGAAAAGACCCTCCTCATGATGTGAACATCATTAGGCATATATATTAGTGGCAATATTGGAGAGTTTACTATACAGTGTGATATACCGTAATTTAGGAAGGGATTGTGGAAGAATTTATTCAGCTTATAATATTGTCCCGTAAGCTTGTACAGTGGTGCACCAACTTTCGCTTGATCTTCTTTCGCGGCAGCCTCTAAATATTCCACCGATTTGACTTATGCGGTAAAAACTCGCATTCTGCGGCCGAGCTTCGAAATTGAAGACCTGATCAGCCACAAGCAAGAGGATTCGGTAGAGGAAAAATCAACTTTTGAGTTGAATCGCGACCCTATACCAGTACATAGTCACCCAATGACTAATCAATACACATACTACTTGACTCTTGCAAGCACTTTATTCCATTACTTTTAAGGAAAAAGTGTCAACAATTTGTCACTTTCAATTACGGCACATTAATATCATGCAGAGACCAAGGCTTTACTAAAGCATAATTCTCCTACTCGACAAGACAGAGAAACGGACGAGGGAACGCGAAAGTGGTCTCGGACACTGAGAATAGGAACTTTATATGTAGTTTCTGTTCGGGCTCTGTCTTGTGTCAGCCACCTCCAGCAATGGGGTATGTGCCTGAGTATATACATACATTGGCATTTTCCACTACACTCAAATTTGCCATTTTAGAATAGAGCTTTTCATTTCATAGTTGACCATTAATTTTGTTTTAATCCAGATGGAGATTCAGGATCATCTTTATCTACTTATATGTTTGGAATGAAGAATGGAAGTGCCATATTAAGAGCAAAGTTCAGTGTAGAGAATCAAATACCTGTGCTAGGTCTATATTTGGAATGCAGAATGGAAGTGCCATATTAAGAGCAAAGTTCAGTGTAGAGAATCAAATACCTGTGCTAGGTCTATGTTTGGAATGCAGAATGGAAGTGCCATATTAAGAGCAAAGTTCAGTGTAGAGAATCAAATACCTGTGCTAGGTCTATGTTTGGAATGCAGAATGGAAGTGCCATATTAAGAGCAAAGTTCAGTGTAGAGAATCAAATACCTGTGCTAGGTCTATGCATAGATTAAAAATTAAGTTAAGAAGATCCATACTTTAATACAGTAGTCCTACAGTAACAAATTAAGTTAAGAAGATCCATACTTTAATACAGTAGTCCTACAGTAACAAATTTAAGATGAGGAAATGCTGTCAAAAACGTGGATTGTCCTAAAGCTTGAAACTCCAATTTGAGTTTCACTATTTAGGTTATATCCCAAATAATAAGGTATGAGTCTCAACAAGAAACTTAGTCTGAAAGGGAGAGGCTTTACTTTGGTATAAACAGAAGGATCTGCCTTGTGTGGGCTAATTGGCTTTCTGCAGACTCCTATGTTCTTATGTTCATAATTGCTGTGATGATCAAGAGAGAATTAGGAAAGTGTCCTTAGATAAAGTGTAATTAAATACTTGTTCATGTGTTTGTTGTGAAGGTTAATTACATATTAAATACAGTACCCAGTAGGCTAATACCTATTTATTAAAAAACTATATCTAATTAATTGTATTTTTCTTTCCTATCGATTACCAGAACATTTAATGGTACAGTATCTCGTCAGTCAAAGGTGTACTATAATTGTCCTGTATAAACTACTATACTATAACGATGTCCTTGTCCATACACTGATCTAGCACTTCAGAGAACCACTTTGTGGCTTTCAATGTGGCTCTCAATGTGACTCCCTATGTGGCTCTCAATGTGGTTCCCTATGTGGCTCTCAATGTGACTCCCTATGTGGCTCTCAATGTGGCTCCCTATGTGGCTCTCAATGTGGTTCCCTATGTGGCTCCCTATGTGGCTCTCAATGTGGCTCCCTATGTGGCTCTCAATGTGGTTCCCTATGTGGTTCCCAATGTGGCTCTCAATGTGGCTGCCAATGTGACTCCCTATGTGGCTCTCAATGTGGCTCTCAATGTGGTTCCCTATGTGGCTGCCTATGTGGCTCCCAATGTGGCTCTCAATGTGACTCCCTATGTGACTCCCTATGTGGCTCTCAATGTGACTCCCTATGTGGCTCTCAATGTGGCTCTCAATGTGACTCCCTATGTGGCTCTCAATGTGGCTCCCTATGTGACTCCCTATGTGACTCCCTATGTGGCTCTCAATGTGACTCCCTATGTGGCTCTCAATGTGACTCCCTATGTGGCTCTCAATGTGGCTCCCTATGTGGCTCTCAATGTGACTCCCTATGTGGCTCTCTATGTGGCTCTCAATGTGGCTCCCAATGTGGCTCTCAATGTGACTCCCTATGTGGCTCTCAATGTGGCTCTCAATGTGACTCCCTATGTGGCTCTCAATGTGACTCCCTATGTGGCTCTCAATGTGGCTTCCTATGTTGCTCCCTATGTGGCTCTCAATGTGGCTCTCAATGTGGCTCTCAATGTGACTCCCTATGTGGCTCTCAATGTGACTCCCTATGTGGCTCCCTATGTGGCTCTCAATGTGGCTTCCTATGTTGCTCCCTATGTGGCTCTCAATGTGGCTCTCAATGTGGCTCTCTATGTGGCTCTCAATGTGACTCCCTATGTGGCTCCCAATGTGGCTTCCTATGTTGCTCCCTATGTGGCTCTCAATGTGACTCCCTATGTGGCTCTCAATGTGGCTCTCAATGTGACTCCCTATGTGGCTCTCAATGTGACTCCCTATGTGGCTCCCTATGTGGCTCTCAATGTGACTCCCTATGTGGCTCTCAATGTGGCTCTCAATGTGACTCCCTATGTGTCTCTCAATGTGACTCCCTATGTGGCTCTCAATGTGGCTTCCTATGTTGCTCCCTATGTGGCTCTCAATGTGACTCCCTATGTGGCTCTCAATGTGACTCCCTATGTGGCTCTCAATGTGACTCCCTATGTGGCTCTCAATGTGACTGCCTATGTGGCTCTCAATGTGACTCCCTATGTGGCTCTCAATGTGACTCCCTATGTGGCTCTCAATGTGACTCCCTATGTGGCTCTCAATGTGACTCCCTATGTGGCTCTCAATGTGACTCCCTATGTGGCTCTCAATGTGACTCTCAATGTGACTCCCTATGTGGCTCTCAATGTGGCTCTCAATGTGACTCCCTATGTGGCTCTCAATGTGACTCAATGTGACTCCCTATGTGGCTCTCAATGTGACTCCCTATGTGGCTCTCAATGTGGCTTCCTATGTTGCTCCCTATGTGGCTCTCAATGTGACTCCCTATGTGGCTCTCAATGTGGCTCCCTATGTGGCTCTCAATGTGACTCCCTATGTGGCTCTCAATGTGGCTCCCTATGTGGCTCTCAATGTGACTCAATGTGACTCCCTATGTGGCTCTCAATGTGACTCCCTATGTGGCTCTCTATGTGGCTCTCAATGTGGCTTCCTATGTTGCTCCCAATGTGGCTCTCAATGTGACTCCCTATGTGGCTCTCAATGTGGCTCCCTATGTGGCTCTCAATGTGGCTCCCTATGTGGCTCTCAATGTGACTCCCTATGTGGCTCTCAATGTGACTCCCTATGTGGCTCTCAATGTGACTCCCTATGTGGCTCTCAATGTGACTCCCTATGTGGGTCCCTATGTGGCTCTCAATGTGGCTTCCTATGTTGCTCCCTATGTGGCTCTCAATGTGACTCCCTATGTGGCTCTCAATGTGGCTCCCTATGTGGCTCTCAATGTGGCTCCCTATGTGGCTCTCAATGTGACTCCCTATGTGGCTCTCAATGTGACTCCCTATGTGGCTCTCAATGTGACTCCCTATGTGGCTCAATGTGGCTTCCTATGTTGCTCCCTATGTGGCTCTCAATGTGGCTCTCAATGTGACTCCCTATGTGGCTCTCAATGTGACTCCCTATGTGGCTCTCAATGTGACTCCCTATGTGGCTCTCAATGTGGCTCCCTATGTGGCTCTCAATGTGACTCCCTATGTGGCTCTCAATGTGGTTCCCTATGTGACTCTCTATGTGGCTCTCAATGTGGTTCTCTATTTGACTCTCAATGCGGCTCCCTATGTGGCTCTCAATGTGGCTGCCTATGTGGCTCTCAATGTGGCTCCCAATGTGACTCCCTATGTGGCTCCCTATGTGACTCCCTATGTGGCTCTCAATGTGACTCTCAATGTGGCTCTCAATGTGGCTCCCTATGTGGCTCTCAATGTGACTCCCTATGTGGATCTCTATGTGACTCCCTATGTGGCTCCCTATGTGGCTCCCTATGTGGCTCTCAATGTGGCTCTCAATGTGGCTCTCTATGTGACTATGTGACTCCCTATGTGGCTCTATATGGCTATCCCTATGTGGCTCTCAATGTGGCTCTCTATGTGGCTCTCAATGTGACTCCCTATGTGGATCTCAATGTGACTCTCAATGTGGCTCTCTATGTGACTCCCTATGTGGCTCTCAATGTGACTCCCTATGTGGCTCTATATGGCTATCCCTATGTGGCTCTCAATGTGGCTCCCTATGTGGCTCTCAATGTGACTCCCTATGTGGCTCCCTATGTGGCTCTCAATGTGGCTCTCTATGTGACTATGTGACTCCCTATGTGGCTCTATATGGCTATCCCTATGTGGCTCTCAATGTGGCTCCCTATGTGGCTCTCAATGTGACTCCCTATGTGGATCTCAATGTGACTCTCAATGTGGCTCTCAATGTGACTCCCTATGTGGCTCTCAATGTGACTCCCTATGTGGCTCTCTATGTGACTCCCTATGTGGCTCTATATGGCTATCCCTATGTGGCTCTCTATGTGACTATATATGTGGCTCTATATGGCTATAACTCTATATGTGACTCCCTATGTGATCCCAATGTGACTCTATTTGGCTCCCTATGTGGGATCTTTTATGTCGTTCAAAATCAGGTGGTAAAACGAAATTTAAGGCTATAAACCCCTTCCTTACTGGTGACTTCTTTTTCATTATATTTTCGTAACTATTAGGCGATATTTTATCTACCGTATCTTACGAAGGATGTCTACCAATCAAAAGGCTACAAACTATCTCAATTGACCACTTGCGAGTTTCAGGCTATAAGGAAGTTGGAGCTGTAGACATCAATATTTATCAGGATTATCAACTACAATACGGTCACAATACAATTATAAATACATAAAACCAAATTGATCATACTTTTTATCCAGAAACGCATATTATTATTGCATTTCTCTATAATATCGATGTTTAAGGCACTAACTTCCTTATAGCCTGAAACTCGCAAGTGGTCAAATGATCTTTTTTGGCTGCCATACATCCTTCCTAAGATTCATAAAATCGTCTAAATGTAGCTAAAGTAGAATACAAAAGACGTCACCGGTACAGAAGGGGTTAATTAACACTCTCTGGTCCGATGTTATGTGCATGATTTATGCAATATATATCAACATTATTTAAAAAAAAAAAATCATATTTGGTGCCGCGTCATGTAGGCTAAATAATTAAGGGGAGATGGTTCACTTTTTGGTCGATTTTTGCATGTACCGGTATTCATTATTTTTCTAGTTTCCTCCCTAGACCTCCATCAAATTAAAAAACAAAATTATAGATTAATTTGTACATTTTTCGGTAGAAAAATTTCCCGGCCGAAGGCCGGTTCTTCCAACATTACAGGCTCACTATCGTTCGCCAGGAAAAAATAGACACCTAAATAGCACGAAAGGTATATATATCGACGAAGAAATGGGGCGAAAGGTCTTAAAATCGACTAACTAATGGGTAAAACATCTATCTATCTATATGCTCAGGCCCAATCCCCATGTTGGGGGTAGCCGACTCAAGACAGAGCAAGAACAGGAAAAACACAAAAACAACATAAAACAAAAAATAAACACAGATAAAAAACACAAACTCACACACATCCAGGTCACCCAGGAGAATACCCAGAGACCAGGGTTACCAAGGTCGCTCCAGCACTCCCCTGGCCCCTGACCACCCGGAGAGGTTCCGATCTCGGCAGGCAGACATGCAGCGGAGCCAAAGCCACAAGCCCTCCCACCACACTTCCAGGCACACCCTTCATATTAATCGTCTCCCCGGGCCAGGCGCCTGATGGACTATTATCTAGTCCAACTTGCGCCCGACCCCTTACTCCAAATGACCACGTGTTCACTCAACTATTCACAAGCATTCTCCATTCACTCCTGTCCACCACCACTTCCCCTGCCTGATCTATAGTCATTCCTCTATCATCCAAAGCCTTTCTTACACGGTCTCTCCATCTCAATGGGGGTCTTCCTGCCCTTCTATCTCCCCTTGTACCTGACTCACATATTCTCTTTGTAAGCCTTTCATCTCCCATTCGTTCAACATGACCATACCAGCTCAGCACCCTTCTGTCCACTCTGGCTGACAAATGTTCCTGCTGCCCCACTCTCCTACGTATCTCTTCATTCCTCAATCTGTCTCTACGAGTAACTCCACACATACTCCTCAAGCAGCTCATCTCCATCACATCCAGCCCTCTTTCCTCCTTTTTCTTCAGAGCCCATGTCTCAGCCCCATACATCACTGTTGGCATAACAATTCCTTGATACAGTGCACTTTTTACTTTCACTCCGAGATTTCTCGTCTTCCACATACTTCCCATTGCTCCGAAAACCTTCCTTCCTTCACACACTCTCTGTTTTACCTCCACATCTTAACATCTTAACATCTGAAAACTAATGGGGCTAAACATGAGGGAGAAAGTGGTCCAGAAAACAGGCCCATCTAGGCAAATACTTAACCCTTTGGAGATTATGACGCATTTTGATTGTTTATTCTGGCTATCATTATACACTTTTGTACAGCTTAGGAAGTAGGCCTATGTGTGAGAATTGAAAGAGCAAAAACCATCTCAAACAATCGTCTAATAATAGCTAGAAAACAGAAAACTAATGCGTCATCGTTTCTTCAAAGGGTCAAGGTAAATATTCACCCTTCTGTACCAGTTCGATAATATAATAGTTAGTCATTAAAATACAATTTTCTTCGACGAGCAATAAAAGAAAACGATATTTTATGGGTAACATTTTCTAATTCTTCGTAAATCAAAGTATTTATTATAATATGCCATAATAAATGTTACTGTTTATTATGAATAACACAACAACTTGATTTATTAAAAAGAAAATCGAATTAACATAGCATCTAAATAATGTGTTCTGAAAACTTAATATTTTGAAATCTATTTTGGCAAAACTCTCTTGGGCAGACCATTCCCTTGCGCTACGTCGTTGTGTTAACATATCCTGTGTAAGCTAGTGAGTGTTGTTCCTTAATAGTGATCGAAAAGTGCCCATTTGGTTGACTAATCCACGCTATTATACGTGTAGGACCCTACCCTTTATAGATAATTGTGGTTTGTGGTGATAAAGGGTTATATAAGCAAAAATGAACCGACAGGAAATCATCACTCGTGCGCTGAACCAACTGGAGTTGGGAGAAGCTGCCCCAGAGCCAGAGGTAAAAAGCCAATGGAAGTCAAAATTACTGGCTCGTATTCTGGACATTTGTATTCTTTTGCCTTGTGTAATTCACCTGGCAAGTGCTATTTATCTAAAAGTTAATTATGCCCCGAAATTTACTATGGATTTACCTGTCAACAAAGTGCTTTCAGTAACTGACATTGAGATGATCAAAAGTATTCTGCCTCAACCAGTGCTGCAAAGTTTGAGCACATTGGGTTTTTTGGATCTCAATGGAATTACATCACTTGATGATTTCATTCATAAGCATATAATAAGTAAATTGCCAAACAATGAAGAGTTTTTGGTTCATCTGCAGACCAAAACCTATACTGAACTTGTGGATTTGGTTAATACTCACAAAACCAAAATTCCTTTCCTTCCTGATACCGATGCAGAGGTTTTCGAAGATACTGGCATAAAATTCCATGAAGCAAAAAGTGTACTAGATTTGCAAATAGGTTTTCTGATTGCATCCGAGGTCTTGGTAATCTTCTTCTGGCTCGGTTGCTATGTGTGCACACACATGTCATTTGTATATGTCAGTGCGTTTCTCATGAGGGGGGTGGTCTTCTACTGGGCATACTTGATATTTTGTCTAGCTGGTCGCAATTATATGTTGAGTTTAGTATATTACAGCGAAGTTATAATTCCTATGGAGTACTGTGGTATGATCGAGTCCGTACCTTTCTGGCACGGAATAAGTGAATATTCTCTGGGTGGGTATTTCTTGCACGTTGGCAAACTTATTGTCTGTATCTTGATTGGTGTTCTTTTCCACAAGTTGAAACCTACTCGTCCCTAAAGAAATAAAGCTGTGGATCTCATAGCTTGGCTGACCCGCAAGACTTTAGCCGAGGACTAACAGCTAAACAGTAATGGTTTTCAGGTGTATTGTGTTTTGGAGTTCCATGTCGATAGTCCAAGATCACGCCTAAATCGTGGCGTGAAATTCATCTTTGTTTACATCACCGCGATCTCTTAATGTTACCCTTAACCATCTCAGTATATAAAGGATGCATTTTTTATTTATTTTGGCTAATATCACACAATTTTACTAAGCTTTGAAAGGCCCTCTAGGAATCAACAGTGTAAACTCTATCTTAATTAAGCCTCTGAATCACACAAATCCTTCCCAAACTTATTACAACCGTCAAATATTAGCTGCTTGAAATACATAACGCGTCCTGGTATACTAAGAGGGTTAACCCTTTTAGCATACCAGCGCTTGGTTCCTAATATTATTCAAGATATGATTATACAATTATATTTAGTTAAGGAAAAATTATGGTAGTCAAAGTGGTTAATTGAGATAGATTGCACCCTTTTCATTGCTAAAGGTCCTTCCTAAGCTGCATACAATTGTCAAATGTTAGCCAGAATACAGTGAAAATAGCATCCTAATATTGAAGGTAGCCTATTAGACAAGGGGTTGGAGGGTTGGGAAGAGTTCACCAAGAAATAGGTATGGATATTTACACAGCCAGTTTGCTCTAGCCCCTTTTTGAGTTAATTACAGAGGTCAGGGATCAAGATTATTGTTAAGTTTGTTGGCGCCTATGATTTCCTTTATGTAATTATAACTATCTGGGTTGATTTTTTATGGAACTTGAATTTCATTAAAGCGTATAATTATATAGTTTTGTAGTTGATGTATAGAAAATTATACCCATAAATTCAATTCCAGAAATATACTCAGACACATACCCCATTGCTGGAGGTGGCCGACACAAGACAGAGCCCGAACAGAAACTACATTTAAAGTTCCTATTCTCAGGATTCGTGCTTTCACGTTCACTCGCCCGTTTCTCTGTCTTGTTGAGTAGGAGAATTATACAAGGGGAGGAGGATTCCCAGCCCCCCGCCCCATAATTAGAAAGAGAGGAAGTCCACGAATGTTTATGAGTGACTGTACATCATAAGCACATTCATATTAAGGCCGGTTTTCGGGACCACTTTCTCCCTCATGTTTAGCCCCATTAGTTTTCAGATGTTAAGATGTTTGTCCCATTAGTTTCTACGTATTGTGAAAAATGTGTTATCCTCCGGCAAATTGTGGGGTTGAGTGAGTGAAGGGGGGGACAGTGAATGAAGGAGGATACATGTTTTTCATAATACGTGTTGCTAGCCCCAAACGCGCGAGCAACTGTGGCTTTCAACCATCCGACACATCCCCTTTTATTTATGTGCATCACACATGTTAAATACAAATAAAGTTTATGTTTTGTTTTACCCTACTGTGGAAAGACTACGGATACACCACTCCTGCCCGGGCCTCACACAGTGGCATGACCCAGTCCAGTCGAACTGAGCTCATGACGCTGGTGGCATTGCCCCGGAGGATAGCCATCCCTAGTCTTTGCTTGAGCCAGAGGGTTTCCCGGGGTTCTCCTGAAACTTCTCTGATTTTACGGCCTATTTCATTCACCATCTTAAGGGTGGTAGGGCCGAAGACTCCTGAAGTTTCGAATGCCAGGGGCTCGAACTGATGATTTCTGGCGATGGCTTGATATTTTTCTCGCTTTTTATTTTCTGCTATCCGGGCGGCTTCACCTGCTTCGTCGGCGTTTCTGGCGATGTTGGTTGTGGAGAAAGTGTCAACACATGTGGCATCCCACACGAGGCACCGGCCATTCTTGTAAGGGAAAGTGGTCATCCCATCTGGTCGTTTGCCGTCTTCTCTGTGAAGTCCATGTGGTTCGAGGATTGATGCACGGTTAGCACTCTGCAGGGCCCGTTTTATGACATCATTTAGTGCAGAGTGTCTTGGCAGGCGGACTGCATTGTAATTACATGACAAGGCATGGTGACCTTGAGCATCCATCCCCCACCACACTTGCAAGTGTGTGGGTGACAAACTGCCGCACCCACTCTGAGCGCGATGGCAACCCGGAGCGCTTCAGCATCCAAGTGAGTTCCAAGAGGTGGGATGGGGATGGCGTGTAACCACAAGCCACTCTCCGAACGGGCGGCTGCCTGGAGGCGTGCTTTTGCAACCTGGTCTGCATTGGTTAGGAGATTTTCTTGAGTTTTCTTCGCCGAGATGGTATCCCACGCTTTCTGCTTGCTCCTGGAGGTAGCCTGAGGCTCCTCCTCTGCTCCTGTACTTTCCTTCCAGGTGTTAATCGCTACTGCTACGTCCCCATTAAGTGTCATTCCGGGTTGAGAAGAAAGGATGGACACTACAAGGTCGTTGGTCGCGATGAGGGAAGAGATAAAGGCTGGGGAGGCAATATCCGAGGCTCTCCGTATGCCCAAGCCCCTGAGGCGGACAGGAAGGGTGGCTTGTGTCCAGGTCCGTTCTTTAAATTCCACGTTGGTGATGCTGGTCACTGCTTCTCGGATTATGCTGTCTAATTCTTGGAGGCCACCATTGTTCGTGTAAGTCATCGATGTAGGATTGGAGTTTTGGGATGGAGAAACAGTTCTTGAGAAGGGCCAGAGCTGAGTGGGCATCGATGTGTATCAGGCGACTCACGAGACGTTGAAGCTCCTCCTTTTTAACTTGAAGTGCTGGTGGGATTGCTGCCAGAGTTAGTGGGGAACCTAATAGGGTTTGCTGGTGCTCCTGAAGGATCTTTACATCTGGCAATATGCCTCGAAACAGGGCCTGAGTCTCTTCTCCTTCTTCACGTGTGTGGTTGAGGAGGACAAGTTCACATTTGGTGTCATTTATCACTAGCCCAGCCTGGCCGAGGTCAGTTACGATGTTATTTAGGTCGGTTAGAACATTCTCTACTGACCCACCCAAGGTTGCATCGTCCAGGTACCATACATTCAGTTCTGACCTTACTTTGTTAGCTGCTGCATCCACCCCTATTGAGAAAAGAGCAGGACCACCTGGATCTTCCTGCTGTAACCCGGTCGCTGATGGGATTGCCGTTTCGCCAAAAATCAGGATTGAAGGTTTGGAATAAGCCTGCCAAAGTAGGGGGTACAGAGTGGGGATGTGTTCTTGAGCTGCACGGAGGAAGACATCCCTGCGAATGCTGTTGAATGCGTTCCGCATGTCAATCTTTAGAAGCACTCGTTTTTCTTGGGCTTGGCTGAGGTAGGTGAGGGTTGCGTGTACAGCAGCTTCACACCCCCCTGGAGTTCCGAAACCTAGTTGAACTGGTCTTAAGTGTTGACCTAGGCCATTCGAGAGTGGTTTCAAACCCACCTTTGTGGCAAGGCGGCGGAAGGTGTTCCCTACTGCTATTGGGCACACACCGCCATCTTTTTTTGCCAGTGCACAGAGTGATGCCCCCAAAAATAGGGGTGTGGCACAGTCGGGTACTTCCCCTCTTAAAACCATGTTGATGAATTTGGTGAGGGTTTCCAAGAGTGCCTCCCCAGCAGCTCCTGATCCCTGACCCAAGAGGCCTTTGAGGTGGGCGGGTCGGATACCATCTGGGCCCGCGGCTGAGCCTGCTGGGAATGAAGTCACTGCGGCAACCACCTGCTCCTTCGTGACAACTAAAGGTTGGGGCATTTGGTCATTTGGGGCAGGGGGGAGGTTTAGGTCCCTAGGTGTAGGTGGGTGCTTTTCTTGTAGGGCTTCAACAACTTCGGTGCCTTGACCAGCAAAACCTTCTGAAGAGGACAACAGTCTGACAGCCCCTTTGATGTCACTATCCGCCAGCTTCGCCGCGACCCTCTTACGTAGCTGTTCAGCCTCTTCCTCTTCCTTGTCCTGTTGCTTCTGGGCCCTGTTTGGTTGCTGTTCGGGGGGTTCCACCAGTTTGTTTCCATCCATATACTGTGCTACTTGACGTTTCACTCTGGTGGCTAGTGAAACCTGAAGATGGTCTTGTATGTTGGTTCTGGGTGGTTTTCGGAGGGCCCCATAGGAGAAAACCCAGGAGCCGTGCCCATGCGAGGGGTGTCTTGAGCTGTAGGGCCTGCTTTATGATGGTTGTAAGGGCCTCCGCCACTTGGATTCTGGCTCCTTTAGGTACCCGGGCAAGGAGCTGGATCCGCGCTTTCCATTTGGTCACAAGTTGGGTCAAGTCGGCGACCGGTGTTGCCGGTGTTGCCCCGGTTGGCTCTGCAGTGGGCCCTGGGCATGCGAGACATTTCCAGTTTGGTTGTTCTCCTGATGTTTTCTTTGTCAGCTTAGCACAAGATAAATGAATAGATCTAAGACAGCCGGAACATTTTCGCGAATTCTTTCTTGCATTGGTTTTTCCGCACTTAAGACACTTAGTATCTGCTAGGCCATAGTCTTCCAAGATTATCCGTTCCTCTGCCTCTACCAAGCCGATCTCCTGATCTTCCCGTGGTGCTTCCATCTCTGCCATGTCTCCCTTGTTTCAGAAACCCCGGGAAATCTCTCCTGGCACATATCTAGATTATTGCTGTTGTTATTAATGTATAATTGGCTGGATGCATAAAAATTCACATATCATAGTCAACCTTTCTGATGGGCAATTGGCCTACTTCTCCTAAAGCTAAGTGGTTAAATGTATAAATCCTCGGCATTGGGCACCGGTACAACTAAAAGATCTAACTGATTGAAGGGCTAGGGAGAAAGAAAGCGAGCTGGAGAGGGGGCTGGCCTGGTTGGGTATTGAAAGATGTTAGGCGACCCAAGTAGCACAACATGCAACAAGAACAACAATAAAAACAGGTAGCACTCGCAAATACATCAACAGGGAAGCAGCATCAACGGACAATGAAAACAACAACAACAACAACAACAACAAACAACCACAGCCCGACCGCGAGTATCCCCTACCCTCTCCCGCACAAACAGCTGATCGACGCGGACCAAACCACACCTCCAGTCGTATCATAAACAGTAAGAAAAAACTATGTATAGTCTGTAATATTGGTTTCAACAATAGGAGTTCACTTTTACAATGCAACAGTTGTAATGAAATTGTTCATAACCGATGTACTTACGTTAACAGTAGAAACGAAGTTGAATGTGTTAAATGTAGGAACTCAGCTGTACAACATCGCGAAACCATTTGTTTTATTTGTGAATCACTCATAACACGATGTCAGAAGATCCAAAACTGTGTACAGTGTAAACAGGTAGCTCACATGAAGTGCATCTCTAAGAAGACCAACAGTGAAGAACGGGAATTCCTTTGCAATAAGTGTGCCTTGCATTCATTACCGAATATTAATGTAAATGATCCAAGTATTAACAACTCAGAATCCAGCCAGGACACATTCAAAATCAAAGATGAATACAGAGTGTTCACCAACAAAGGGCTCCATCTTATCCACATTAACGCCAGATCAATGTACCATAAATTGTCAGAAATAAACTTGTTAGCTAATAAGGCCAAAGCTTCAATAATTGCAATCACAGAAACCTGGCTGGATTCAAGTATAAACGATGGTGAAATAAACATTCAAGGTTTCAACATGGTTAGGAATGATCGCAATAGGCATGGGGGAGGAGTATGTCTGTATGTAAAAAACAATCTCACACACACAACTATGACCGACCTCCATGTAGAAAATCACGAAGCTCTGTGGATCGACCTACACCTGCCGAGGACAAGACCCATCACAATTGGGGTATGCTATAGGCCACCAGCCGACACACAATTCTTGACCAAATTTGAACGAACTTTGTCATCGCTAGACCCTCGGAATGAATCCATCGTACTAGGGGATTTTAACCTGTGTTACAAACAACGAAATGATAGGCTTGTACGAGAATATAGGCATATACTGACAATGCACAATCACAAACAACTCATCACAACCCCCACACGTATCTCTGAGAACACTGCCACAATATTAGACCACATAAACTGTAACAGAGAGGACAAAATATCCCAATCAGGGGTTATACAGACTGGGATAAGTGATCACTTCGTCACATATTGCACACGGAAAACCACAAAAATTACCCTAGAGAATCACAAGATTATCAAAACAAGGTCACTCAGAAACTACAATAAGGAAACATTTCTGGACATTTTATGGAATACAGACTGGTCTCCAGTGTTTGGAAGTACAAACGTTAAGGACGCATGGGTTGGCTTCAGAACCATCATCACAAACATCCTAGACGAAATAGCTCCTCTGAAAGACATACGAATTAAAGCAAGGTCAGACCCATGGATCAACAATGACATACTACACCATCTGGAACACACAGACAATCTGTTAAAAAGGCTAGCGAAACATAGACAGGATCAAGGTCTGAAACATGAGTTCAACAGGGCCAGAAATAAACTAAGTAGGAAAATGAAATCAGCGAAAAATAATTATTTTCACAATAAGGCAGAGGAATATCAGAATAACCCAAAGAAACTATGGAGGCACCTAAAAACAACAGGCTACAGCAACAAGACAAGGGATTCGTCTAACACTAATATTGCTCTCACCATTAACCCGTGGAGCCCCGGCTAGTTTTGTAATGTTTGCGCACCAGAACCCGGCCGGTTTTCAAAAAATGGGTTTATTCCAGAAACAATAGCGAATGGGTTAGGAATGAAGGAAAAACCACGAAAAACCGCTCAAAAAGCTTAAAAAATGGTCCTACAGAGCCCCCGAAAACGGATTTTACAAGAGTAAAAAATTGAAGGCAATTATCCCAAAAAAACCAGGTTATTGCGCGCTCGCGCGCACGCACGTGGACTTTGAGAGTTTTCAACCATCGGCACGGTTGCGTGGGATACGTACACAGTTCCCATACAAATCTGAGCCCTCTTGAGTGGCTACACCTGAGGTTACGGTCGGCGCAATTAGGGTGACGCGTCAGGCGCGTCTCTGGGGCTGTGCGTTACATACATCACCGACGCGTCAGACGCGTCGCTGGGGCTGTACGGGTTAATGATCAGGTTTGCCACGATAAACGACAAATTTCAACCTACTTCAACTCCTTCTTCACTTCCATAGCAAACACACTTGCACAGAACCTACCTCAACCTCTCAATAAATACACGACAACAACGGCCACCTTTCGTAATTTCTACAGAGATAAAGACATACACCCGAACACATTTAGATTGCAAAATGTTACACCAAAATACACTTTTGACGAGCTGTCAAATGTACATAAGAGCACAGGACCAGACAAAATTCCTGCCAAATTTCTACGAGATGGAGCCATTGGTATAGCAGGCCCCCTAACCCACATCATCAACTTGTCAATTAACACCAACACAGTACCTGCTGAACTGAAGGAAGCTATTGTAACCCCTCTATTCAAGAAAGGAAAGAAACTAGAAGTTGGCAACTACAGACCAGTTAGCATATTATGTATTGTATCTAAAATCCTTGAAAGAGCGGTATACACCCAAATTGAACACTACCTCAAACAAAATGATCTATTCTATAAGTTTCAATCAGGTTTCAGATGCATGTACTCAACAGACTCCTGTCTCATCCACTTAACGGATCACATTCGTAAAGAAATGTCTAAAGGTAACTACACCGGTATGGTTCTTCTTGATCTACAAAAAGCGTTTGACACAGTAGACCATGATATCCTATGTAATAAACTACAAGCAATGGGCATAGGGTCTGTGAACTGGTTTAAATCTTATCTTAGTGGTAGAACCCAAAGAGTCAAAATTGATGATAATATATCTGATCCTATGCCAATTAACTGTGGGGTCCCGCAGGGAAGCATCCTTGGTCCCTTACTCTTTCTCTGTTATGTGAACGACATGGAACTGAGCGTCTCATGTAAATTATTACTGTATGCAGACGACAGCGTGCTTCTGGTTTCAGGAAAAGACCCAATAAGTATTGCCGCTTCACTTTCCAAAGAACTAGCATCATGTAGTGAATGGCTAGTGGACAATAGACTATCTCTTCACCTGGGCAAGACGGAAGCTATCTTATGTGGAACAAAACGCAAACTGAAAGACATTGTGGGCTTCTCGGTCAACTGTAATGATATTCCTATAACAACAGTGTCACAAGTTAAATATCTCGGACTAAAACTGGACGCGAGTTTGTCAGGTGAAACAATTTTGGAATCTATCCTGAGTAAGTGTAGAGCACGTATAAAATACCTGTATAGACAGGTGGGATGCTTGCCCACGGCGACCAAAAAGACCCTCTGCCAAGCGCTTGTTCAATGTCATTTTGACTATTCTGTGTCATCCTGGTACTCTGCATCATCTAAATCAGCACAGCACAAACTTCAGGTCACTCAAAATAAAATGGTTAGGTTCATGCTGAACCTAGGACCCAGATCACATGTTGGCCAGGAACAACTTCAGTCACTAGGTATGCTCAATGTCTCTGACAGGGCCAAACAAATCAGGCTAACTAATGCCTTCAAAATTTTCTATGACAGAGCTCCAGAGTATCTAAAGAATGATTTTGTTAAAGCAAATGAGAGGAGTGGACATAATACAAGAAACAGGATGTTTAATTTTAAGGTCCCGAGAATCCAAGGACAGGGTAAGCAAACATTCTTCTTCACACTGCCATCAAAGACTGGAACGACCTACCCCAGTCAGTCCGTGAAAAGAGAACACTGTATTCCTTCAGACGTAGCCTGAAGGAACACCTGAACCGGACAGCTGCGAGAAGGGAGCACCAAGCTTATGTCTACTACTAAATACGACATAAGAGATAGACAAACCAAACTGAAATGATTACTGATTACGGATTACTGATATTTACTATAGGATGTAAGGTATCTTAAAATAACCCCCTAGAAATACTTTCTCTAAAGTATCTATTTCTTTATCCTCCCCATTTCCCCAGTTAACCTAATCCCACAAGGACCCCAATGGAAATACGCCTAACGGCCTTATTGGGCTATCCTTAGTTGGAATTATGCAAGGCTGGTACATGTCATATTTATAACATACTATGTGGTACCAACTCTGTAAATTGCTAACTGAATAAATATTATTATTATAACTAAAATGATAAAGAGCGATCTGAAGTTATAGAAAAACAAAAAAATAATAACAATGAGAGCGACTTGTGACGGTTAAGTGCGGTGATTGAAAGTGGATGGAAAGATGTTCAGGATAAAAAGGAGAGAGAGAGAGAGAGAGAGAGAGAGAGAGAGAGAGAGAGAGAGAGAGAGAGAGAGAGAGAGAGAGAGAGATAAATGAAAATGGACCTTGTAGCAAGTAATTAGTCGATTTTAAGACCTTTCGCCCCATTTCTCCGTCAATATTTACACCTTTCGTTCTATTTAGGTGTCTATTTTTTCCCTGGCGAACGATAGTGAGCCTGTAATGTTGGAAGAACCGGCCTTCGGCCAGAACATTTTTCTACCGAAAAAGTGTACAAATTAATCTAGAAGGGGGATCTAATGGATGTTTTTTTTTTTTTAATTTGATGGAAGTCTAGGGAGGAAACTAGAAAAATAATGAATACATGCAAAATTCGCCCAAAAAGACTGGCAAATAAGATACGGTACTTTATATCCAGTCTCAAAGCCAAATAATTTGTTTGTCATTGATATTAATTATACAAAGTTAAATTTCCGATCCCTAATTCCCATTATGCCAATAGATTTGTTTTTTCTGGACCCATTTCTCCCTCATGTTTAGCCCCATTAGTTATGAGATTTTAAGACATTTGCCCCATTAGCTTGGCAATTATAAGACCTTTCGCCCAATTGTTTGTCAATATTCAAACCTTTCGTGCCATATAGGTGTCGATTTTTTCCTGGCAAGCGACAAAATTGTACAAATTGATCTCGATAAGTAAACCCTACCCCTCTTAAATTACCCAAACACTGCGACTTCCTGCACATTATCCTGTATCCTGTTAAGCCAGTGTCACACGAGCGCTTTTTCCGTCAATTTTCCATGAGCAAGTTTTTTCTGGTGATAATTAGGGATATTTTCGCATTGGAATCGTAAACTAGATCATGTTAGGTAGTTTAATTCTCATGGAACTTGTATTTTGAAGCTGCCAGACAACAATTGCCCGTAAAAATTGACGGAAAAAGCGCTCGTGTGACTCCACCTTAAGTGTACTGTATTGTTTTATTTGAATTTAACTATCTATTGTATATATGTAATTGTCGTGGTCAATATACTATCTATCTGTATGTATCTATATGTATTATTGTATGTATTTTCTGTGTCCATCGTCTCTCTCAGTGTATACCACCCCCTCTTCGTAAAACACGTAGCACCCATCTTGCAACACAATCCCACCCCTACTCTGTGCAACTCTCCAACCCAAGAGTGAAACGTTCTTCTCAATCTTTCTTCTATTCAACAGCTGAGCTCTGGAACTCTCTCCCAGAATCAGTCTTTCCCTCTTCCTATGACTTAAATTACTTAATTAATGTCCAGGCATTTTGGCTCGAAATTCCCTTGATTTTGGCTCTGTCACTCTTTCAACTCTGGGAGAGGCACTTGACACAGTTCTGCCTTTTGTCTCCCTCACTCACATAAAAACAAAAAATTATATAGGCCTATATACAATATATATATACCGTATACTATATATATATATATATATATATATATATAATTTGATATTAGTGTAGCCAGGGAGGATATAGCATCTAACATTTAAAGAAGATTCCTTGTTAGTGTTGAAGGACTTTAGTGCACTTTCTTTCATGCAGGAGTGCCTGACATTTATTGATTAAAGTAACGTAAGCTGTAACTTCTCTTACCACCTTACTTTGCATACCATAACCAAGCACCTTCGGTTATAGGTAGTAATAGGCTGTTTTCACATAACATTAAGCCTAGAGTAGACGCACATTTATTGAGAGTTTGATAGCCTATTATTGCATATAGAACTCTGTAGAGTATTTGTGTTCTTTGTTCACTGGGAATATACATCAGAGGTTGGAGCTAGCGCTTTCCGTTGTAGCATTTATGCCATTACTAGTCCAATGAATAAGAGCCCTGATATATTTAAACCCCAGTCGTAACAATACAAACACTGAACACATAAAAATTTACTATAAAAACCACATGTCCTCAGATCACAAGACAGACGAAAACATGAGAGACATTATCAGCAACAACGTTAAAACTACGAACCCTGACCAACACCTTAAACTCACCATATACTACAAATCGAGGAAAACATCACAACTAGTAATTCGCAACAGCCCGGCTACCGCTAAGAAACCGTCACAAGAGGACCATGTCATATACCGACACACCTGTAACAGTGAGGACTGTGGACCTCACACTTATGTCGGTTTGACAAGGACTCGTCTGTCACGTCGCCTTACCTTCCACCTTCAAGCCGGAGCTCTATCAAGGACCACTACCACACATCCTCACACCATCAGGAACTCACCAGACCCGACTTAGATAAACACACCTCTATTCTTGATAAAGAAATAGACTCACGCCGCCTATTCATTCTTGAAGCTATATATATACAAACATACCAACCTACTTTAAACACACAAGCGGAATACAGCCAGATCCTACCCTCGGCACGCCCTTCCACAGCGAGGCCCCCCATGATGCCCCTAGGAATGCCCCCTCCACACACGCAGACGAACGACGCCCACTCCTGCGTCCGGCCAGCCTACCAGAGCTAGTCTTAGGTTAGCCAACCAGCGTGCAGCTAGCGCACAATAAACCCTTTCTTGATCTTGTATCGCCTATATAAACTCGACTTATCACCTTCTAACTTCACTTCTCCTTGATAATGATGGCTGCGCCCATTGAAACGTCGGAACCCTTTGCAAACCTCCTTTACCAACTTCCTGAAAATACCAGAAAAACTGTACGAAAAATTGAGGGTATCAATAAAAAACTCAATAATGCAAACTGTGCCTATTATTTTAATCTCACCTGCCTGAAAGAGGATATATATATATATATATCGTGTACATTGCTTGTGTTCTTTCTTACCAGTCAAGTACGTCTGATTAAGTGCCGTAGTAAAGATAATATATTATTTAGGCACTTCATTATCATATCATTGACCTATATATCGAGTAGTGGGCCAAGGACACTGTCAGTGTTTCATATCCCCTGGTAGAGTACGGTACACATATACAGGCTCTTCATTTGGTCATCACTTAAGGGGGCCCACCTCGCTTTTTTTATCTTTATCTCCCTCTCTCTTTGGCTTGTATCCATTCGGCCCCATTCAGCCTACTGTTTTAAGACGCTTACCCCCATCCAGGTGTCAATATTTTCTTGGCGAGCGGTAGCAAGCCAGCATATATATATTTTTGTTTTAACAGCAAGATAAATTTGTAAATTTGTCGATAGAAAAAATTCTCCGGCGAAGCCGGATTTCTCCATACAATCCTGAAATCGACACCTGGATGGGGATAAACGTCTTAAAACAGTAGGCTGAATGGGGCCGAATGGATACAAGCCAAAGAGAGAGGGAGAGAAAGATGAAAAAAGCCGGTGACCCACCCCCTTAACACTAGGTAATCCCATGTTTTAGGTTGTTTATGGTGACGTGTGTTAATTAATGAAGACCGATTTGTTTTTGACATTTGAATATTTTGTTTTCTAGTTTTCCCCCTAGACCCCTTCAAATTAGAAATAACTCGCCTTTACACCCCTTTCCAAGCTGATCAAAATATAGATTAATATTTTGTGTCATGCCCCAGCCAGGGTTCGAACCCAATCCAGTAGTGCAGAACTCCAGCACTAGACTCCACTAGACCACCGAGGAGCTTAATAAAATTCGGTTCCCGGACATCTCAACCAGTAGCTCTCAACCAGTGCCAAATCAACCAAGACCAACCAAACCAGTGCCAAAATATAGTACTAACTTAACCTAACCTAGCCGTATTGGTTGATTTGGTACTGGTTGAGAGCTACTGTATGAAATGGTCTATTGGTTGAGTTGTTCGGTCACCATACAATTCAATGATAAAAAAAAAAAAAAAAATCCGGTCAAGAACCCCTTCAAATTGAATTTTATTTATTTTATATTTTTCCCCTGTAGAAAATTATCCCGACCAAATGCTTCTTTCTCTTGCCAGGAAAGTTTCGCCTATAAATAGGTCGAAATTTCTTAACATCGCCAAACACAGATAAGAGGTGTCTTTGTAAAGGCTTATCCCTCAATATCTTCACCACCACCACCACGACGTATACAGATAACACGCTCAACAAAACCACTCCAACAGCTTCCTGCCCTCTCCACACTCTACGATAAGTACGGTAGCTAAAAAGTGCCGTTATAAAGGCTTATCCCTTAATACCTTCACTGAGGATCTCATTTTGAAGACATCATGGAGTTGGAGAATACAGAGGAACACAAGCAGCAGACTGGCACTAACACGAAGGATCAGGAGGTAAGAGCCAGTTTTGTCTATTAACCCGGGAACGGCGCCGAGACTTAATAGGTTTTACTAGGCGAAGGCGACGGGACTCTTAAGATCCAAGGCCTAAAAAAAGCCTTTAAAAAAACCCCAGTGGTACTCAAAACAAAGGAATATGTGATTAAATGAATAATTCCCCTCCATACCTCCTAGCTATCACTCCTCCACATGTGTCAACCCCCCCCCCCCCCCCTTCAATTATCACCTATTTTTCCTCTTATTCCCCGGTTTATTTTCCACACCAATATCCCCTACCCGGTTTCAAGGTCGAAAGGAAGGTATATAGAGATTGTGGCAAGAGAGAAACTTCACTTACAAGGCGTCAGTGTCGATCGATAAGTGAGAGAGGGAGAGTGTGTGCTGCGCCGGCTCTACTCTCATGAATGAACCGGTCGGCAATACTTCGTCTTTTTCATATCCCAAATACTATTCCCACTTGTTTTATTGCTGTTACATGTTAATATCTTCATATTAAACGTAAAATAGGCGCATATGAATAAGTAATAACAATATTTATCGGATAGGCCTAATAACGATTTTAGTCGGGAATGTATCAAAATATCCTCGCCTGGCGGGCACTTTCAAATACCATAGGTTCGCCGTTTAACCCTTGTCTAGCGGGGTGTTTTGGGCATATTCAGGCCCTCCTGAATGATCAATCAAGTCTCTGCATGAACAAAAATGTATTTAGCAAAAAACTAGGCGCTAAAAGCTTCAAATTGAGATCAGAACGAGCTACGTAGCACTCGTGGTTCTCATACAGTGATACCAGTAACATGGGAGTTTAGCGTATTTCGGCATATTTTTCCCAGCTATGCTCACTACTGGCTACACTGCCGGCCTCTTGAGAACACAGGGAACATGAGTTAATGGGTGGCGGTAAGCCCTGGGAGTCGGCTGTCTGGCCCGCTGCACTCCCGGCCATTTGCACTCGATTTTAACCCTTTAAAAGCCTTAATAATGCTCCTAACTTGCTGCAAATTGGTGCACGACTTAAGTCGAGCGCCGCTCTTTAAGGGTTAAAGGTCAACCTGGTAGGCTAAGTGGGATAAGCCTAACGGAAGTATGTGTATAGCGAATGCGATAGGCCTCACGGAAGCGAGACCATGAAAAAACCCTCCTAAAATGACCCAGGGGCTCTCAAAACAAAGGAATATGTCATTAGGTGAGATAATTCCTCTCTAGTACAGTCGCGCTAATAAGTGATGTCTCGGCACCAAGTATGTTTTGATCAATAATTGGTATCAGCAAGATCTAAGCTTCATTTCTTCATATCGAGTGTTATATACAAATATGTTCCTACACTTCCCCACCCTATTCAACATCTGACAGACATTAATACAGCACAGAGCAAGCCAATCGTAATGACAGCTGGGACATGACTTATTAGCGCAATCGTACACCCTATGTGGTGGATTGTGTTCTTTTATTTCATAGATTTTATTTTAGTAAGCGTTGTTTCCACATACCGTAGCGATTTTGATTACCGGTAGTTGTTTTGATTACCGGTAGTTGTTTTTGTAATGCCCTCTGAAATATCCCCAGGCCCACTTAAGGATCAACCTTTCCTGGTACCTGGCGTGGGGCTCGAACCTATGAAGGGAGTTTAACCCTCCTAAAAACCCACAGGTTTTGAGATGCCTTGGGTGGGGTTCGAACCCTGGTTAGTGACCATGACCATCACCACCAGGCCCGCGCGCTAACCCACTGTACTACCACGGACGTACTAAAAGTATAGCAACCTTAGTCCGATTTTTAAGAACCAGGTGATAGTCTCGTGGTGAGATTCACGTGATGAGTTTATTGGACTTACCATCCACGACTATTTTACACTATAGCTGACGTCAACTCGGGTAGTACATTATTGAGGTTGCGGGACATTCGCGTATGTTTTAGAACACGGGAATTCTAGTAACCTCAGGGGGGGTACTGATCTAAGTTTTATATTATTATGGCAGAAATACGTAGAACACAAATCAGTGGGCGAACGTTAGATATCACTAGGGTTTTAATATCTGGATAAAGGTAATTACGAGAGTTAATGTCGCCTGTTAATTAATGAACACTGATACGCTTAGTACTTCCCAAATGGAATGGTTATATATGAATTACACTGGGCAAAGTTATAGCCACTTCATAGAAAGATTAATAAGTGAATTTCGAATTAGCACTATAACACGTTAGTACTAATAAAGTGAATCTTGGATAGTATTTTGTTGGTCTGGTCCTGGTTATCTTGCGTCCGTGATGTTGGGGGCTAACGACTGGTTCCTCGGCCGTCCAGGTGGTCCAAATGTAGGAAGTTCTCAAGTCGGATCTCTTGGCGATCGGTGCTGGCTACACGCTCATATACCCACTAGTGTGTGTTAAGGTTATAAGGTGCACGTAGATACTTGTACGTGGACAGATGCTTCTATTTTTATCTCTGCCACGGAGTCTGCCGGCTCTGGAATCTCTCAACTCAGGAACAACACAAGGGCAGAGCTAGAGGTTAACTTCAGGGGGTTTTGCCACTGGATGGTGTCTATCTTTCAACTGATTTTACTGGGGGCTGGAGCTGGGTTTATAGGCTCGGTTTTGGGCCCTGTAGGCCATAGGGATCTCGAGTCTTATGGACTTATTTGAGCTCTCAATAGATACGGGGACTAGGTAAGGTGGTGATTACTGTTGTGGCACATGGCTATAGGGAGCCTTCATAATGTGATATAACTGAGCCTTAGTAAGAGGGACTATTTTGGCTATACTGGAAGTATTTAGGGGAGAGAGACTGGATCTACTTTGCGAGGAGGATGGGGACAGCTGTGATAGGAGCGTCTCTCTTAGATTGCATAATAAATCGTAGGCAGTGTCCACCAACCTTTAACTGTCTTCGTGGTGCGATGTATAAGGTGTTGATTTTCGGTGTGAGCATCCACGGACTGCCACATGTGTTTGTAAATTTCATTAATCGATTTTAGGAGTATGGTTGGTTGTTGGAAGGAACATAATAATTGATATTGGTTCAGGAGTAATTTATCGAGAGGACTTCCCTAAGTGGTTAAGGCCCCATTAATTGCTCTTTCCATTCACATATGCATAGCCTACGTGAGTTGCAGTTGGGATGTGTGTACATGCTTAGATTGATATGCAGGATTCGAAGTTGCATAATAAATCGTAGGCAGTCTCCACCAACCTTTAACTGTCTTCGTGGTGCGATGTATAAGGTGTTTATTTTCGGTGTGAGCATCCTGGGTTCGAATCCACGGACTGCCACATGTGTTTGTAAATTTCATTAATCGATTTTAGGAGTATGGTTGGTTGTTGGAAGGAACATAATAATTGTTCAATCTTCATTCTATGGTATAGCTGAGGTGCTAATTTAGTGATCAGAGTATGCAAGAAAGGTAAATGGGTTATTGTGAGTTAATAGAGGTTAGTAAAGGTGTTAGTCATGCATGGTTAGTTCATCGATAGGAAGAATTCCTGTGCTACCTGGCAATGACCCGGAAGTCAGAACAGGGGTCAGGTATACCTCCGCAGGGGTGGGGGTCTCCCTCCTCGGGTGGGTAAAAAGGGGTAGCTGGGCGCCCTCTCTCTGGGATGGTCGTCCGGCGGCTGTGGCTAGGGGCTTGCCATATCACCAGTGTTTGTAATAACCCTCTGTTTATGAGGCAGATGTGGGTGTTCTTAATACCAAAACCGAAGGTGCCTTGGCTAGCTGGTTTTAATCGGTTGGTTGTTAATTGTATGGTTTGCTGGATGTGGTGGAGACTGGGTTGCTAACTCTGCCACATTTATCTGGAAGTATGGCAATAGAAGTTAGTTACTGGCGAGGCGGCTAGCCTCGCACCGACGACCATTGGGTGCAGGGTTGTGAATGGGTTGTAAGATGGCATGCAAGGGGTTAGTAAAGTTTAATGTTGTTCCGGCCTACTAAGGGAAGGTAGGCTGGATAGGAGTATATATATACAAGGTTGGAGAGCGTTAGCAACGGAAAAATCAAGGATCTTCAAGAGGTATGAGGGAGAGGCTAGGTCGGACAAGAGTCGAGGAGCGCGGGGTGTTAATGAGAGGGGGGGGGGGGGGAGTTCAGGGAGCTATGTGGAAATTTGGCCCTAAGATCTCCGGGCGTGGGGGTGGCATTAGGCTACAGTTGATATTGGAGTTTGAAAGGACAGTGAAAGTACGTTAGCCAAATGCTACCGGGGGATGCAACTATGGGGTGGTATATGAGTCTGGAAAAGATAGAATCATGTGGACCGTGGGGCTGTGGGGGGAGAAGGAGGTTAACTGTAGGTGTGTGCTTGACTGTGGATAAAGTAGGGAAAAACATGGTGTATTATTACTCGTCAATACGAGAGGTTATGGACACTATTAGTTGGCACAAGTTTTTGTACGTCTAGTTGTCCCTGGGAACTGCGTTTTCTATGAAATATAGACCAAAGAAAAGCGGCAGTTCTTAGGGGTACTTCGTTATTGTTTCGTGATACTATGATGGCAATGGACAAAGGAAAGGTTATCTATACAATCTCTGGTTGGGGTAAGCATTAAGTTATAGCATGGTGGCTAACATCTGTAGTCCTGGCTGTCTAGGTCTTATGGGGGCAATGGTTCTATATCACTGGTGTACCCGTGGGTATCTTAATCTCTTATTAATTTGGACATGGGGTTTTAACATCTGCTTCTCGGATGGAAGAACATACATATATGGCTGTCTGATTGGTTGGCATTGGCTCAACCTAGGGACAGGGCATGGGTGTTTTTAATATGAATGTATATTCCTGTTCATCATCATGTAGGCAGAGTCGGGCAGGTAAGAGGTGTAAGACACGAAGCAAAATGGAGTAGTGTGGACTGTGGATACGAAGGAGGTGAGTGGAAGATGTATAACAATTGTGGAAAAGTAAATGGAAAAGATGAACACAATGGCGGATAAAGATAATTAACCTAAGGATTGAATACATAGATTTATGGGGGCGATTGGTCTTCAGAAACTTAGTTTGGCAAGACAAGGTATTTTAGGGTATGTTGATATTAACCCGGGAGCTGCGGGGAGACTCTTAAGAGTTCCCCCGGCGCACTGCGGGGAGACTCTTAAGAGTCAGAGAAAACAAAAATCAACTTTTGACATCGAAAAAAAAAAAAAAAAAAAATTTTTTTTTTTTTTTTTGGCCCCTGGGCCATGCAAAATCTCAGTCCTCTACCTCCCCTCCTTCCCCACTTTCCTCCTCTCCTTCAGTTATCACCTATTTTCCCTGTTATTCCCTTATTCTGAGGTATATTTTCGTGCTAACATTAGAAATCCGATTGGAGGGTGTGGTCATCACTGATAGCAAGCGAGTGCAAGAGAGAGAGAGAGAGTATCGATCGACTGTGTCTCAGTGGCCTTGGGGGAAATTGGCGGGAAAGCAGATTGCCTCACCCATACATTATACAACTCGCGGGCTATATCTCCGATTTTGACCATCCAAACGCTGTTTTCACTCGTTTTATTGTTGTTTCAGGTTAATACCTTTATAATCAACCCATAATAGGCGCATATGGATAAGTATTAATGCTATTAATGGCACAATGAATATTTTAGTGACGGAAACACCTCAAATACGTCAGCACAGGGGGACGTTTCCAATTACCCCCATGCGCACTTCAGAGGTTAATAATTAACCTAAGGATTGAATACATAGATTTATGGGGGCGATTGGTCTTCAGAAACTTAGTTTGGCAAGACAAGGTATTTTAGGGTATATTGATATTAATACTTAACCTAAGGATTGAATACATAGATTTATGGGGGCGATTGGTCTTCAGAAACTTAGTCTGGCAAGACAAGGTATTTTAGGGTATGTTGATATTAATATCCTAAACTTAGGGACAGAGCATGGGTGTATTAACTTTAAGGTGTATTTATGTTCGTCATCATGTAGGTAGAGGTGTAGGACACGAGGGGTAGTGTATGTGAGGTGTGGAAAACGGTCAGTGTTTAGAAGGGGTAGGCAGGTGTGTTTTGGGGCTGCTTAGCCCTGCGGGCTTGGGCCTGTCTGAACTGGTTGGCTCGGTCAGCTGGTCCTTTCGTTCTGTGGATCTTTCTTTCGGGTGTTTCTGTGTGGTGTTCGCTCGTGGCTTCTGTGGTGGGCTTCTCGTTCTGGGGCATTTTACTTCCCTCTCCTTCATTGTAGGCTCGTCCCCGAGCCTCAAGGGTGAAGTAAAAAAGAAGCATAGTCATGGTGGGTAATTTTGAGGGTATTTAGAAGGTCCCACCAAGCAAGAGAGCGAGGGTCAGGTTTCTTTTGCAGGTCAATGTACACCTGTAAGAATGTATCCTCTGTGTTGTGGCGGGCGGTTGCCCGGGCTTGATGTGGGCGTTGTAGACGGGCTAAACGTCCAGTGGGGGTTTTTACTTTAACCTTTCGTATGAATGGTTTGTAGTTTTCCCCCGTGGGGGTCGGAGTGAGGTGTGTGGGGCTGACAGGAGGTCCGTTTAGTATGGTGAATGGGTTACTAACCGAAGGGGGATTAACGTGTGAAAACAGAGCTGGGGATGACGGGGGGATATGAGTCTGGGGTTTTGGGGGTTTTCTTGGGCGGTGTTGTAGGCTGGGGAAATATAGTGAGGCAATGCGCAAGATCGGTTTATGTAAGGTGCGTGAAGGAGGTGTGTGAGAAGGAGGGGGCGTGTGTGTTGTAGGTCTTTAGTGTCAGAACGGGGTGTTGTTTTTGTATAACTGTTTAAATCTGATGGGTCTGTTGATTATTCTACCTTTGGAGGTCCTGGTGGGAAGGAAGATGTTTGTCGTGGGACTTGAGTCGCTCGACGATGTTTTATATTGAGGGGAAAAACATTTTACAGGTGAAGGGCATTGATTGGGGGCGAGGTCGGGGGTTATTTGGGAGGTAGATGCGTGTGGAGGTTTTTGTTGGGTGAGGGTGGTAGGCGGAATGGAAGAGGATTTGGTGGGGGTATGTATGGGGGTTCTCTCAGGGGTGACTCTGTGGGGGGATTTTTTAGGGGTTGGTTGGTTGGGGGTTCGATGAGATGAGGAGGTTGGTTGATGTGTGGGTGGGGTTGCGGGGATAGTGGAGGGGAAAGGGGCGGATGCGGGGGGGGTGGGGGGGGGGCTAGATGGGTGGGTAGGGAGTGGAGATTTAAGTTGGAGGGTTGGGGGTAGGGACGTGTGTGGGGTGTGTCCTTTGGTGAGGTCGGTGATTTGCTGGTGGTGGAAGTAGGCAGTTTTATGGGTGTTTGGTGGGGGGTAGATCTAGCAGGTCATTCGGGGTAATGAGGTGGGGGTTGAGAGGGGATGAGGTTGAAGAGGAAGGTATGTGTTTTCGTGGGGAGGTGGGTGTTGTTACTTCTGGAATATAGTTAGAGGGTTTATGGTGTTTACTGGTGATTATTCGTCTTCTTTCCCTTTGTGGAGGAGAATTCGACGAAGAAGAAGAAGAGGAGGAGGAGGAGGAGGGTAGTGGTCTGGCAGCCCTACGGAACTTGGTTAGCAGGGTGTGTTTTCTGGAGGTTTTAAAAACTTTTTGTCGTGGGCGTAGGTTGTAGCGTGAGGTTACTGAGGTAGATTGTGTGGTGTGTTTGGGTGTGTACTTGGTTTTGGGTGGGGGGGGTTTCTTACTGTGGTGCCTGGGGGAGGTATCTCAGGGCTAGACGGGAGAGTTTCTGTGGTGGTCGGGGTTGGGGGGGGGAGGTTTTCGTACTTGGATAAGCTGGGGAGGTACTTGACTATCAGAAGTGAAAGAAGGTGTCATGGTGGAGGAGGGTGTGATAGTGGGGGCTTGGGGTTTGTGGAGGTTAGTTTGGGGGGTATGTTGAGGACTGATTTGTCTGTTCGGTGTCGGAGGGCTTAGGTCCTTAGGGGTTTGTGTGGGAATATTCATAGCCTGAGTGGAAGGGTTAGTAGGGGTGTTTAATTCTGGTTCAGACGTGTGGGGTGGGGTATTGTCTTGTGGTTGGAGCGGTTTAAACGTTCGGACGAATCTAGTTCGGAACGTGCGAGTCACGCCGTGATAATCGATGGTGACTTGATAGGCGTTTGGGACTTGTGTGATGGTGTAGGGCCCGACATAGCGAGGGCCTAATTTGTTGGTTATAGGGAGGTTGGCTACCATTACGGTGTCATGGATGGCGAAAGGGTTTTTGTCATCGGGGTTATCAGTTTTGGTGTCTTGACAGGTTTGGGCGGTATGGAGGGTGTTTTGCAGATGTTGCAATGGGTCAATTGTGGAGGTGGTGGAGGGTAGGTGAGCGTGATGGTGGAACGGCAGTAACAGGGGGGGGTACGCCGTAAACACGTTCATGAGGGGAAATACCGTCTTCTCGGGGACAGGTGTTCATGCCCCATTGTATCATTTTTAGTTGTGATGGCCAGTCTGAGGTGTTAAGAGCAATCATTTTTGTCCGTAACTGATTGTTGATGGTGCGATGGCTGCGTTCGCATATAGCATTTCCTTGAGGCCAGTACGGGGATGAGTGTTTAATCTTAATACCACATTGTTGGGTGAACTGTTGCCAAACGTGTCCACTAAACTCGGGGGCATTGTCGGATAGAAGAGCAAGGGGAAGGCCGAATATAGGGAATACTTCTGTGGCAAGCAGTGTGGCGACTCTGGTGGCTGTGTGGTCTTTAACTGGGCAAGCTATTAAAACATTTGAATATACGTCAACAAATGTGACGATATAGCGTTTGCCAGTGTAAGAAGGAAACGGGCCCATGATGTCGAGGGATAGGACTTGGAACGGTTTGGTAGCCGACATGGTACCAGCTGGGCCTGGGGTGCGTGATCTATCCTTTCCCAATAAACACGGTTTGCAGGATTCTGTCACTCGTTGTGCAATTTTAGAGGGGTTGGGGGTTCAGTATTGGTCTGTGAAGATTTTCAACATCTTCTTTTGTTCAAGGTGTATGCCGTTTCCCTCGTGGATGGCAATCATGTAGTCGTGGGCAATGGTGGGGTCTAAGATTATGTGACCAGAGTCTGTGGCAAGTTGATCTCCCCAGCGAGTCAGTTTCCTGAAGACATTTAACGGTATCCAGGGTGGTCTGATTCTTGCTTCCCAAGATTGAATTAGGGAGGGGGCTGAGGGGGAATTATGTTGGGGGATGGGGGTAGATAACAACTCAGTGTTTTGTAAGGCGGCTAGGTTGGTGGGGGGGTCTTTTGGTACTGGCAAACGTGACAGGGCGTCTGCATTGGTGCGGAGTTTGCCTGGACGATACTGTATTGTAAAGTCGTAGTCCTCTAGTGTCTCCCTCCAACGTACCAAAATGGCTGAGTTGGTTTCGCAGTTACGCAGCCATTGTAAAGATTGATGGTCGGTTATTATATCGAGTTTTGCGCCCAACACAAATGACCGGAAGTGGCTGAGTGCCCAAATGATCCCTAAGCACTCTCTCTTGGTGGCTGCATAGTTCTGTTGTGCTTGGTTGAGGGTGGAGCTGGCATACGCTATAACATGTTCCTCTCCGTCTCTGACTTGAGCTAAAACTGCACCAATGGCGTACAGAGATACGTCGGTATAAAGACGGAACGGTTTATGGTAATCAGGAAAAGCGACAATAGGGGCTTGGATTAGCTTTTGTTTCAAAGTGTTAAACGCGAGGTCTCTTTCAGGTGTCCAGGTGAACGGGGTGTCTTTGTGGGTGAGTTGGTGGAGGGGTCTGGCTATGGTGGCAAAGTGGGGGACGAAACGTCTGTAGTATGTGGCTAAACCTAGAAACGAACGTACTCCTTTGACGGTGGTGGGTGGGGGTTGGTTTTGTATGGCTTGCAGTTTCTTTGGGTCTGGTGCAATACCATGTTCAGATATTACGTGGCCTAGGAAGTCTACTTTATTTCGGGCAATCTCGCACTTTGAGGGTTTTAATTTCAGCCCGGCGGCTCGGATTCTTTGAAGGACTTGTCTCAACCTGAGGAGGTGTTCTTCCCAGGTTGGCGAGTACACAATAATATCGTCTAGATACGCTAGGCAGGCTAGGCAGGTTTCCCAGGTCAGACCATGTAGTACCGCTTCCATCAAACGGGAGAAAGTGGCGGGTCCATTACAGAGGCCAAAAGGTAGGACGTTAAATTCGTAGTGGTGGCCACCACTAGTGGAAAATGCAGTTTTCTCTTGGTCCTCGGCCTTGATAGGCACTTGCCAATACCCTGCTTGCAAGTCGAGGGTAGTGAACCATCTGGATCCGTGTAGGGAGTCAAGGGAATCGTCTATCCGGGGTAAGGGTGTAGCGTCTTTAATGGTTACGTCATTCAACCTCCTGTAATCGACGCAAAAACGGGTTGACCCATCTTTCTTTTTGACTAGGACAACAGGGGAAGACCAGGGACTAATGGACGGGGTGGCAATACCGGCCTCTAACATTTATTGGACTTACCATCCACGACTATTTTACACTATACCTGACGTCAACTCGAGTAGTACATTATTGGGGTTGCGGGACATGATGTAATGCCCTCGAAAATGTCCCGCAACCCCAATAATGTACTACCCGAGTTGACGTCAGGTATAGTGTAAAATAGTCGTGGATGGTAAGTCCAATAAACTCATCACGTGAATCTCACCACGAGACTATCACCTGGTTCTTAAAAATCGGACTAAGGTTGCTATACTTTTAGTACGTCCGTGGTAGTACAGTGGGTTAGCGCGCGGGCCTGGTGGTGATGGTCATGGTCACTAACCAGGGTTCGAACCCCACCCAAGGCATCTCAAAATCTGTGGGTTTTTAGGAGCGTTAAACTCCCTTCAGAGGTTCGAGCCCCACGCCAGGTACCAGGAAAGGTTGATCCTTAAGTGGGCCTGGGGATATTTCAGGACCGAAAAACTCCCTTAACACTTAGCATTTCAGTTTTGATTACCGGTAGTTGTTTTGATTACCGGTAGTTGTTTTGATTACCGGTAGTTGTTGTTGTTGTTGTTGTTCCCCAAGCTGCCTGGCCGAACAGCCCCAAGGCCCCGAGTAAGGCCAAGGCCATAAACGAGCGCCCCCACAGAACCCTCCCTGCCGACCACAATAAAGCCTGGGTGACCGAAGCCACTCCATGGCGGGGAGCTGAGAGGGTGCGTAAACGCCCGGGAAACCAAAGACCCACCCAGGGCCCTGTGCCCCTCAGCAATTATGAAGAGAAAGTTGAGGGGCAAAGGAATAATGTGACGCTTTAGCTTCCAATCTTGGTAGATTGGGAGGTCAATCCACGGAAGAGATGCCGTCACTTGAGATCTAGAAAATATATAAGTAAAAGGAACAGTCAGAGTAAGCTATGGGTATGGCAGAGATCGCTCAGTTCTCACTCTGATAGACCAGCCCATCACCATTACCGGTAGTTGTTTTGATTACCGGTAGTTGTTTTGATTACCGGTAGTTGTTTTGATTACCGGTAGTTGTTTTGATTACCGGTAGTTGTTTTGATTACCGGTAGTTGTTTTGATTACTGGTAGTTGTTTTGATTACCGGTAGTTGTTTTGATTACCGGTAGTTGTTTTGATTACCGGTAGTTGTTTTGATTACCGGTAGTTGTTTTGATTACCGGTAGTTGTTTTGATTACCGGTAGTTGTTTTGATTACCGGTAGTTGTTTTGATTACCGGTAGTTGTTTTGATTACCGGTAGTTGTTTTGATTACCGGTAGTTGTTTTGATTACCGGTAGTTGTTTTGATTACCGGTAGTTGCTTTGATTACCGGTAGTTGTTTTGATTACCGGTAGTTGTTTTGATTACCGGTAGTTGTTTTGATTACCGGTAGTTGTTTTGCCTTTATATAATTGTCTTTGTCCCAGTTTTGGTTTGTTTAGTTTGCAAGTTTTACATTTTAACCCTTTCAAGCTCTAATACGCATTTTTGTTCTATTTTCTGGCTACTATTAGATGATTTTTGTAATGCCCTCGAAAATGTCCCGCACCCACAATAATACTAACCCGAGTTGACGTCAGGTATAGCGTAAAATAGTCGTAGATGGTAAGTCCAATAAACTCATCTCGAGAGACTATCACCGTGGTTCTTAAAAATCGGACTAAGGTTGCTATACTTTTGTACGTCCGTGGTAGTACAGTGGGTTAGCGCGCGGGCCTGGTGGTGATGGTGGTGCGTCACTAACCAGGGTTCGAACCCCACCCAAGGCATCTCAAAACCTGTGGGTGTTTAGGGGGGTTAAATTCCCTTCAGAGGTTCGTACCCCGCGCCAGGTACCAGGAAAGGTTGATCCTAAAGGTAGCCTGGGGAAAATTCCCCAGGCTTACACAGTCTCTCCATCTCAATGGGGGTCTTCCTGCCCTTCTATCTCCCCTTGTACCTGACTCACATATTCTCTTTGTAAGCCTTTCATCTCCCATTCGTTCAACATTGCAATGACGACTTGTCTATTTTGACTGCTATGTCGTCATTCCAACCGCGGTTAAAAAGAAAACGTCTAGAGTCTACTCCTTATCTTGCTCTAGACGTTGTACATTAACCAAAACTACCACCGAAGGTGAAAAAAGCATAGAAGAGAAGAAAAAGGGGTTTACCTTAGTTACTGCTTAAGGCCCATCCCGTGTTCCATCATGTGCAGATCCCTGTCGAACGTGCGCATGAGCGACCCTCTCTTGTCATCATTTTTTCACGCGCTCCATTGAATGAAGTCGCTTTTGTTGTGCTCCTTTAATTCACCCTGTTTAGGTTCGTTTCGGCTTATCTGGCCTTCTTTTTTGTTAGACAGATGTTACGTGATCTAGGGCACACGTAAATAGGCTCCTAAGTGTGTATAATGGAGACGCGTGTGGAAATAGCCTACCGAAGGTACGGGGGCGCCTGGCGTTCCTCGTATATGTTTTTCATTCTTTCTCTTTTCATATTCTTTTTTCCTGTTAGTCTGGGCATAGTTTAGCTTTTAGCTTAATTTAGCCTAGCTCGTTTTCTCATTCAGGAATTGCTATGCCCCTATGAGTTTTCATTTTTTTCATAGCCTAGGTGTACCGTTGGTTAACAATCTGAGATTTCGTTGGTGGTGGTGCTGTTTGTAGAGTTTGTGTCGGCCGCATTATTAGAGTTATTCCCGAGTCCTTCGCTGTGTCTCAAGGGCCTGGGCGACAGGTGGTTCGTGATACTCCAGGGGTACCCCACGGGGCCCCTCCTTCACACCACAGGGTTTTTCGCCCTTGACACATTCTCTGCTCACAGCTAGGCCACCCTTTTTCTCACCAGTTTCATTTACTGGTTTTTGTTTTCTCTTCCTGTTTCACCTCCATCCTTTCATAGTCTTTTGCCCAATCCAGGGGTACCCCGCGGGGGCCCCTGTTTGTGCGAAACCACCCTCCCTGCCACTTCTCCTCATGGGCTTTGCTCTATCTCTGTGGGTTGGGTGGTTCCTGGGGGATGTGCCTCCTCTCCCCTGGTGTGTCTTCCTTGCCTCTCCCTTTACCGGTTGAGTCAGGATAAATTCAAGGAAGACACTGCTCAGCTTGATGGCCATCATTGCTTGGAGTTCATAAGGAGATGACGCATTTTTTGTGGCCTTTTTTGGTATTCCCTAGACACTCCTCTCGCTTTTTTCGGCGCTGGACCATCTCGGCCGGTCCCGCAAATTTGCGGGAGCTCGATTCGGTCCTCTGGGACGTTTTGGCTCCCCGCAAATTTGCGGAGATCGTTGGGGGGTCCCGCAAAATTGCGGGAGGGTGGTGTCGGTACGGTTATGCCTCCATTGGCCCCGCAAATTTGCGGTAATAGTTGGCTTTCACTATTGATCTTTTTGATGTCATCTTGTTGCCTGTATGCCTTGGTGTATGCACTTTACTGGTGTTATAGGCCCTGCATGTAAGATGTTGAGTAGTGGTTAACACTTTCTCCATCTTTGCAGGTTCTGCTAGTGCTCTTCCGCCTCGGCCGCCCTCCTCACCTACCTCTGTGCTCCCAGTTTAGGGTGAGTACGGATACCTGTTTGCATGTGTGTTCCTGTTTCCCCATGCTCCTTCCCTGGTTCTTCTTGGACATTCTCTCCACTTACTCCTTCGACGTGCTGATTATGGTGTGTGTTCTTCTAGTGCAGGTAGGCTGCCTTGCTTTCGCCTTGGTTGTCGCTCCCCGTGCTTGGAGAGCCACAAGTCCTGCTTGCGCCACTCGCTCTGTGTGTCCTCTACGGCCTACCTCCCTACTCTGTGTGGCGCGTGTCTGGCCCTGGTGGATGTGCTGCACCATGGCCCTGGTTCCTCGGCGGCGGCTGTGGCCTCTGCTTCCCTTCCGTCGGTGTGGACGATGATCTCCCGCCACATTAGGACTGTGGGCCACCGTTCCCCGGCCTTTGTTGCCGACCGGATCCGCGTCGCCCTGGGTATCCCTGACCCGACTGAAGGCCGTTCACCTGGCCTTCACCTGGTCATCATTATAACTAATGGAGGTGATGGTGTGAGTGAAAACAAATGCGTGTGTGAAATGGTAGTAAATGAAGGAATATAAAGATAACAAAGATTCTACTTGTCAATTTATTATAAGTATTTGTGTCTGTAACTATCATAATAATACATGTGATAGCTTGTCCTGCATCATTGAAACTACTTCAATCGTGATTAATATAGATATTGAAATATTTCTATAATGTAATCACTGTTAACAAATGATAGTTTATCCTACATCCCAAAGGTTCTTCTTACGCTGTATAAAATCGTCGAAAAAGGGCCACAATAAACTGTCAAAATGCATCATCATTCTCAAGGGGTAAATGGTGTTGCAAGGTAAACCAAAGAATATCCTCCTCCTGTCGGAGGCAATATTCAAACTCGAAACAGTTTAGCTCTGTATTGAACACTTAATAGCTCTACCACACATTTACACATTTAAATAGGCAGTCACAGCATATGCTCCCTTGTTTGTGTTTACTGCATGATATTTACGTTATATATGTGTTATATGTGATATTTTATAGCTCTTAAGGTTTGGATATAACTTATCACATTAGCATTATAATTGTAATTACTAAGACTTATCTAGTTTAATGAACAAATATAGAATACTAAAGATAAGTCTAATTAATTCCAATAATGTGATAATCTAGAGTGATATCCAAACCTTAAGAGCAAAGAACTATTACAGAAAACACATAAATAACGCAGATATAATACCGTAAACACAAGCAAGATATGAAATGCCATCCCTGTCTATCTTATTATTATTGTGAATAATAAGTGAAGCAGGGCCTGTGATTGGCTCTAAGACACGTGGGCCAAGTCAGTCAATATTCATCTCTTACTTACCCTACTTTTTGGGTTTATCATTTCTTTATTTCGCTTGTGTATACTGTATGCTATATATGTGATAAATGTGTATTAATGTAATATATCATGACACTTAAGATTTGGATATCACTGTAGATTGTTAAGTAATCATTAACATTATTAAAACGTATAATGAATGAATATAGAATAATAAAGATAATAATACAGACATTATCAGTTCTGCGACTCTTATGGGCCAGTGAGCTACGGTATTGATAAGATGGGAAATCATGAACGTCGATACAAACACCAACTAGGAGCCAGATGTATGGTTCGAGTGAATGGAGAATAGCTAAATTTATAAGTTTTTATTCAGTTAAGGAAAAAATGTATCAATTAAAAGGCTTCATACTAGCTCAATTAATGCTTCTAAATACCACAGATCCTTCCGTATCTGCACACAATTGTGTAAATATAGCTGTAATAAAACAAAACACAACCCCAATACGGAAGGTGTTAATCTCGGAGGGAGCAGCGCTCGCTGAGGCAGTTGAAAGACGCCAAATCTCCTCAAGTAAGAAAATAACATGCAAGTTTTTGTAATGTAATGTTACATTAATATGTGTGGCCGTGTGTTTGAGTTAACTAGGTACGAAATATGAATAGATTAGTGTGAGCTACCATAGTTAAGGGGGAGGTGAGTTGACAGGCGAGTATTGAGAATACACACGTATTGGACATTACACATTTAAAGTAATAAAGGGACAACAATAATCTTATTTACATTAGGTGAATTCCCACTGTTTCAGTATTTACAAGACTCCTTAACCATTACATTTATATCCTACTTCATGAATCATTAGGTTGTTGGTTTTTGTATTAGTTTCTTTGGTTGGTGTTTTATTATAATGGAATGGGCAGGAATCTCCCCATCCAATTAACGCTACGATGATCAGGTTTAACTCATTCAGTACCGGTGATATTGTTTTCATCATAATATTATTCTGGCAAATATTAGACGATTGTATTAAGCTAAAGAAGGGCGTCTACTATTTGAAATGCTACATACTACTGCAAATAATACCATAGCTACCACAACCCCTTTCTTATCTACATATAATATTCTGAATATAGTTATAGTGAAATATATATGAGATGTCTTCGGTACCAAAAGGGTTACTAAAATGTCTCTATTTATGGCCTAGCTAAGATTCACCAAGGTCCTCTGCTCTATGATATATACATTCACCTGCAGCGGAACGATATCCCTTAGTTAAGCTACTTCACACGTGATTAATATAGATATAGAAATATTAGTTCTATACATTTATCATGTTTAAGGAATTATGGTCCGTTTTGTCTTAAAAATTTCCACCGCCTTATGTTCGACTTACTAATTCGTGTCAACTACCATATTTAATACACCCAAATTTCATACCATATATTGGCATTTTGCCTCAACGTTATAATGAAACAGAGTCGACATTAATTTTGTGTAAATTTACTTACATGCAATCCAAAAAATATATTTAACTGAACTGCACTTCTGTATTTGTTTATGGTAATCGAAGGGACAAGAAGAACCAGACCCACTCTCGTGGGTCCATCTATCCATTCGGAAGGAGGGAGACCTGTAGCACTCCCTTCACCACTTACAGGTGGCCTCTCCCAACACTTTAATCTCACCCTCTCCAGTGAATGGCGTATAGTTATTTATTAACATTATTATTCAGTAAAAGAAGGAAGTTTAACAGTTAAACGTCTTTATACCATCTCAATTAACCCTTTTTAATACCACAGATCCTTCATTAGCTGCATATAATAGCTTAAATATAGCTAAATAAAAAATAAACGGAACCCTGGTACGGAGGGGGTTAATCTCGGAGGGAGCAGCGCTCGCTGAGGCAGTTGAAAGACGCCAAATCTCCTCAAGTAAGAAAATAACATGCAAGTTTGTGTAATGTGTAATGTTACATTAATGTGTGTGGCCGTGTGTTTGCGTTGACTAGTTACGAAATATGAATAGATTAGTGTGAGCTACCATAGTTAAGGGGGAGGTGGGTTGACAGGTGAATACTGTATTGAGAATACATACGTAACCATATATTTTTAACTTTTAAATTAATATTCAATGCATTGAATCAAGGTACCCATTTTATGAGTGGGTCAATGATTGTTTTAATAGTATTGTATTTATACAGTAAAACACATTTATACATGCCTACTCCAGATATTGGGATATATGGGGTTTAATTTATCATAACTTAATTGAACTATGAGAATGTAAAAGTATATTAAAGTCTCAATTGTATCTGACTTAGATAACATTATATCGTTTATATGCTTACATAATCGAATGGATCATAACACCTTATATTGAGCTAGGGTTATAATATTTGGCAAATATGAACATGAGCTACGTAACCTATTGCTATTTTACCGATATGTTATTTCATTTTAGGAAGAAAATTTGGAAAGCATGCATAAAAATACATAGATACGATGATAGAGGGAGAAATGAGAAAAATGAAGGAGAGAGGTTATCGTGATATTTATCATCCTATAGTCAGGGCCCTGGTTATAGTCACATTGGTGGAAACAATCCAGGGGGAGGGGCTTACAGACGTGAAACAGGAAAGAAAGAGGAAGGGAGGGTTTGGCTGAGAGGGGGTAGTAGAGAGGGGAAGGAGTGGGGGCGGGGGGTGTATCAATGTTACCAACACAATTCGCTATTCTCTGCCGGGCAGGTGTATCAGGACTTATGTCCACAATAGTACGTCAAACCTCCCAATATGGGATGAAAGTTCTTAAAATCGCTAAACTAATGGGGCAAACGTTTTATAATATCAAAATCAATGGGGCTAAACATGAGAGAGAAAGGGGTCAAGAAAAAAATCCCTCAAGTGGAGATCTCCCCTTATATAAGATCTCTTACAAAATCTCTTAACCTTGGGTAAATCCCCTCCTCCGCCCGCACCCTCTACAGTTCCAGCATCCTTGTTGACAAACGCTGTACTGTACTTGTTGGATGAACACTAACAAATAGACCAAATTAAAGGGAGGTTTTTAGTTTGTTTCCTACTCCTCCAGCAATCTAAAAATGTCACCCCCTTGACCCCCTTTCAAGATAAATTTGTACATTTTTCGGTAGAAAAATTTCCCGGCCAAAGGCCGGTTCCTCTTAAATTACAGGCTCGCTATCGCTCGCCAGGATAAAATCGACACCTGAATGGCACGAAAGGTCTTAATATGGGGTGAAAGTTCTTAAAATCGCTAAACTAATGGGGCAAACGTTTTATAATATCAAAAGCAATGGGGCTAAACATGAGGGAGAAAGGGGTCAAGAAAAAAATCCCTCAAGTGGAGATCTCCCCTTAACCCGGGAGCTGCGGGGAGACTCTTAAGAGTTCCCCCGGCGCACTGCGGGGAGACTCTTAAGAGTCAGAGAAAATAAAAATCAACTTTTGACATCGAAAAAAAAATATTTTTTTATATTTTTTTTTTTTTATTTTTTTTTATTTTTTTGGCCCCTGGGCCATGCAAAATCTCAGTCCTCTACCTCCCCTCCTTCCCCACTTTCCTCCTCTCCTTCATTGTTATTTGTATTTGTTCCCATTTTCATATTACTTATATATTTCCTTTCTCAAATTAAACGATAGTGTGGTCTCCTCCTTTAATTAACGAGAGTATCGCTCGACTGTGTCTCAGTGGCCTTGGGGGAAATTGGCGGGAAAGCAGATTGCCTCACCCATACATTATACAACTCGCGGGCTATATCTCCGATTTTGACCATCCAAACGCTGTTTTCACTCGTTTTATTGTTGTTTCAGGTTAATACCTTTATAATCAACCCATAATAGGCGCATATGGATAAATATTAATGCTATTAATGGCACAATGAATATTTTAGTGACGGAAACACCTCAAATACGTCAGCACAGGGGGACGTTTCCAATTACCCCCATGCGCACTTCAGAGGTTAAAGGACTAAGATATAATATTAGAGTGGTGGTGGTGGTGGTGGTTGTTGTTGTTGTTGTTGTTGTTGTGGTTGTTGTTGTAGTTGTAGTTGTTGTTGTTGTTGTTGGTTGTTGTTGTTGTTGTAGTTGTTGTGGTTGTTGTTGTTGTTGTTGTCTCCCTCCTTTTCTCAAATTAACGATAGTCTCCCTCCTTTTCTCAAATTAACGATAGTCTCCCTCCTTTAATTAACGATAGTCTCCCTCCTTTTCTCAAATTAACGAGTCTCCCTCCTTTAATTAACGATAGTCTCCCTCCTTTTCTCAAATTAATGAGTCTCCCTCCTTTAATTAACGATAGTCTCCCTCCTTTTCTCAAATTAACGATAGTCTCCCTCCTTTAATTAACGAGTCTCCCTCCTTTTCTCAAATTAACGATAGTCTCCCTCCTTTTCTCAAATTAACGATAGTCTCCCTCCTTTAATTAACGATAGTCTCCCTCCTTTTCTCAAATTAACGAGTCTCCCTCCTTTAATTAACGATAGTCTCCCTCCTTTAATTAACGAGTCTCCCTCCTTTTCTCAAATTAACGAGTCTCCCTCCTTTTCTCAAATTAACGATAGTCTCCCTCCTTTTCTCAAATTAACGAGTCTCCCTCCTTTAATTAACGAGTCTCCCTCCTTTTCTCAAATTAACGAGTCTCCCTCCTTTTTAATTAACGATAGTCTCCCTCCTTTTCTCAAATTAACGAGTCTCCCTCCTTTTCTCAAATTAACGATAGTCTCCCTCCTTTTCTCAAATTAACGATAGTCTCCCTCCTTTTCTCAAATTAACGAGTCTCCCTCCTTTTCTCAAATTAACGAGTCTCCCTCCTTTTCTCAAATTAACGAGTCTCCCTCCTTTTCTCAAATTAACGAGTCTCCCTCCTTTTCTCAAATTAACGAGTCTCCCTCCTTTTCTCAAATTAACGATAGTCTCCCTCCTTTTCTCAAATTAACGATAGTCTCCCTCCTTTTCTCAAATTAACGAGTCTCCCTCCTTTTCTCAAATTAACGATAGTCTCCCTCCTTTTCTCAAATTAACGATAGTCTCCCTCCTTTTCTCAAATTAACGAGTCTCCCTCCTTTTCTCAAATTAACGAGTCTCCCTCCTTTTCTCAAATTAACGATAGTCTCCCTCCTTTTCTCAAATTAACGATAGTCTCCCTCCTTTTCTCAAATTAACGATAGTCTCCCTCCTTTTCTCAAATTAACGATAGTCTCCCTCCTTTTCTCAAATTAACGAGTCTCCCTCCTTTTCTCAAATTAACGAGTCTCCCTCCTTTTCTCAAATTAACGATAGTCTCCCTCCTTTTCTCAAATTAACGATAGTCTCCCTCCTTTTCTCAAATTAACGATAGTCTCCCTCCTTTTCTCAAATTAACGATAGTCTCCCTCCTTTTCTCAAATTAACGATAGTCTCCCTCCTTTTCTCAAATTAACGATAGTCTCCCTCCTTTTCTCAAATTAACGATAGTCTCCCTCCTTTTCTCAAATTAACGATAGTCTCCCTCCTTTTCTCAAATTAACGATAGTCTCCCTCCTTTTCTCAAATTAACGATAGTCTCCCTCCTTTTCTCAAATTAACGATAGTCTCCCTCCTTTTCTCAAATTAACGATAGTCTCCCTCCTTTTCTCAAATTAACGATAGTCTCCCTCCTTTTCTCAAATTAACGATAGTCTCCCTCCTTTTCTCAAATTAACGATAGTCTCCCTCCTTTTCTCAAATTAACGATAGTCTCCCTCCTTTTCTCAAATTAACGATAGTCTCCCTCCTTTTCTCAAATTAACGATAGTCTCCCTCCTTTTCTCAAATTAACGATAGTCTCCCTCCTTTTTAGAACTGTTCTTATAATCTCTGCTACCCTTTTTACTTACTTTCTTTCTACTTTCTATCTACTTTCTATCTACTTTCTATCTACTTTCTTTCTACTTTCTATCTACTTTCTATCTACTTTCTTTCTACTTTCTATCTACTTTCTTTCTATTGAACACATTAATGCTCAATCATTACAGAGTAACTTAGAGGAGGTAAAAATATTAATACATTAAAATGTAAAACTTGCAAACTAAAATGTAAAACTTGCAAACTAAACAAACCAAAATTGGGACAAGGACAATATAAAGTCAAATTACATGACAGAAATATGGATATCCTATGTATCAGTGAGACGCTTATCTTCCCACACTCCTAACGCTTATGTGGATATACCTAATTATAATCTATACAGATGCGATAACGGCCGTGGGTCTGGTGTTTGTATTTATGTTAAACAGACCCTTAATTCAGTAATAATTGAAACAAACATCGAACGACAGGCAGGTATTGAAGATATATGGTTAAGAGTTCAGTGTAGAAAATTACCCTCTATCATAATAGGCTGCATATATAGGCACCCAAAAACTCCCTCTGCCACATTTGATTATATCTCTAATGTCCTTCAAACAATATGTATGCACAAAAAGACATTCTTTGCTTTTGGCGATCTAAATGATGATCTTCTTCAAAACAATAGCAAATTATCCCGTATCATAAAAAATAATAAATTGTCCTGGGCAAATACTCTGGCACAACCTCGCTACAACACCTATTGTGCTACACTCTAATTAGCTGCGGAGATGTAGAGACCAACCCCGGCCCTTGTTCAACGTTGAAGAAACCTCACCACCAAACAAGTAAGGCAGACACCGACATTTCAACAGTCCCTAGCAGTAAAATTCGTTATAACAAACTGGGCCAGCAGGTACCCCAGCCTCCGGGCGTCACGCTCCAATTCAACCCACAACACAATCCAACACTATCGGTGGCTCAACATGTAACTAGAGCAGCTAGGAAGAAAGGCATCAGTCGCAACAACATCAACAATGGAGAAGCATTAGCAGCCAGGAATAAGGACAACATCATCAAACAGCAAATACAGGTGGGGCAGGGAGGGGGTCACAGGGGGAGACATAGCCACAGACAGTCCCCACCCTAGCAGCACAGCTGATCATCACACCGCCAGACGTACGACGAACAATACAAAGAATCTATGTACAGTGTGCGATATTAGATTCAACAAAAGGAGTCCAACATCACAATGTAGTATTTGTAATGAAACAGCACACAATCGATGTTCTTATGTTAACAGCAGAAAAGAAATGGAATGCGATAAATGCAGGGAACTAGCAATTACCCACTCCACCAACTCTACATTACCCACAGCATTACCATTAATACCACAGATATCGACGACCCAAGTAGCACAACATGCAACAAGAACAACAATAAAAACAGGTAGCACTCGCAAATACATCTACAGGGAAGCAGCATCAACGGACACTGAAAACAACAACAACAGCAAACAACCACAGCCCGACCGCGAGTATCCCCTACTCTCTCCCGCACAAACAGCTGATCGACGCGGACCAAACCACACCTCCAGTCGTATCATAAACAGTAAGGAAAAACTATGTATAGTCTGTAATATTGGTTTCAACAATAGGAGTTCACTTTTACAATGCAACAGTTGTAATGAAATTGTTCATAACCGATGTACTTACGTTAACAGTAGAAACAAAGTTGAATGTGTTAAATGTAGGAACTCAGCTGTACAACATCGCGAAACCATTTGTTTTATTTGTGAATCACTCATAACACGACGTCAGAAGATCCAAAACTGTGTAAAGTGTAAACAGGTAGCTCACATGAAGTGCATCTCTAAGAAGACCAACAGTGAAGAACGGGAATTCCTTTGCAATTCAGCATTCATTACCGAATATTAATGTAAATGATCCAAGTATTAACAACTCAGAATCCAGCCAGGACACATTCAAAATCAAAGATGAATACAGAGTGTTCACCAACAAAGGGCTCCATCTTATCCACATTAACGCCAGATCAATGTACCATAAATTGTCAGAAATAAACTTGTTAGCTAATAAGGTCAAAGCTTCAATAATTGCAATCACAGAAACCTGGCTGGATTCAAGTATAAACGATGGTGAAATAAACATTCAAGGTTTCAACATGGTTAGGAATGATCGCAATAGGCATGGGGGAGGAGTATGTCTGTATGTAAAAAACAATCTCACACACACAACTAGGACCGACCTCCATGTAGAAAATCACGAAGCTCTGTGGATCGACCTACACCTGCCGAGGACAAGACCCATCACAATTGGGGTATGCTATAGGCCACCAGCCGACACACAATTCTTGACCAAATTTGAACGAACTTTGTCATCGCTAGACCCTCGGAATGAATCCATCATACTAGGGGATTTTAACCTGTGTTACAAACAACGAAATGATAGGCTTGTACGAGAATATAGGCATATACTGACAATGCACAATCACAAACAACTCATCACAACCCCCACACGTATCTCTGAGAACACTGCCACAATATTAGACCACATAAACTGTAACAGAGAGGACAAAATATCCCAATCAGGGGTTATACAGACTGGGATAAGTGATCACTTCGTCACATATTGCACACGGAAAACCACAAAAATTACCCTAGAGAATCACAAGATTATCAAAACAAGGTCACTCAGAAACTACAATAAGGAAACATTTCTGGACATTTATGGAATACAGACTGGTCTCCAGTGTTTGGAAGTACAAACGTTAATGACGCATGGGTTGGCTTCAGAACCATCATCACAAACATCCTAGACGAAATAGCTCCTCTGAAAGACATACGAATTAAAGCAAGGTCAGACCCATGGATCAACAATGACATACTACACCATCTGGAACACACAGACAATCTGTTAAAAAGGCTAGCGAAACATAGACAGGATCAAGGTCTGAAACATGAGTTCAACAGGGCCAGAAATAAACTAAGTAGGAAAATGAAATCAGCGAAAAATAATTATTTTCACAATAAGGCAGAGGAATATCAGAATAACCCAAAGAAACTATGGAGGCACCTAAAAACAACAGGCTACAGCAACAAGACAAGGGATTCGTCTAACACTAATATTGCTCTCACCATTAATGATCAGGTTTGCCACGATAAACGACAAATTTCAACCTACTTCAACTCCTTCTTCACTTTCATAGCAAACACACTTGCACAGAACCTACCTCAACCTCTCAATAAATACACGACAACAACGGCCACCTTTCGTAATTTCTACAGAGATAAAGACATACACCCGAACACATTTAGATTGCAAAATGTTACACCAAAATACACTTTTGACGAGCTGTCAAATGTACATAAGAGCACAGGACCAGACAAAATTCCTGCCAAATTTCTAGGAGATGGAGCCATTGGTATAGCAGGCCCCCTAACCCATATCATCAACTTGTCAATTAACACCAACACAGTACCTGCTGAACTGAAGGAAGCTATTGTAACCCCTCTATTCAAGAAAGGAAATAAACTAGAAGTTGGCAACTACAGACCAGTTAGCATATTATGTATTGTATCTAAAATCCTTGAAAGAGCAGTATACACCCAAATTGAATAATAATAATAATAATAATAATAGTTCTTAAAGCTAGCGCATGCTAAGCTAGCTCAATAAGGCCGATTAGGCGTATTTCCATTGGGGTCCTGTACTACTACCCCATCCCTTTGCTCATGAGGGATGGTAACGACTCAGTGCTTGTGAAAAATCTTTAATGCGCCGAGCGTGGGCGCGAACCCGGGCCTTCTGGGTGGAAGTCCTCAAACAAAATTATCTATTCTATAAGTTTCAATCAGGTTTCAGATGCATGTACTCGACAGACTCCTGTCTCATCCACTTAACGGATCACATTCGTAAAGAAATTTATAAAGGTAACTACACCGGTATGGTTCTTCTTGATCTACAAAAAGCGTTTGACACAGTAGACCATGATATCCTATGTAATAAACTACAAGCAATGGGCATAGGGTCTGTGAACTGGTTTAAATCTTATCTTAGTGGTAGAACCCAAAGAGTCAAAATTGATGATAATATATCTGATCCTATGCCAATTAACTGTGGGGTCCCGCAGGGAAGCATCCTTGGTCCCTTACTCTTTCTCTGTTATGTGAACGACATGGAACTGAGCGTCTCATGTAAATTATTACTGTATGCAGACGACAGCGTGCTCCTGGTTTCAGGAAAAGACCCAATAAGTATTGCCGCTTCACTTTCCAAAGAACTAGCATCATGTAGTGAATGGCTAGTGGACAATAGACTATCTCTTCACCTGGGCAAGACGGAAGCCATCTTATGTGGAACAAAACGCAAACTGAAAGACATTGTGGGCTTCTCGGTCAACTGTAATGATATTCCTATAACAACAGTGTCACAAGTTAAATATCTCGGACTGAAACTGGACGCGAGTTTGTCAGGTGAAACAATTTTGGAATCTATCCTGAGTAAGTGTAGAGCACGTATAAAATACCTGTATAGACAGGTGGGATGCTTGCCCGCGGCGACCAAAAAGACCCTCTGCCAAGCGCTTGTTCAATGTAATTTTGACTATTCTGTGTCATCCTGGTACTCTGCATCATCTAAATCAGCACAGCACAAACTTCAGGTCACTCAAAATAAAATGGTTAGGTTCATGCTGAACCTAGGACCCAGATCACATGTTGGCCAGGAACAACTTCAGTCACTAGGTATGCTCAATGTCTCTGACAGGGCCAAACAAATCAGGCTAACTAATGCCTTCAAAATTTTCTATGACAGAGCTCCAGAGTATCTAAAGAATGATTTTGTTAAAGCAAATGAGAGGAGTGGACATAATACAAGAAACATGATGTTTAATTTTAAGGTCCCGAGAATCCAAGGACAGGGTAAGCAAACATTCTTCTTCACTGCCATCAAAGACTGGAACGACCTACCCCAGTCAGTCCGTGAAAAGAGAACACTGTATTCCTTCAGACGTAGCCTGAAGGAACACCTGAACCGGACAGCTGCGAGAAGGGAGCACCAAGCTTATGTCTACTACTAAATACGACATAAGAGATAGACAAACCAAACTGAAATGATTACTGATTACGGATTACTGATATTTACTATAGGATGTAAGGTATCTTAAAATAACCCCCTAGAAATACTTTCTCTAAAGTATCTATTTCTTTATCCTCCCCTTTTCCCCAGCTAACCTAATCCCACAAGGACCCCAATGGAAATACGCCTAACGGCCTTATTGGGCTATCCTTAGTTGGAATTATGCAAGGCTGGTACATGTCATATTTGTAACAAACTATGTGGTACCAACTCTGTAAATTGCTGACTGAATAAATATTATAAATATTATTATTATTATTATTATTATGTCCCAAATAATAAAAAAAAAAAATCGAATCAACCCTAACTCTGCCACCCTACTTGATGTAATTATTACCAATAAACCCGACATAGTACAAAAGTCCGACGTAATTCCTCATCCTATCGCTGACCATGACCTAATAACCGCTACAATAAATATCAGTAAGCCCAAATTTTCGCCTACTGTAAGATCATTTCGAGAATTAAAAAAATTACAGCAGTGACACATTCTGTCAGCATATTCTTAGCAAGATAAACAATATTAACAGAATACTCCACACAGACGATGTAAATGAGCAAGTTAACATATTAACATCAATCTTAAATCAAAGTCTAGAGCACTGTGCCCCTATAGTTACCAGAGACATTAGTAGACCCCCCCGCCCCCTGGATTAATGACGCAATTAAAGAAGCCATAAAAACCAAAAACGTAGCACATAAGAACTTAAAAGAAGACAGGTATAACACAACATTACAGGCTTTACAAAAACCGTAAAAAACAAGTTACAAAACTTATAGTAACAACAAAGAAAGAACACTATCATAATGAACTCTTAAACTCAAAAAACAATATTGCCTCTACTTGGAAAATTGTAAAATCATTAGTTCCCCCTCCAAATCCAACGCCTCACCAACTGATATTGATCAATCCAACGCCGAACATTTCAATGCTTTCTTTGCAAACGTCGGAAAAAGGTCATATGAAAAAACCAGGGCATCCCCAAATAATATCCAAGCCTCGACAGCCGATAATGAAAATAACAATAACGACCTCTCCTCCCATTTTCTTCCCCAACCCGTAGATACAAACACAATTATCTTAACAATAAAGCACCTACGTAATACTAAATCTTTTGGGTGTGATAACATTTCTCTCCGATTCATTAAAGATTCATTACCTGTTATTGCTTTTTACCTTACAATCATTATTAACACCTCCATTGTCACTGGTATTTTTCCTACGGTATGGAAGCACGCTATCGTCACCCCCCTTTTTAAAAGCGGAGATAATAATGACGCCACTAAATACCGACCAATCTCATTACTCCCCATTTTTTCAAAAATACTCGAAAAGATTGTCGCTAATCAACTATCAAATTTCCTAGAAACTAATAAACTACTCTCAATATGCCAACATGGATTCCGACCAAAATAATCCACCGAAACGGCCCTTACAGTTGTCACTAATGCAATATATAATAATATGGATAAAAACCTAGTATCTTTGCTAACCTTGTGTGACCTCTCTAAAGCATTTGACAGTGTCCATCATAACACCCTTATAAATAAACTAATTAAATTCAAAGTTAACCCATTCTGGTTTAGAAGTTATCTAAATGAAAGATCGCAATCAGTTCTTATGAATAACATACTATCCTCAAAATTACCAGTAACATACGGTGTTCCTCAAGGATCAATTTTAGGTCCATTATTGTTTATTATATTCGTAAATGACATGCTTATGTTCTTATATTCTTATATTCTTATATTAAATATATCAAAGACTGTACACTAGTACAATATGCCGATGACACACAACTTCTACTCAGTGACTCGGTAAATAATTTTGGCAATCTAATTACTAAAACGGAAGAAATACTACAAACACTGAGACTATATTTTATACAAAATGGATTAATGATGAACGCTAATAAAACCCAATGCATATTCATAGGCACTCGTCAGGTACCGGTACTTTCACAAATACCCAGTAATACCACCATACGCCTTAATGACAGCACTATTGAACCTACCACTCATGTAAAAAATCTAGGCATATATTTTGATAGACATATGAACTTTGATGTCCATCATTAGTGAAATGAGTAAAAAAGTAGTAGGGACACTTATATATATCAATAGAATAAAAGATGACTTTGACAAATCAACTAGAACAATCATTTTACAAACACTAGTGCTAAGTATAATAAATTATTGTAGTGTAATTTGGGGTTCATCAAATGCTACCCAAATATCCAGAGTGCAAAAACTTCAGAATTTTGCTGCTAAAGTGGCTGACGGTAAGTCAAAAAAGTTTGATCATGTCACTCCTATATTAAAGGACTAAGATGGTTAAATATTAAAGATAAAATAACGCATGACACACTAATAGTTAATTTCAAATACTTAAATAAGCTTTACCCAGAGTATCTACTAAGTCTACCCACAGTATTCAATGTAACAGCTAGCACAACGAGACAACAAAATATGCTTTTTATTCCGAATGTTCAAACTGACATAGGGCAAAACAAATTAACGGTAAGAGGACCTGTACTTTGGAACAAACTCCCAGTTAATGTACAAACTTCCAGTAGCCTAGGAACCTTTAAGACTAATTGTAATGCCCTCGAAAATGTCCCGCACCCACAATAATACTAACCCGAGTTGACGTCAGGTATAGCGTAAAATAGTCGGAGATGGTAAGTCCAATAAACTCATCACGTGATAACACCACGAGACTATCACCTGGTTCTTAAAAATCGGACTAAGGTTGCTATACTTTTAGTACGTCCGTGGTAGTACAGTGGGTTAGCGCGCGGGCCTGGTGGTGATGGTTGGGTCACTAACCAGGGTTCGAACCCCACCCAAGGCATCTCAAAACCTGTGGGTTTTTAGGGGGGTTAAATTCCCTTCAGAGGTTCGTACCCCGTACCAGGAAAAGTTGATCCTAAAGGTAGCCTGGGGATATTTCAGGAGACCATGAAATTCCCTTCACACCCAGCATTTCACTAATGTTAAAACCTTGCTGCTAAACTCTGCTTATGATTAAATTAATGTTCATAAGAAATCTGTAGACATGACCCTCTCTCTATATATATGTATGTATGTGTGTGTGTATGTGTACATGTGTATGTATATGTATATATCTCTCTCTCTAAACCCTAAATCTCTCTCTGTCTGATTCCCACCCCAATTTTAATCCCTCATAATCCCCCGCGCTGTCATCCATCCATCCATCCATCTCTCTCTCTCTCTCTCTCTCCAGTACCGGGTATGTCTTAGTTAAACAGCAGATCTTTAAATTTTAATTTTAATTGTATACACTGTTATGTTCTTATGTAAAAAAATATAACTATTAAAGAGAACGTTACTGTATTTAGAGAGGCTATATGAAGGTGTCCTACCCTGAGCCAGGTGCAAGGGCTAACCTAATAATCCACAGGCTTATCTGCCCTCTTAATCTACATAGATCTGAGCTGACCTACTTGGTGTATTTGTAATTACAGCTTAGGAATTGTGGTCCGTCACACCTGGTCTGAATACACAACTAACAACTGTATGTCTACTGTATGTAACACTAAATTATGTATTATGTATTACAGCTTAGGAATTGTGGTCCGTCACACCTGGTCTGAATACAACTAACAACTGTATGTCTACTGTATGTAACACTAAATTATTATTATGTATTACAGCTTAGGAATTGTGGTCCGTCACACCTGGTCTGAATACACAACTAACAACTGTATGTCTACTGTATGTAACACTAAATTATGTATTATGTATTACAGCTTAGGAATTGTGGTCCGTCACACCTGGTCTGAATACACAACTAACAACTGTATGTCTACTGTATGTAACACTAAATTATGTATTATGTATTACAGCTTAGGAATTGTGGTCCGTCACACCTGGTCTGAATACACAACTAACAACTGTATGTACTGTATGTAACACTAAATTATGTATTATGTATTACAGCTTAGGAATTGTGGTCCGTCACACCTGGTCTGAATACACAACTAACAACTGTATGTCTACTGTATGTAACACTAAATTATGTATTATGTATTACAGCTTAGGAATTGTGGTCCGTCACACCTGGTCTGAATACACAACTAACAACTGTATGTCTACTGTATGTAACACTAAATTATGTATTAGTATTGTAACTACTTTGAAAACACTAAACCCCCAACTGTATATAATTATATTTGTAAATACTATGTAACAAGAATAACCACTGTCGGTGGAAATAAACTTTATTATTATTATTATTATTATTATTTTTAATTAACGATAGTCTCCCTCCTTTTTAGAACTGTTCTTATAATCTCTGCTACCCTTTTTAATTCATTTTGTTCATGGAGAAATCCGGCTTCGCCGGAGACATATGTTTCTATCGAAAAATGTACAAATTTAGCTTGCTGTAATAACAAATATATTATATATATATATATATGCTGGCTAGCTACCGCTCGCCAGGAAAATATTAACTCCTGGATGGGAGTAAACGTCTTAAAATAGTACGCTGAATGGGGTCGAATGGATACAAATCAAAGAGAGTAATAATAATAATAGTTCTTAAAGCTAGCGCATGCTAAGCTAGCTAAGGATAGCTCAATAAGGCCGATTAGGCGTATTTCCATTGGGGTCCTGTACTACTCCCCATCCCTTTGCTCATGAGGGATAGTAACGACTCAGTGCTTGTGAAAAATCTTTAATGCGCCGAGCGTGGGCGCGAACCCGGGCCTTCTGGGTGGAAGTCCGAGACGCTAGTCACTACACCAAGCGAGCCGCGAGGTGGGCCCCCTTAATAAACCTTCATTATTATTCTATACCTGACCTGCACCAAGAATAATTAATTAACCCGGTAACGGCGAGGGGGGGTTGTTGAACCCGGTCCCCACGGGCGAGCATATAGGCTCCATTCAGGCCTATAATCGTCATTTTACGATAAATATACGGTAGTTATTACTTATTCATATGAGCCTATTTTACCTTCACTATGAAGATAGTAACCTGTAAGTTCAACAATCAAACCAGTGAAAATATAATTTTTCTGGTCAAAATAGCGAATATAGATGGACCAGCCCATTCATGAATTATGGAGAAAATTGGGGCAACCCCTCCCTCCACGAGGCCTCAAGCCACACTGAGCCTACTCATACACACACTCGGTTATGTAACACACCCTCTAGGCACGTAAGCACATCCTCCACACAGTTTGCAAATGTTAGCACAAAAATATACCAACAAATTAGGGAATAACAGGGAAAATAGGTGATAAACTTTCTTCTACTCAACATCTGAGCTCTGGAACTCTCTCCCAGAATCAGTCTTTCCCTCTTCCTATGACTTAAATTGCTTCAAACTCCGTGTGTCCAGGCATTTTGGCTCGAACGTCCCTTGATTTTGGCCCTGTCACTCTTTCAACTATGGGGGAGGCACTCGCTATAGGCAGTTATGCCTTTTGCCTCCCTCAATCACATAGAAAAAAAAAAAAAAAAATTGAAGGGGGAGGGGAAAGGGGGGAAGGAGGGGATGTGGAGGAGTGATATGAGGTATAGGGAAATTTTTTTTTTTTTTTTTAGTGATACTGGGGCTGTTTAAATGTTTTTTTTAGGCCTCCCTCTTAAGAGCTTTGCCGCCGTCGCCCAGTAAAACCTCTTAAGAGCTTTGCCGCCGTTTACGGGTTAAGGGAGCCCACCACGCTTTTTTGCTTCTTTCTCTCCCTTTCTCTTTGGCTTGTATCCATTCAGCCTACTGTTTTAAGACGCTTACCCCCATCCAGGAGTCAATATTTTCCTGGCGAGCGGTAGCGAGTCAGCATATATATATATATATTATCCCGTATATATATTTGTTATTACAGCAAGCTAAATTTGTACATTTTTCGATAGAAACATGTCTCCGGCGAAGCCGGATTTCTCCATATAATGCTGGCTCGCTATCGCTCACCAGGAAGAAATCAACACCTGGATGGGGATAAACGTCTTAAAACAGTTGGCTGAATGGGGCCGAATGGATAAAAGCCAGAGAAAGAGAGAAAATGAGAGGACAAAATGAGGTGCCCCCCTTAACCTTATACTCTTGAGCAACATTCATTATTATTCTACACCTGAGCTGCACCAAGAATAATAAATTAAGGGATCGAGCCCAGACGGTATTGCATAATTTACTGGTTCGGCTCAATGGTTTAAGGAAGGGGTTTAGTTTGCTCTCTAAACCTCTATCAAGCTTAGAAATACACCCTCTATACCCCATTCAAGATACATTTGTACATTTTTCGCTAGAAAAATGTCCTGGCCGAAGGCCGATTTCTCTTGAATTTACAGGCTCGCTATCGCTCGCCAGGTAAATATTGACACCTGGATGGGGGTAAACGTCTTAAAACAGTAGGTTGAATGGATACAAGCCAAAGAGAGAGCGAGAGAAAGAGAAAATAACCGAGGTGGGCTCCCTTAACCCGTTCAGTACCAGCGACGTCCTTTTAACTTTATTCACCACACTAAACAGACTTCCTGTCAATCCCACACACCTCACTCCGACCCCCACGGGGGAAAGCTACAAACCATTCATACGAAAGGTTAAAGTAAAAACCCCCACTGGACACTTGGCCCGTGTACCACACCCACACCAAGCCCGGGCAGCCGCCCGCCACAACACAGAGGACACATTCTTACAGGTATACATTGACCTGCAAAAGAAACCTGACCGTCGCTCTCGTGTTTGGTGGAACTTTCTAAATACCCTCAAAATGACCCACCATCACTATGCGTCTTTTTACTTCACCCTTGAGGCTCGAGGACGAGCCTATAATGAAGGAGAGGGAAGTAAAATGCCCCAGAACAAGAAGCCCACCACAGAAGCCACGAGCGAACACCACACAGAAACACCCGGAAGAAAGGTCCACAGAACGAAAGGACCAGCTGACCGAGCCAGCCATTTCAGACAGGCCCAAGCCCGCAGGGCTAAGCAGCTCCAGGCCGCACCTACCTACCTTTTCTAAACTGACCATTTTCCACACCTCACGTACACTACCCCTCGTGTCCTACACTCCTAACTACAAAGATGATGAACAAGGAATATACATTCATATTAAAAACACCCATGCCCTGTCCCTATGTTGAGCCAATGCCAACACATCAGACAGCCATAATTATATCTATGTATGTTCTTACATCTGAGAAGTAGATGTTATATATCTTAGAAGTTAAAACACCCCCGCCTGTCCCTAGACCTTGTATATCATTTCCCATGACGAGTATAGATATATGTAACCCGTGCTCAGTCGCCCCCTTGCATTGTTCCTCTAGTAACTAAGTGTCTCTAATATTAACTGCCACCAGTATTGATACGACATAGCGGCACTGTCCTTGTGTCGTATTGTGCCAAGTACAGATCAACCAGGTTTCATCACCTTATTAGGACGACGACTATAATGTCATCGTTCATCGATGTATGCAATCCTTAGTTTAAGTATTAATATTAACATTCCCTAACATCTCGTCTTGCCAGACTAAGCTTCTGAAGACCCATCGCCCCATAAATATATGTATTCAATCCTTAGGTTAAGTATTTTTATCCGCCATTGTGTTCACCTTTTTCCATTTACTGTTCCACAATTGTCATACGTCTTCCCCTTGCCTCCTTCGTATCCACAGTCCACACTACGCCAATTTACTTCGTGTCTTACACCTCTTACCCCAACCAGAGATTGTATAAGATAACCTGGTTACCAGTATCTGTCATAAGTACCCGAAACAATAACTAAGTACCCCTACGAACTGCCGCTGTTGTTGTTATATTTATATCTCATAGAAAACGCAGTTCCCAGGGCCAACTAATAGTATCCATAACCCCTCGGACTGATCACATAACTCTATCTTTTCCAGACTCATATACCACCCCATAGTTGCATTCCCCGGTAGCATTTGGCTAACGTATTCTACTGCCTTTTTCAAACTTCCATATCAACTGCAGCCTAATGCCACCCCCACGCCCAGAGACCTTAGGGTCAAATTCCCCTATAGCCCCCCTGCACTCCTCCCCTCTCATTATAAGACCCCGCACTTCTCTACTCTTGTCCGACCTAGCCTCTCTCTCATACCTCTTGAAGATCCTTGAATTGCCCGTTGCTAATGCTCTCCAACCTTTTATATATATACTCCTATCCAGCCTACCTTCACTTAGTAGGCCAGAACAACAATAGAACTTTACTAGCCCCTTGCATGCCATCTATTCTCTTACAACCCATTCACAACTCTGCACCCAATGGTCGTCGGTGCGAGGCTAGCCGCCTCGCCAGTAACTAACTTCTATTGCCATACTTCCAGATAAATGTGGCAGAGGTAGCAACCCAGTCGATCTCCACCACATCCAGCAAACCCTACAATTAACAACCAGCCGAGTAAAACCAGCTAGCCAAGGCACCTTCGGTTTTGGTATTAAGGACGCCCACATCTGTCTCATACACAGAGGGTTATTACAAACACTGGTGATATGGCAAGCCCCTAGCCACAGCCGCCGGACGACTATCACAGAGAGAGGGCGCCCAGCTCCCCCTTTTTGCCCACCCGAGGAGGGAGACCCCCACCCCCGCGGAGGTATACCTGGCCCCTGTTCTGACTTATGAGTCATTGCCAGGTAGCACAGGAATTCTTCCTATCAATGAACTAACCATGCATGACTAACACCTTTACTAACCTCTATTAACTCACAATAAACCATTTACCTTTCTTGCATGCTCTGATCACTAAATTAGCACCTCAGCTATACCATAGAATGAAGATTGAGATTGAACAATCTAAGAGAGACGCTCCTATCACAGCTGTCCCCATCCTCCTCGCAAAGTAGATCCAGTCTCTCTCCCTTAAATACTTCCAGTATAGCCAAAATAGTACCTCTTACTAAGGCTCAGTTATATGAAAATATAAAGGCTTCCTATAGCCATGTGCCACAACAGTAAATACCATCTTATCTAGTCCCCATATCTATTGAGAGCTCAAATAAGTCCATAAGACTCGAGATCCCTACTGTCTACAGGGTCCAGAACCGAGCCTATAAATCTAGCTCCCGCCCCCAGTCAAATAAAAACTCCAAAAACTCCTCACCAACTGTTCATGGAAATCTGTTATCCACACCTCGAAACAGACTTCAACATGTCCATGAGCTATGCCTACAAGGACTGCATAATACCTGAATTCCACGGATTCCTGTCCTACTGTATGGAGAATTGGAAAAGAGACGGCTGCAACTGCTACTTCCACACGAAGGACCCCAAGACCAACTACGTGACTTGCAGCGTAACAGTGGAGGAAGCTCTAAAACGCGGCTTCCCAGACCTCCCAAGGAAATAAAAACTCACCACCACCACCATCACCCCAGCCTCACACGCCCCCGACCAGACATGGCAGATGATACCCGTGCCAGCGAGGAGCCTCCCCGAACGCGCCCTTGTCGACCTTGCCCTGGCCAGTCTCTTCAGCAGCTAAACCAGAAAAACCCTCAGGCAGTTCCAGTCAAGCCTGGAAACCTTTTTCTCCTGCTACAATTCACTTCATCCAACTATTTTTTGTCCTATCCCCACTTCCCCCTAACCCCCTGTCACTACTCAATTTGACTTGACTTGACAGTCAAATCAGTTGAAAGCTAGACACCAACCAGTGGTCACTACCCTGCAGCATAATTGCTGAGGGACACAGGGCCCTGGGTGGGGCTTTGGTTTCCCGGGCATTTCCGCACCCTCCTCAGCTCCCCGCCATGGAGTGGCTTCGGTCACCCAGGCTTTATTGTGGTCGGCGGGGAGGGTTCTGTGGGGGCGCTCGGTTATGGCCTTGGCCTTGCTCAGGGCCTTGGGGCTGTTCGGCCAGGCAGCTTGGGGAACAACAACAACAACAACCCTGCAGTTTACCTCTAGCTCTGCCCTTGTGTTGTTCCGGAGTTGAGAGATTCCAGATCCGGCAGACTCCGTGGCAGAGAAGACTGATAGAAGCATCTGTCCATGTACAAGTCCTAACGTGCACCTTATAACCTTCACACAAATTCGTGGGTGTGTAGCCAGTGTGTAGCCAGCAACGATCGTCAAGAGATCCGACTTGAGAACTTTCTACATTTTGGACCATCTGGACGGCCGAGGAACCAGTCGTTAGCCCCCAACATCACCGGAAGCAAGATAACCAGGACCAGATCTACCAATACTATTCAAGATTCATGTTGCTAGTACTAAGTGTTATAGTACTAGCTTGATACTCACTTATTAACTTTCTATAAAGTGGCTAAAACCTTGCCCAGTGTAATTCATATTTAACCATTCCATTTGGGACGTACTAAGCGATCAGTGCTCTTTAATTAACAGGCGACCTTGACTCTCGTAATTACCTTATTCAGATATTAAAACTCTAGTGATATCTAACGTTCGCCCACTGATTTGTGTTCTACGGATTTCTGCCATAAGAATATAAAACTTAGATCAGTACCCCCATGAGGTTACTAGAGATTCCGTGTTCTACAATATACGCGTGTCTAATCCTAACTGATAGCTGCTACTTGGGCATGCGACCAGCCAGCAAGAGGTCAAATCAGTGACATTGAATTATACGAATATATTGAGGTCTTCCAGTAAAATAAAAACTTGCTAATTAAACCCGTGATCAGAAGAATATACCTGAACGTTGGAAGTGGGAGACTAGGCTCCATCCAGATCCGCTAATGCTAGCAGTTCCCTTCTATTATTTGTTTTGTGCGAGAATTACTATCTTTCTATACTCTTTATTTATTTACGTCAATAAACGTGAACTTGTGTCGTGTTACCGTGTGTTTATTTTGTGTTCTCTATTCCTCATACCTTGTATTGTGCATGCAGCCTTATATACCCAGTCATTCAGAACTCACATTACCCAAGTTAAACCTGTAGAAAAACAGGGCATAACAACTGGACCAATTTATTCAGTTTAAAAAGGGCCTCGCAACTAACAGGCTTTGAACTATGGGCCTCGCAACTAACAGGCTTTGAACTATCTCACTTAACCCTTTTTTACCACCACAGATCCTTCTTAAGCTGCACAGAATCGTATAAATATAGCTAGAATAAAATGTAAAACACGTCGCCGGTACAGAAAAGATAACCTGTTCAAATTCCTTCAAATTGGATAAGTTCCGCTGATTCAGAAGAGATGTAGGTAAGCACTGGTTTGGAAATAGTTGTGAATGTGTGGAATAGATTGCACTGATTTGCTCAGGAATGGTAGAAAATTTCAAGAGCAAACTGGATATCCTAGTCATATAAATTATATGGGTTAGGTGTGAATGGAATCTACCTCATGTGGACCAGTCGGCCTTATGCAGATTTCCGAATGTTTATGTTCATTTGTATAAACCACATCGGGTATATCGCTTGTGTCTTCCTGCCCAGTCAAGTTCACCCACTAAGTGCCTTAACACCTTCTGTACTGGGCCGTCCTTTTAACTTGACTCTGGCTGCTATTAGACGATTTTAATCAGTTTAATAAGGGCCTCCAGCAATAAACAGGCTTTGAACTATCTCATATGACCATTTTTACTACCACATATCCTTCTTAAGCAGCACAAAATCGCCTAATTATAGCTAGAAGAAAACTATAAACACGTCTGCGGTTCAGAAGGGGTTAACCCAACAGCTGCGACAATCCTCTCGAGAGGTTTTATTGGTGGGCTGCGAGCCTGCGACGCTCCTCTCGGAAGAAGAGATGGAAACGTGTACCAAAACACTCCCAATAATATAACAAGTATTACTGTCACGGCTATAGGGGTGAAAATCCAATGACATTTACTGCCCCCTATCTTGCCTCCACCTGATCAATACTCCCATACGTACAGCCGCTCGTTGAAGATTTTGCGCCATATTTTCAACTACGGACCACCGTAACACCTCAACCACGTATCTTTTGGGTAGGCCTATTCAAATATATATATATATATATATATATGGTTGGATGCACGCTTGCATTTCCTACACGATGATGTGGTTTTCGTTGCGTTTTGGAAAAGTTGCCAAATCGGCCTAGGTCTAGCACAGGACAATGATGAGTGCTAGGGGTGTCTAACATTTCCTGGGTTAATAATCAGCGCTCTGCAGACCCCCGTAATCCTGCGTTAATATCTAACCGGTTTGGTAAGATGATCCTCAGGGTATTAGAGTGTTGAGCCTATAATTGGGCTTTGTAATTGGGGTTGTGTGAGACAGGGATCTGCCTTGCTTAGGCCAATTGGCTTTCTGCAGACTCCCATTTTCTTATGTTCTTATGTTCTAATAATATTGGCACTTCATAAATGCATAAAATAGGCTACGTACTCTCTATCTTTAGTAAGTTTCTATTATCAGATTTAACATAAGATTCACCTTTTCGGTAACATACTTTCAGTAACTTTAGCAACAAATTTCCCCAGATGTCACGGCAGGTGCAGCTGGCACGACAGGCCGAGCAACAGATGGTAATGCAAGTGGCACGACGTATGGCCCAGCAACAGATGGCTATACAGGTGGCAGGGGTACGAGACTTGATAACCTGGTTCATACCCTTCACTGTCTCCTCCTACACCTTCCTCTTGTATGGCTACAGAAAGACAAACAATTGGGTCATATTGTTTCCGCTGCTGCCTATTTCCTTTAGTCTCTGCTACCAGATGCATTACGCTTATGGCAACAAGATCAACCGAATTAAAGGTAAGTGTTTACTAAAGATCCAATCACAGGAAATGTTTCTCTCAGTCTATTTCTGCATATATACTGTACATTTTTATCATGGTCTTGGTTACCAACACGAGTGTCATTTCACTCAAGCGAAGGTCCAGGAAACATCAAAGGAACCACGTAGATCAGGCCGTGGAAATCGACGTTATGAAATGCTTGAAGATAAAATGCTGTAGGTACTGAGGGTGCAAGCCACACTACAGGTTACTATAGGTAGCGCCAACGAACTTGACACAAATCTCGATCCCTGACCTCTCCGTAACTCATAAGGGCCTAGAGCAAACTGGCTGTAAATATCCATCTATTTCCTGGCGGACTCTTCCCAAATGATAGAAATATCAACCCGATCACTTTAATGCATTTTGAGTTATAAGAGGTTAAGGGGTCAAGATTATTGTCAAGTTTGTTGGCGCTACCTATAGCAATATTATGACTCGTCTTACAGTAGGCTACGACTTACTACCACTCTACAAGACCCAAGGTCATGACTGTCTCCGAATAATATTACTGAAACTACCACTAATTTTCCCATGGTTTTTCTTTTTGGTTTTAGGTAGTTTTCACCATTATACAGTAAGCCTACGGTTGTTGAAATTAGTTACAATCCCCGGAAAATGTTTTTTCTCCCATTATCCATCGATCTTAAAACACTCAAATGTAAGTAATTATCAGTTAATATACAAACAAAATTTGTTTTGCCTTTGGATACAGGAATGGTTGAGGGGGGCTGTGCCCCCCTCACCCCCCCCCCCCCCCCCATGACTTATTGAAATCAGCATATATTTCAACAGTAAGGGGCTTAATATAGTTTCACTGCTGTCAATAAGGTGAAATATAGTTTTTGTTTTGTTTTTACTCTGCTTTATATAGTGCACGTAAAATGTATCTCTGGAGGTTTTAACAAATTTTAATATGATCTTTACAACATCCTTATTCTATAATAGCCTTCACATATTTTGAAATAATTAGTGGTAGGTTCGGTAATAAGTACAGTTTCCCTTACCACCCTTTGCCAAAAGAAGTCTGCTGAAGACAGGTAGGCTACCCCTAGAAACTTTTAACTTCTACTACTGAAAAAACGCCAACCCCTACTGCAGAAGAACCTATTGCACCCTGCCCTTGCCAACCCCTCCTATTAAAGGGCCTGTATCAACACTGACTGCCATCTCTGTCACTACATTGGGTGCATTTACCTATCTAAGTTCACATAAGTTATGATTGTCACTCTGCTAGTGGCACCGAAACGTGCAACACTTCTCGCTGTTGGTTGTGATTTGGTGAATTATCGTGGTCATACACAGAAGGCCTCCAAGAGTCCAAGTAGATCTATCCCCTGTAAGAGGGACAACCTATGCTAATTTACTAAAGGACTTCCAGGATTGACCACTCAATTGAGGACCCGTCCGACCCCGAGGCCCTCTATGTATCTTTTTAGCACTATTTTTCGGTAACATTCAAGACAGCTAGAGCCGCCTTATTTACCAAGTTTCTTTATATTTTTTCCAAGGAATATAGTGTTTAATTGTTGTTTATCATGGTTTGAGTGGAGGATTTGCATTAACTTACCCATAATTCATTAATCTGAAGATACTCCGTCAAATGGCGCCATTTATTGGGTGAATCTCGCTTTTACAGTAGGTAAGGAAAATTGTGGGGATGCACGCTTCCAAAATGTACAAATATTAGATTAGATTAGATTAGATTAGATTAGATTAGATTAGATTAACCTAACCTAACCTAACCCATGCACGCTTCCAAAATGTACAAATATTAGATTAGATTAGATTAGATTAGATTAGATTAGATTAGATTAACCTAACCTAACCTAACCCAACCCTAATATAATATAATATAATATAATATAATATAATATAATATAATATAATATAATATATCGTTTTTGTGAGTAACGTTCAAGCCATTTATTGGGTGAATCGCACTCACCGCATCTTTCAAAACAAGAAGAGGACCCAGGTCGAAGGATTCATTGGGTGGGAGGGGGTGGGAGGAGATAAAGCAGAGAGACGATAGAGGGGTGGGGGCGCTGTTGGGAGATGGAAACACAAGACATGGAGATGGTGAACAAGATGCTGGAGAAAATGTGGAGGAAGAGAAATGGGTAGGGTAGGGTAGGGGAGGGGGGGGTAAAAAAAAAAAATGTCCCTTATACTATCCTTCTACTCTAAACTTTCCCTCCTACTAACGTTTCTGAGCCAGTACCGATTTAAAGGTCAGTCCTGTGGATCTACACGGTCTGCGCCTGCGGGCGGGTTCTAAAGAAGAAGAAGAAGGGTGCAATGCTTTGTTTACGTTCGGGACATTATTTTCGTGTTATTTTTCGGTGTAATCGGGTTTTTTCAAGTGTCGATAACGAAATTCCTCCATGCGGACTATAATGAGAAAAATATGGCGAGTCTATTGGTCCCTATTTTCCCTAATAAATTATTTCTAATAGGGCTGCGGAAGAGGTCTTGAATATTATCCTATTTTTCTAGTGGTGTTCAGCTAGTCCATCCACCAACCTGCTTCACCCTTATGTAAGCAGTAGGCCTACCGATTTGTATTAGGTTTACTCCCCTAGACAGGTTGCCGACCATCTTACCAAGGCTGACGACTGACGAGCCCCATCCACCCGGAATTTTATAGCTAGGTTGTCTCCCCTAGAAGGCTAGATGGGTTGCTGACCAAGACTAACGAGTCTCATCCACCCGGAATCTGAAGATACGGCATCAAATGGCGCCATTTATTGGGTGAATCGCGCTTTGGTCAATATGCATTTTAGGTCACGTATGTGTTTTTTGTATTATAATCCATTTTCTCATCAGTTCCTTCATTGATTAGTGTGTCTTAAGGTACTTTTCCTTCTGCAAATGCATGTTACCCATTATATAGCAATATTAAAACATACCCCACCGAAAACCATATTTTGTCAGTACGGTACCCTAACCTAACAACCTAACCTAACCTGGGGGCTGCCACCCCCAGACCCCGCTACGTTAGCATTGACATAGAAGAAGACAAAATACTAAAAATACAGTGGATTAGTGAAAAATATTAGTTTTCCACTGATCCAAGATGGCTGCCATTTTTCCTTCCACCCTTATTTAACCCACAAAGTTCAAGGAAAAATAATGGGATGGATGTAGTGTCCGGGCGTACGGTCGTCATGTTTACATAGGTCGATCGCCGCGATTAAGTTTGCGTCTATTTTGACGGTGATTTTTTCGGTTACTTTCCCCCTGCTGGCAATAGCCTATATATGATGATGACATGTCATGGGGAGGTGAGGGGGGGGGGGGCAAAGCCCCCCTCAACATATTATTGTATCCAATGGCAGTCAAAATAGACGGGAACATGATCGCAAGCGTCCGGTGCCGCCGTCATATTATTGTTTACATGGTCGATCGCTGCAGTTACATTCGCGTCTATTTTGACGGCAATTTTTTCCGGTTATTTGCCCCCTGCTGGCAATATATATGATGATGACATTATGTCATGGGAGGGGGGGGGGGGGGGGTGAGGGAACATATTATTGTATCCAATGGCAGTCAAAATAGACGGGAACATGATGGCAAGCGTCCGCCACCGTTCCACGTAGTGTAAATAATGCTGGCGGTACGCCCGAACTTTACATTCTACCCAAAATAATTTAATTTGCAGCGGTAGACATACAGTATGTTGCGGTGACTAATAGACTGTAAGAGAAAGCTAGGCTATAGAAAACTCTTAGAAGAATTATATCCCATACGTGACCTAAAATGCATATTTTCCCGCGCTTTTACAGTAGGTAAGGAAAATTGTGGGATAATTGGATACATGATATGTTGAGGGGGGTCATTGCCCCCCATGCCCATCACCCCCCCTTGACTTATTGTCATCCTCATATATGTTGATCTGTAAGGGGGCAAGAACAGGTTGCCGGTACTTTGATTTGGGGAGTATACCGCTCGTGCCATTTATTGGGTGAATCGCGCATGCCGCATAGTTCAAAACAAGAAGGTCAAGTCGACGACTCGACGGAATGCTTTGTTTATGGTCGGGACTCGGGACTGATTATTATTGGTGTTATTTTTCGGTGTAGGCCTAATCAGGTTTTGGCAAGAATGTTGTTACCGGGTGTACCCCATCATGTTCCCGTCAATTTTAACTGCCTTTGGATACAAAAATACGGTCAATATACAGGAGGCGCTACAATATAGGTAGCAAAATTATAATGGTAGTTTTGGGTTCCTATCATCATATGCTTCATTTCTAGCCTATATACTTTTTATCCCCGGGAAAAAAAAAACAAAAATCTTGGATTTTTTTTTTTTTTTTTTATTAACCTAACCAAAACCCCTAACCTAACCTAACCTAAATGTATTTGGGGGCTATTAGGTTAGGTTAGGTTAGGTTTTTTTGTTAGGTTAATGACCAAAACAAAAAATCCCAAGAAAATAAATGAAAAATCCCAAGATTTTTTTTTTTCCCCGGGGATAAAAAGTACATAGGCTAGAAATGAAGCATATGATGATAGGAACCCAAAACTACCATTATAATTTTGCTACCTATATTGTAGCGCCTCCTGTATATTGACCAAAAATACATTACCCTAACCAAACAACCGATAATTATCCCGAATAGACTCGCAGCGTTATTATACATATTTTATTATAAGTATTTAGCCTATAGCCTAGGCTAGACAATGTATGTTGTATGTCGGTAGTGGTACACCCGGTAACTACTGTACATCCTTCCCCCAGGTTTTTTCAAGCTGTCAATAACTTCTTCAAAAACCTGTTTTTGCCTTGGTATGCAGGATGGGTCGAGGGGGCAAAGCCCCCCGTCACCCCGTGACTTACTGAAATCAGCATCTATTTTGCCAGTAAGAGTTTTACTGCCATCAATAGGGAGAATTATAGGGAGAGTATTTTTGTTTTTAGTGATTTATATAGGCTACGCCTAGTGCACATAAAATGCATTTCCGGTGGTTGAAACAAATTTCAATATGATTTTTTACAGTAGGCCTATTCTTATTATATAATAGGCTTCAAATGTTAAGAAACAAAGTGGTAGCCTAGTTTCGGTAATAGCCTAGCCCAAACACCAAAAACCTAAGCTTCATAAAATTATTAGCCTACTGAAATAGCCTAGCTTGATACAGAGCTAGGCTACTTACACATGCCTGGATGGGTTAAGCTTGGGGATTATCTCAACTTATCTGGGGTTGCTTCTGGCTCATCATTCCCAACAACAAACAGTAATTCTTGGCACTTACCTTTAGCCTAGAGGTGCGGGTGTGAAAGAATGCCTCGTGTCACTCTGTCCCTGAATTTGTCCTTGAGAATTTGTTGATAACCTAGTCGATCATCACGAGTGGCTGGTATCCGCAAATTATAATGTTTTTTCCACCAACCAACTTCACCAGTCACCTCTAAACTCAATTAATGAAATCAACAAATACATGTGGCACTCCAAGGACTCGAACCCAGGATACTCACATCGAAATTCCGCGCAACCGCATTACGCTATCAAGACAGTTACATTTAATTAATTAAAGGGAAATTTATGAGATTCCGCGCACCATACATTTAATTAATTAAAGGGAAATTTATGAGATTCCGCGCACTATGCATTGCGCTATCAAGACAGTTAATATACAGGTAGTGATCTGTTATTATTAGTAGGCTATTAATGCACATAGTAACATTTATACAGCCACTGAAACCGTTACATTCAAATTAAACCGAAAACAAGTAAACAACACAACTGATTCCAGCCACAGTTCACAGACAGTGACACTTCTCAAGTTCTCAATGTAAACATTTCGAATTTCCGATTCTCCGAAACCCCGAACCAAGCTCCGAACATTCGAATAATCGAATTTTTGACAATGCAGAATATAGTATTAAATTAATAGATCCGATATGTTTAGATGGCATAATCCAATTTTATAGCCGTGATTAATATATACCATAAAGAGTGAATACAATTTTTTTTTTTACAAAAATAGACAAAGTAGAAAGGAAAGCCTTTCGTATCATTAACTCCCGCCCACTCACCAACTCTCTCTCTTCGCCGCAATGTTGCATCTCTCTCGCTATTCTATCGCTACTACAATAATCAGTGCTCCTCAGAGCTCTCCCAGTGTATACCACCTCCTCTTTGTAGGGTACGTGGTACCCGTCTTACAACACAATCCCACCCCTACTCTGTGCAACTTTCCAAGCCAGGAAAGAGGAAATGCTATTCTGACTTTCTTCTATTCAACTGCTGAGCTCTGGAACTCTCAGAATCAGTCTTTCCCTCTTCCTATGACTTAAATTGCTTCAAATTCCGTGTGTCCAGGCATTTTAGTTCGAACGTACCTCGATTTCGGCCCTATCACTCTTTGAAATCTGGGGGAGGCACTCGCTGCAGGCAGTTATGCCTTTTGTCTCCCTCATTCACATAGAAAACAAAATAATGTAGGAGAGTGGGGCAGCAGGAACCCTTGTCGGAAGACCTCGGACGAAGAGATGGTGTAGTATAAGCGTTGGAAGGTAGAGAGATATGACTGAACAGGCAAGAGAAGTGGTAATGAATAGGAATGATTTATATTCTTATGTGTATGAAGGACACAAAAGGCAACGATGCCTGTAACATGTGTCTCCTCCAAAATTGAGAGTGGGAGAGCCAAATATATATTTTGTTGTTGTTTGCTAAATATTGGAAAGAAGAGTGGTGTGCTTGTTTAGTGTAGTAAAATGGATAGGAGACGTTTGTGAGAGTTATTGGATTACACTGTCACTCTGTAGGTGAGACACAAACAGAAACAGGGAGGTAAGCCAGACAAATGCAACAGTTCTAGCAACTCCTTATCACATGCCTATGAGGCCTGCCGCCCCAGGATATGACCGGGCGGTGAAAATATATGTTTTCACCCCCAAATGCTTTTCCTACTGCTTTTATCGCTCCTCAAGGTTCATATGTTCATTATATAAGTAAAATAAATGCACATGGAGAAGAAATAATGCTTTATATGGTAAATATAACACATTCTGTCGGAAACGAAGGTAATTAATGCACTCCTCGGGTTAACAATCCTCTTATTATCGACAGGTCTGGCTGAACACATAATGAGGGAGGAGGCACACATGACGGCTGTTCCTGAGTGTACAACAAAGGGAACCTCCTCTAAATAAAACACAACATGAATATGCTAAATGGGCCTGGGTCTCTGGGTCCAAAATTCCATATCTTTCGAGATAGCCCTCGAATCTATTGGAAGTGGACAACCCAGGAGAAGTGAGGTTATTAAGGCGAAATGTTTCATCAGAGGGAGAACGTCGGGGACTGCCCAGTGATGTGGATGGTCCCTTCGCATGTAAAGTAGCAGCTGTTGAGGGAAGTTCATGATCTCCACCAATGCTGTGTCATCAGCAAACAGCAACTGATTCAACTCCTAATCTCTACCATTTTTTTCCTACTAAACCCAATCTACCCATAGTTCTCATTTTCACCTCCCTCATCACGCCATCCATATATACATTAAACATCCACGGTGACATTACACAACCCTGTCTCAGACCTACCTTTACCTCAAACCATTCACTCAACTCATTATTTCCTACTCTAACACACCCTCTGCTCTCTTCATAAAAACTCTTGACTGCACTTACAAATTTCCTCCAATTTCGTAAATCCCTAACACCTTCCACATTGCTTCTCGATCCACACGATCATATGCTTTTTCCAAATCCACAAAAGCCAAAAATATCTCCTTATGCTTCTCTAAATACTTCTCGCATAGCTGTCTTACTGCACAAATTTGATCCACACACGCTCTTTCTATATATATATATATATATATTAATACAAAATACCAAATAATATTCTTAAAATTTGAATTTAGTGTAGTGCATACATTAGTATTTTTTATTTTTTTTGGTAGGAAATCATGCTTCAATCAGTGTTACTTTATTGAAAATGTTTATTCCACTATCAACTTAATATATATACATGCAAATTATTAGACTTAATATAAACCTGCATCACTAATATAAAAATCTGAAGCTTAAAAACCAACTAAGCTGCCATCATATTAACCCATTCAATATAATGGCCTCATTTAATTATATTTTGGATAACCACACATGATTTTACTGTACTTAAGAACAAAATGTTAATCAATCAATCAATCAATGGGGGCATACACTGTGACAGCCCGAGGCCGCACTCACACGCTGATGCCACCCAAGGGGATCCTCCCAGGAAATCCTCCAGGCATCTGCCTGGTCCATATTAAGTATTCCATCGCATGATTTACCGACTTTCTTCAGCCATGAGTTCCGTGGTCTTCCCCTGGGCCTTCTCCACTCAGCATTGTCTTCTGAAGAGACCACCTGGTGAGCGGTATCAGTCTCGGGGAGGTGAACCACATGCCCATATAACTGAAGTTGGCGTTCACGGATTATGCAATTAATATTATGTCTCGAGTCAGACTCACGGAGTAGTCGCTGGTTTGATACACGATCGTACCAGCGATAACCCATGATCTTGCGGAGACATTTAGTACCAAAGGAGTCGATACTTTTCTTCAAAACACTGTTGAGTGTCCATGTCACAGCCATACAGTAAGACAGGGAGCATCAGTGTCTTGAAGATCCACAACTTCGTCCTTCTACATAGGCATAAAAAACACCATATAATTTTGTTGAGTGAATCCATAATACCCCATGCTAAGCCAAGGCGACATTTTACATCGTTGACCGATTCACCACTGTTGTGGATCACGCTGCCAAGATAGGTAAACTTATCCAAGATCTCCAAGACCTCACCACGTGCATGAACAGATTGAACGGCATCATCCAACAAGTCACCAAATGCTTGGACTTTGGTCTTAGCCCAAGAGACCTTTAGACCAGCAGTTCCGACTCCACATGGATGATGATGATGGGAGATTTTATACTAGCCTTCTGAGCGAACGCCACTTATAAGGCTAGGAGACCAATGATATGTTGAAAAAATTAGAGGACAGATCAGAATTAGGTCAGTCAGATTTCATGGAACATATGTACTGGTATAGCGTGTAGATAGGTGTGGAATGGAGCAAAAGTAAAGGTAGTTGAATCGCAAAGCAATGCAGGAAGACCGACTCCTCATAGAGTGGGTCCAGGTGTCAAACAAGAGACGATTTCCTACCAGTCCTAAAACCAAATCCCCTTTGTAGTCGTTGTTGTTATTATTGTAGCCCCAAGATTCCCTTTTATGGGAATCCTGCGGCGTCCAGGTACAGGCCTCCCTCACTATCCAATGCTTCGATTGGTCTTGGTGTAATGGTTAAGGTGTATAAAAATCTGTGTGTGATAACCCGGGTTCGAATCCTGGTGGATCACATATATGCTTTCATTAATTTCATTGGAGGTGTTTGGTGTTGTGGTGAAATTAATAAAAATAGATTATAGTTTTTTAGGTGTTTGTGTTTGGGTTTTGGCTGGTCCCAGAACTGATCCCCATTTAGCCCATTCATTTTAGGGTTTTCTATATGATTTTTCAGTTTAAGATCGGGTTTTCCAGGGACGTAACCCAATCGTATATCGAAGGAGACCTGTAGTCCGCCACCTCCCCCGTGTGGGTCCAGAGATCTCAAGGTGAAGTGATGTTGAAGTTATTATCTGTGCTGGGCAAGTGCTGGGTAGTGGAGTATTAACCCCTTCTGTACCGGCGACATCTTTTTAAATTTATTCTAGCTCTATTAGGAGGATTTTGTGCAGCTTGAAAAGGATCTGCGGTACTATAGAGGGTTAAGTGAAATAGTTTGAAGCCTGTTCATTACTGGAGGCCCTTTTAAAACAGAACAAAATCGTCTAACAGTAGTCACAATAAAGTTAAAAGGACGGCAGCGGTACGGAAAGAGTTAAGTGTTCTGTGTTGTCAGAAGGATGTTGACAGTGTAGACAAGAGGGGTCCTGAGTTGGATCTATTCTGTGTTTGTAATCTTGTAATGAAGCGTGTTTTCCGATGGGTTAATCTTGGGAGGTGGAGAGTTTAGGATTGTGTTATGCAGTCTGTTGTTGATGGTTTGTTGGGTAAGGTACGTGTGTGTGTGTGTGTGTGTGTGTGTGTGTGTGTGTGTGTGTGTGTGTGTGTGTGTGTGTGTGTGTGTGTATGTGTGATCTTGTTGTTGTTGTTGTTGCTGTTCCCCAGGCTGTCTGGCCTAGCAGCCCCAAGGTCCCATTTATGATAATGAGGATAGCTCATCATAGCTGACCACATGCGCTATGCCCTTTAACCCCTTCAGACTCATATGATGCAGAGGTTGCCAGATTAGCAATAAGAAATAGAGTTCTCTCACTCTTATAATTACCTCTCCAAAATTAGTTTTTTGCCCACAGCTAACTCAAAGACAACTGCAGAGGTTGAAGTAACTAAACTAAAGGTTTGTAAATACCCCTGATGGTAATGAAGGCTTTAAAGTATACCTAATAGGCTCAAAATTGCGTCATATGTCGGAGAGGGTTAATAATTATTTAAGTGCCCTTGCATTTTGCAAGATAATTATGTGCAGGTGCAGATTGGCGATTATTATTCCATGTTTATCTCAACCCATGCACCACTACCTTTAAGGGAGCCCACCTCACTTTTTATCTCTTTCTCTCCCTCTCTCTTTGGTTTGTATCCATTCGGCCCCATTCAGACTACTGTTTTAAGACGTTTACCCCCATCCAGGTGTCAAGATTTTCCTGGCGAGCGGTAGCGAGCCAGCATATATATATACTTTTGTTTTGACAGCAAGCTAAATTTGTACATTTTTCGATAGAAAAATTTCTCCGGCAAAGCCGGATTTCTTCATACAATGCTGGCTCGCTATCGCTCGCCAGGAAGTAATCGACACCTGGATGGGGATAAACGTCTTAAAACAGTTGGCTGAATGGGGCAGAATGGATACAAGCCAGAGAAAGAGAGAAAAAGAGAGAAAGAGAAAAAAAAGCCGGTGACCCCCCTTAATTATGGGGTGTGGTGGTGAGATTAATAAAAATAATATTATGGGGTTAAGCATAATACCGTACAGTAACATGGTCAAACACTCTGGTAACAGGGTCAAATATATCATAAAGGAATATTGCACATACACAAATAATAATAATGAAAATATCTCCACTAAAAATAACTAAAGCATTCTGTAGCGGTGATGACTTTTTCACTTGATTTCAGTAACATTTAGCCAATTTTATGCAGCTTAGGAAGGATATATGGTAGCCAAGAGGATTAATTGAGATAGTCTGTAGCATTTTAATGGGTAGACGTCCTTCCTAAGCTGAATTAAATGGCCTAATAGTAGCCAAATTATAGTGCAAAGGACGTCGCCGGTACAGATTGGGTTAATAAAATGATTGATACCATACAATATGTACAAGGAAAATATTAACAAAAATATAAAAGTCTAAGGTAATAAAATAAGCTACAACCTAGTTCAGGCCATTTTTGTTGCGTATTTATAAGCACGCCAAAATCCAACTTCACAGACTTGCATCTTTGCACCCAATTTAGTTCATCCATCCTCTCCACATGTCCAAATCATCCAAGCCTTCTATAGTCCATTCGGTGTAAGTGGGCGAGAAATCATGACCTCTATCCTCTGTAACTCAAAAAGGGCTGGAGTAAATTGGCTGTAAACTTCCACTTTTATTCCCTGGCTAACACTTCCCGAATGGTAGATATATTAGCTCGAATATTCTAGTAGTTTTTGAGTTGCAGAGGTTAGAGGTCATGATTGCTCGCCTACTTACAGCGAATAGACTATAGTACACATCTCATCACTGATACTCTTGATACCTAACCTTCTCCTTAACTCTTCACTAGATATCCTATCTTACGGTTTTGCAGTGTTATTGTTCAATTTATACTATTGACATATCAAAGAGTTATTGATAGGCTAAATGCTATTCACAAGTAAAGTATCAATTGTATTATGGTACTATGCTAAGTACTCGGGTAGAAACTTACAATAGACACAGTTATGGGGGACATGAAAACATTGATGAGAAAGGTACCAACATTAGATGCTTGTCCCAGAGAGTTATAGTGATGATAAATATATATTTTTTTTCTATGTGAGTGAGGGAGACAAAAGGCAGAACTGCCTGTAGCGAGTGCCTCCCCCAGAGTTGAAAGAGTGACAGGGCCAAAGTCGAGGAATGTTCGAGCCAAAATGTATCATACACAATAATTACTTTATAATTATAACTGATGCATATTACTAAAATTGTGTTTCCCGGGCGTTTCCGCACCCTCCTTAGCTCCCCGCCATGGAGTGGCTTCGGTCACCCAGGCTTTATTGTGGTCGGCGGGGAGGGTTCTGTGGGGGCACTCGGTTATGGCCTTGGAATTGCTCGGGGCCTTGGGGCTGTTCGGCCAGGCAGCTTGGGGAATAACAACAACAACAACTAAAATTGTGTTCCTTTCCTCAATATAATATATACTATTGTACCTCACTAACAAGGTTAGACAAAAGAATCAAGAAGACTGCCTTTCAAACTGTATGTCCTACAGTCTGAACCATCTTCATCAGCCTAAATGAGGGACATTTGTGTGACTAGTCCTCCCCAGTTATCAGAATACAGCATCATTGAAGCTGCAGTTAGTTCATTTCTATCACTTATTATACGGTGTTGCTACCAACACTATAGTAACAATAAATATGAGCTATGGAGATATATTTATAAGATATAGCAATAGAATAGTTGTTGGTGTTGTTTCCTAGACTGTCTGACTGAACAGCCCTAAGGTCCTGAGCAAGGCAAAGGCCATAACCAAGCGCCCTCACAAAACCCTCCCAGCTTTACCACCAAGAAAGCCCAGGTGACGAAAGCCGCTCCCAGGCGACGAGCTAAGGAGGGTGCGGCAACGCCCGGGACACTGAAGTCCCACCCAAGGCCCGCTGCCCCTTAACAATTATGAAGGGAAAGTTGAGGGGAAAAGGAAAAATGTGACGCTTTGACTCCCAATCTGCCAACCTATAGGTTGGCAGTAGGGAGGTCAATCCACGGAAGAGATGCCGCCACTTGAGATCTAGAAAATATATAAGTAAAAGGAACAGTCAGAGTAAGCTATGGGTATGGCAGAGATCGCAGTAGGGAGGTCAATCCACGGAAGAGATGCTGCCACTTGAGATCTAGAAAATATATAAGTAAAAGGGACAGTCAGAGTAAGCTATGGGTATGGCAGAGATCGCTCAGCACTCACTCTAATAGACCAGCCCATCACCACGCAGTAGAATAGTTGTATTGAATAATATACATATGAATAAGCAGCATATCATTAATTTAGCACCAATGAACTTTATATGTGGAATGTGGAATTATTGGTAAGCTTATAGTCAGAGAGTCCTTTAGTCAAGTATTACCTCCTAAAATAATAAATCAGTTCCGTGAAAAGTAAACCTGCAAAACGAAGGCCACAAGTTTTATTAACATGCTTTGAAGTGACAAAAACAGGATGAGATTTTGGCGAGCTATGCCCTTTAATTTTTTGTTTATAAAGTACTGTAGTAGATGAGAAGCTACACATAATTTTGGGAAAGCAGTGTCCTTGAAACAAGTAGAAAGACATATGCTTGGATAAATGAATCTGCCTACCATAGCATTCTGTCAGGGGAAGTTAATATATACAATGAAAAATTTCCACACAATGAAGCAGCTGCAGATAATCAGAAAAAAAGAAACTCAAAATGTATATACTGTAGAACATAAATTGAAAAAAATAAAAATAAAATTATATATATATATATATATTATATATATATATATATATATATATATATATATATATATTATATATATATATATTATATATATATATATATATTATATATATATATATATATATATATATATATATTATATATATATATATATATATATATATCGGTATATATATATATATATATATATATATATATATATATATATATATATATATATATATATATACTGCAAATATATATAGCTGCCACTCCTGACCATGAGAGGGCTCCCACCCCACCTTATAGGGAAGGTGTATACCTCGTGTGTTAAAAGCGCGATGACCTATGGCTCGGAGACGTGGCCGGTTAAAGCGGAGGATATCAATAGAAGAGAATGGTGAGATGGATGTGTGGGGTTAATCTTAGGGACAGGGTATCGAGCGAGGAATTGAGAAGGCGTTTGGGCACTAGGAGTGTCAGTGAAGTGATGCACACGAGCTGACTTGGTTGGTTTGGACACGTGGAGAGAATGGATGATCAGAACTGGGTGAAGAAATGCCGGACTGTGAACGTGGGGGGAGCTGCGCGTAGGGGTGGACCTAGAATGACGTGGGCTCGGGTACTCCAGTCCGATCTCAAAATAAAGAACTTGACAACAGAGGCAGCCCTTGACAGGGCCGCCTGGAAAGCTGACATTTAGGACGTGAGACTGTAACCACATTCTCTGTGGACAAAACGGTCTTTAAACTTGTATGTACAGTATAACCCATCAGGAGGCATAATGATAATGATGATGCTGATTAAGAAGTATCAGATATATTGATGATAATGAAAATAATATGATTTCAATATGTGACGGGTAGGTATCATAATGCAATCTGTTTGTGTTGGAGACATGATCATCTAATGCTGGTTCCCCAAAACACTCATATTTCATTCATTTTGGCTGGTGTCACACGAGCCATTTTTCCGAGCAATTGTAGTCTGGCAGCTTAAAAATAAAGGTTCCATAAGAATTGAACTACTGTACCTAACATAATCTAACTTAGATCTAGTTTCCGATGCCAATGCGAAAGAGCCTCAAAAATAGTACAAGAAAAACTTGCTCATGGAAAATGCCGGAAAATGCGCTCGTGTGACACCGGCTTCACTCTTGTAAAATATACGAAGCACCAAAAAGGCTTCCAGTTGTAAATATTGTGTGGTATTATTTGTTGCCACGAGCTGTGGCATAATCAGTAGAGCGTCGGCTGTTGATCAAAGGGTCGGTGGATTAAGCCCTCACTGTCAAAATGTTATTGGTAGATGTCAAGCCCGGGCAACTTGACCTAGCAATTTGGGACAAACGCCTAATTGCCGACTTGCGAGTTTTGTTCTATAAGGAAGTTGGAGCTGTAGACAACGATATTTAACAGAATTTACAGCTAAAATACGGTCGTAGTACATATGTAAATACATAAAACCCAATTCAACATACCATTTATCCATCAGAAACCCACATTATTATTGCATTTCTGTTTAATTTTGATGTTCACGGCTCCAACTTCCTTATAGCCTGAAACTCGCAAGAGGTCAATTCATGGCCACCCCTTCTCGGGAATTACGGTGTCTGGGAAAGAAAAAAAAAATCGCAGACGTCGTCATTCCCGAAAAAAAGGTGGCCATTTTTTATTTTATTTTTATTTTTTTTGCCAACAATACTTTTACACTGGAAGATGGAGTGTGAGAGAAGCTACCCTAGTCGGAGCACCGGCCACCTCACATCCCGTATCTCTGTAACGATAAACCAACTCAAGTTATCAATCTGCCGGGAACTAATACCAAAATGGAAGATAAAATAATTGTTAAAAAGTAGCCTACTAGCAAAATGGAAAATAAAATAAATATTGGGAAGTACAGTCGCGCTAATAAGTCATGTCCCAACTGTCTTTACGTTTGGCTCTCTCTGTGCTGTATTAATGTCTGCCAGATGTTGGATAGGATGGGTATTGGGTAAGTGTAGGAACATGCTTATATATCTCACTCAAAACGAATAAATAAAGTTTTAGACATTGCTGACACCAATTATTGATCAAAACATACTTGGTGCCGAGACATCACTTATTACCGCGACTGTACAGTAACTAAATTATTGAAAATCAAATATAAAATACACTACTGTACTTTGAAAAGGTCCAATTACATTCAAAATAATTGCCAGAAGCCTTAATCTCCAAGAGGGTAGCCATGAATGAACCGCCATCCTATGTTTCCACATGCCGAGGTAACTCATTCGATTATACAGCTTGGAGCTGTTCACGAGGTAAGGTCGCTAAGCCCAACTTTATCTGGCAATTAATTATAATGTAAAACTTGCAATGTATATACAGACATTCAAAACTAGAACAATACTTTACAAAACACTATCGCTACAGCTTTACTAATGTACGGTCGTGCTAATAAGTCATGTCTCAGCTGTCATTATGCTTGGTTCGCTCTGTGCTGTATTGATGTCTGTCAGATGTTGAATAGGGTGAATAAGTATAGGAATATGTTTGTATATCTCACTTGAAATAAATAAATTAAGTTTAGATATTACTGATACCAATTATTGATCAAAACATACTTGGTGCCGAGACATGACTTATTAGCGCGAGTGTACAGTAACTACAAAACACTAGAAAGATGTACTATATCATTAACTCAATTAGAAACAAAAATACTATACAGACAAATTACGATTGCACAAAGTATCATGAAAGTTATACAGTATAATAAATGCACTAAATAAATGCAACAAAAAGAGAAATACAGATGCCCCAATTTACGATATTATTATAGGTTTTTAGGTGTTTGGGTTTGGGTTTTGGCTGGTCCCAGAACGCATCCCCGTTTGCCCCATTAATTTTAGCGTTCACTATACGATATTTCTATTTAAGATCGGGTTTTCAGGAACGTAACCCAATCGTAAATCGAGGGAGACCTGTATTACAGTATAAGAATTGCACTCCAATAAATGCAACGAAAGATAAATACAGTACTTGAACTTAACCCCTTCTGTACCGGTGATGTACTTTTCATTATATTCTGGCAACTATTGGAAGATTTTGTACAGATTAGGAAAGACGTCTACTCATTAAAAGGCTACAGACTATCTCAATTAATCCTTTTAGCTACCACATATCCTTCCTAAGCTGCATAATATCGTCTAAATATAGCTAGAATAAAATATCACACACGTCGCTGGTACTCAAAGGGTTAAGACTACCTTATACTAATATTCTATAAACTAAAACAAGCATATTATTAATGTTGCGGCTAGCATTCCGGCATGCAATTGACCACTTGCGAGTTTCAGGCTATAAGGAAGTTGGACCTGTAGACATCGATATTAAACAGAAATACAATAATTATGTATGTTTCTGATCGATAAAGAGTATGTTGAATTGGATTTCATGTATATATAAATGAACTACAACCGTATGTTAGCTGGTAATTCTACTAGATATCGATGTCTACAACTCCCAACCATTTATAAGAAGCCCCAGTTCTAAAGATACTATAGAGAAAGAATAAAGCAATATTGTACAAGCAAACAAAACAAATTCATAAAACCTTAAGGGAGCCCACCTCGCTTTTTTTCCCTCTTTCTCTCCCTCTCTCTTTGGCTTGGGTTTTTTTATCGGTTATATTTAGACGATTTTAGGCGGCTTAGGAAGGGTCTGCGGTAGTAAAAGCAGTTAATTCCGATAGTCTGTAGCCTCATAATTGCCACACTGCCGTCCTAAGCAGAATAAAATCGTCTAAAAACAGCTAAAATCAAATACAGAAGATGTCACCGGTAATGAAGGGGTTAATAATATGGAAAAACACAAACTACTATAGGTAGCACCAACGAACTTGACAATAATCATGATCCCTGACCTCTCTGTAACTCAAACGGACCTAGAACAAACTGGCTGTAAATATCCACACCTACTTCCTGGTGAACTCTTCCCTAATGATAGAAACGTCAGCCCGATTGCTTTCATTCATTTCGAGTTATAAGAAGTTAAGGGGTCAAGATTATTGTCAAGTTTGTTGGCACTACCTATAACTACATAATTATACTGTACTACAGTTGCTTTTATTTCAACTGACGATAATTGAATCCCTTAGCAGCTAATTTCTCGATACTAAATGGAAAAATGGGAAACTACTATGCAGGGGTGTAAAAAGTACTTAATGATTGTACTTAAGTCCAAGTAAAAATATTTACTGAAAAAGTTACTGAAGTAAAAGTAAAAGTTTCCAACTAGAAATGTACTTAAGTTAAAGTAAAAAAAGTATCTACCGAATGAATTACTTAAGTACCAAAAGTAAAAAGTAATATCCCAATCTATTACTATATATATATATATAGCCTACTGTATATATATATATATATATATATATATATATATATATATGTTTCTAATCTAAGACTGCCGTGGTGTAGTTGATTAAAGCGTCGGCTATCGTCCTGATGGTCGGCGGTTCGAAGCCCACTGAGAGATTAGAAACATTTAGTGGCTCACGTGTATTTGTGATATATACTCAATATATATCTGTTATCTGTGTGTGTGTGTCAACATGAACAAAAACTAATAGTTAACTACTGTATTACAGGAACCTTGACTTTGTGTTCCCCCTCTTGTTATCTTACAATAACACACTTCTCATAATGTAAAACTTGCAAGATATACGGACGAGTCTATATAATCAGTGCTATTTATAACCATGTGTGGTGATGGGCTGGTCTATCAGAGTGAGAACTGAGCGATCTCTGCCATACCCATAGCTTACTCTGACTGTTCCTTTTACTTATATATTTTCTAGATCTCAAGTGATGGCGTCTCTTGCGTGGATTGACCTCCTAATCTACCAAGATTGGAAGCCAAAGCGTCACATCTTTCCTTTGCCCCTCAAATTTCTCTTCATAATTGCTGAGGGGCACAGGGCCCTGGGTGGGGCTTTGGTTTCCCGGGTGTTTCCGCACCCTCCTCAGCTCCCCGCCATGGAGTGGCTTCGGTCACCCAGGCTTTATTGTGGTCGGCAGGGAGGGTTCTGTGGGGGCGCTCGGTTATGGCCTTGGCCTTGCTCGGGGCCTTGGGGCTGTTCGGCCAGACAGCCTGAGGAACAGCAACAACAACAACAACAACCAGGGCGTTTCTGCACCCTCCTCAGCTCCCCGCCTTTGAGTGGCTTCGGTCACCTGGGCATTATTAGTGGTAAGCTGGGAGGGTTCTGTGGGGGCGCTCAGTTATGGCCTTGGCCTTGCTCGGGACCTTGGGGCTGCTCGGCCAGACAGCCTGAGGAACAGCAACAACAACAACCAGTGCTATTTATAACCAGTGCTATTTATAACATTCTGAAGATAAGATAGAACCAAGCACAGAAGAAAAAAAACATATTCATTATGCATATCTAATTGAAGAGATTAAGATTATATGACATTGAGAAAGTGCTTTGATTTGGGATAATATCTCCTTAGAATATATTCAACTCGGTAAAAGCTGCAACTAAGTTTAGGTTCAATTAGTTCAAGACCATAACAGAATAGATATTAAACAGTGTTAATTATGATTATGCTGGATTAAACAAGTGAGATTAGGTATAAGGTTTGGGAAATGAAAATATGGCAAGTTAGATTATATCAGGCTAGAATATATTGTAGTTAGTAAATAACCTAATAAATAATATTACAGTGTGACACTATGCAGGTAGCTCTGTACGAGGGACTTTGTACAGGCATATATTTATACTTGAGGATTTCCCTAAATTTAGTTTTACTCTTGATGGTTTGCTCATGTGTTCGTTATATAATTTCAATTCTTTATGTCTTCAGATCGTGAGGAGTGGTTATTTCAAAGCCATAGTTTGCAATCATTCTTTTTTACGGAATAGCATAATTTATATTATCATATATTTATATAATCTTAATTTAATCAACAACGGACAATACATTTATTCTTTGAAGGATTATTCTAAATTGCTAATGCTAGTTTAACAATTCTGGTTAGCTTCGTTACATGAAATTCAAAAATGTATTCCGTTCAAATAAATATAGATGAGGGTCTAGTAAAATGATCATGCTGAGTCACGGGTGGAAAGTGTAAGGTGTTAAACCTTTGGGATCAGGTGGTACAAAGGGAGAGTCATTAGGATGTGTGGGGGAGAGGGAAGGGCTCTCAGAGCCATATAAATATAGTGGTGACCTTTGAACTAGCTAAGATGTCACACCTACATTCAGGGTAATGTCCATGGGAAATGCTACCTGGAATTTCAAATCTATTGGGAAGAATATTTAGGAAATTTGCTGAAGTTGTACTCTACAAAATTAAAAGAAGTAAATGAAATGTAGTGGAGTAAAAGTACAAGTAATTCTTCTAAATACTACTCAAGTTAGAGTAAAAGTACTGGACAAAAAATATACTTTTTAAAAAGTAGATACTGAAAAAATATACTTAAGTACTGTACTTGAGTAAATGTACTTCATTACCTTTACACCCCTGCTACTATGTCTCGGCATCATATTAATTCATATTTTGTCACCAACCAACTTTATTGCTAAACTCAATTAATGAAATCAACAAATACATGTGGCACTCCAAGGACTCAAACCTAGGATACTCACACCGAAATATGGACAAGCCTACGATTTATTATGCAGTTTCGAATCCTACATATTAATCTGAGCATGTACATTCATTCCAACTGCGCTATGGTAGCCTAATGTAAAGACCAAGTTTTTAGAATTACCACCATATTTCACTACATAATCTTCAAAATAAGTGAGAAATCTGAATGGGAACTTTGCAATTTACCGTCAGTTGAAAAGAAAGAGAGCATACTTATATTATAGAAGGAAATGGAAATGTTATACGCCATTCTTTATTTATTAGTCAAAACAAGAAGAAGTACAGGTTTCCCTCGCTTTACGATGCCCCGATTTACGATATTATTATAGGTATTTAGGTGTTTGGGTTTGGGTGTTGGCTGGTCCCAGAACGCATCCCCGTTTACCCCATTACTTTTAGGGTTCGCTATATGATTTATATATTTAATTTAAGATCGGGTTTTGAGGAACGTAACCCAATCGTAAATCGAGGGAGACCTGTTGTCCTAAACACGATATGAAGACAGCGGTGTTAGCATTTGTGTAGACAAGACAGCATTTCTGAATGAACCCCTTGAGAATTATGAGGCATTTTTAGAGTGTATTCGGGCTCTGTCTCGAGTCGGCCACCCCAGCTAAAAAAAAAAAAAAAAAAAAAAAAAAAAAAAATGGGGGTACAGTATTTGCCTGAGTATATACAGTAGATCGATAGATAGATAAATAGATAGATAGATTCTGGCTATCATTTGACAATTTTGTTCAGTTTAGGAAGGCTCTCTAGCAAATCAGAGGGTGTAAAAACGATCTCGATCATCTCTCCCACTCCCACAATTCATTCCTATCTATCTATCTACTCAGGCCCAATCCCCACTTTTCCTATTTTTGTTTTTCTTTCCTTTTTATTTGGGGGGGGGGGGCGACTCAAGACAGGGCCAGAATAGGGACAACACAACAGACAACAATGAACAAACAAAAGCAAAATACAAATTCACACACACATCTCATTTTATTTATTTAGGTACTGGTGAGCCTGTAATTATAAGAGGAACCGGCCTTTTTCTACCGAAAAATGTACAGATTTATCTTGAGGGGGGGTCTAGAGGGTGTTTTTGTAAATTTGAGGGAGTTCTAGCGAGGAAACTAAATAATAAAATAATAAATAAATTAATAGACCAAAAAACCAGCCTTTATCCTCTTAACTGAAAATGTAGGTATGAAATATCCTGTAAGTTGAGATACTCCAAGCGAGTCTCTTAATAAAACATTATTACAGTACAGTACAGTACAGTGGGGGTGCTCGGTTATGGCCTTGGCCTTGCTTGGGGCCTTGGGGCTGTTCGGCCAGGCAGCTTGGGGAACAACAACAACAACAACAACAACAACAACAACAACAGTACAATATATACAAATACAATACTCGGTCTTAAAATGTTCTATATGTATGGTATGTATGTATGTATGTATGTATGTACTGTATATATGTCCTGTATTTACCTATTTGTATTTACCTATTTGTAGTTTACAGGAATTGAGCAGCGCTCGTGTTGTCCTGTCTTAGTTACTTTATAATCAATCCATTTTACTTAGACAATTATCGTAATGGATATTCCCAGTTCCCAGTATTTTGGACTAACATATCATAACTTATGTTGCCCTATTTCCATATTTACTTTTATCCAACCTAATTTGAACATGTTAATGTTCCTCGCTCTCACCACCTCCTCCTCCAAGTTGTTCCAAGTCTCTATACTCCTATATGGGAAGCTGAATTTCTTTGTGTCCTTACGACATCTGCCCTTCCTCAGCTTAAACTCGTGCCCTCTTGTCCTTCCATTATCCCTCACGAATAGATCTTCCCTATCTACTCGTTCCAAACTTTTTACTCCCTTGAACATCGTTATTAAGTCGCCTCGTTCCCTTCTCTCTTTCAAGGTAGGCAGTTGTAGTGTCTTAAGTCTTTCCTCATATGTCAACTCCTTCAATCTTGGGATCATCTTCGTTGCTATCCTTTGGACTTTCTCTAATTTGTTTATATGTTTTTTCAAATGTGGTGGCCATATCACTGCTGCATATTCTAATCTCGGTCTTATCATAGTCATTATCAGTTTTCTTAACATTTCTTCATCCAAATAGTTAAATGCCACTCTCATATTGGTTATTATTCCATATGCTCCTCCAATGATCATGTTAATATGCTTCTCCGGGGATAGATCATCTGTATGTATATATGTATGTATGTATGTATGTATGTACCTGTACTGTATGTGTATATGTATGTATGTATGTATGTACTATAGCCTACAGGTCCTACAAACTGCATTTCCAAAGCCAGTTAACTCCTTGTAACGCATGTCTGCCCGCCGAGATCAAAACCTCTCCGGGTGGTCGGGGGTCGGGGGAGTGCTGGAGGGACCTTGGTGACCCTGGTCTCTGGGTCTTCTCCTGGATGACCTAGATGTGTGTGAATTTGTGTTTTGTTTTTGTGTGTGCGTTGTTTTGTGTTGTCCCTGTTCTTGCTGTCTTGAGTCCCCCCCCCCCAAAAACAAAAAAAAAACAAAAAAAAAACTAATAAAAAAAATAAAAAAATTGGAAAAGTGGGGATTGGGCCTGAGTAAATAGATAGATAGATAGAACAAGGGCACGACCCCTAGTCCAGTCAATCAAGGGAGTACAGTGTTCAAAACTGCATCACAGCATTATGAAAACTTCATGAATAAATATCTTAAGGATTGTAATTATCTTTAAGTTCTTTATACAAAACAATCTTATCAATAATGAAAAATAATACACTTTTGCAATAATAGGTCAATATTTTAAGGTAATTTCTAAATGAAGACATTTTCTATATGAAGTTTTCTACATGTGAAGTATGTGAACCATATTACAATGAGTTAGTTTTACTAAAAACTTCCTTAACACTTACGCTGCAGGCATATTTGGGCTATTTAGGGCATATTCAGGCACTCCTTAATGATTAATCAAGTGTCTGCATGAAATGAAATGTATTCAGTCAAAAACTAGACGAAAATAGCTTCAAAATTACACTAGAATGAGCTTCATAGCTCGCGGGGTTCACCCGCAGCACTACCATAGACATTGGGGAAAACTCGCTATTTATTAGCAATGTAGCGCTTTTTTGCCTTATGGCAGCACTGCTGAGACCCGGGTCTGGGACCTCAGTTTGCCTCAATGCACGGTTGGACGTGCCGACACTCGGAGGTGGGCCCCTCGCGGTCCCGCCCACTGACACTCGATTTCTAAGGCTTTTACAGGCTTTTAAAACCTGTAGATTGCTGTAAATTGCCATGGCGTTCGGGAACGTCTCCCACAGCCAATGGGTTAAATATTAAAAAAAATAGAATTATGTCAACTGTACCATTAAATTAGTTATTAAATTATTAAATTATGGTCCAACATATCGTACACACTAATGGTATATTTCAACAAAAGCTACTGTATAGTAATTAAAGGTGAATTCCAGGGGTGAAACTTATTTAAACTACAATGTCCATTGGGAACTGCTTGGTTTTAGGGATATGATACTGAAGAACGTTCATCAATGTGTCTCAACAACATAGAATTATAGCTTAACTAACTTATTTTATGTGGCGAGAACTGGCGTGTTTACCATGAACGTCACAGGCAACAATGACGGGATCACTCTACATGGGAAATGGGTGAATCTGTAGTCTATTTGATGTGAAAAACTCTTATAAATTGTATGAATGTGTACAGCTCAACATTTGGCTTCATCACTGTCTGGTCAAGGGACCGCGATATATAAATCGAACAGAAAATGATACTTTCATTAAGAAATAGGCCTTGGATCGACCTCTCTTAGGTTTAGCCCAGGCTAAGCACTCAAAAACACTGCCTGTATGATTATTGTTAGCGAGATTGGATTATTTCTTGATGTGCACCACCTCTCCAGGACCTTTTTCGATCTTTTGCAGAGCTTGAGTATTGAATTGAAAGGTATCAATGAAGAAAAACAGACCTGACAGTCCCAGTGTGCAATGTTTACAACCTGCCTCTCCACATTCTATTGTCACTAAAATCAGCTGTAACTCTCCCAAGTGAAGCCGCTGTCACAGGAGCGCTATTTCCGTCAAATTTCAATGAGCAAGTTTTTTTTCCGTATTATTTCGGGACATTTTCGCACTGGTATCGGTAATTAGACTGGAGGTAGATTATGTTAGGTGGCTGAATTCTGATAAACTGTAATATTAGAAGCTTCCAGACCACAATTGCCGGTAAAAATTGCTCGAAAAAGGGCTAGTGTGACTCCGGCTTGATGGCCGAGGATGCCAACGACGTTTTAGACTAGTATTTGTTTCTGGCGTTTAATGGACTTATATCGATATTGCCCATATACATATTAGAGTATATTCATGACAAGTTATGACCTTGCATTAAACTTAAGTTTTTTTCTTTCACTCCTGGAGTTCACCTTTAAAACCCACGAAATCCGGGAGGCCTCGTATGATCCCGATCGCTGTGTCCGGGGCCATTTGGGTAAAGGCAAGCTTCATAATTCAGTAGCTACTGATTGAGACCACCTAGAGCAGTCAACTCAATTGCAAATTGTAGAACTTTGTATTATCTTTAGACTGCCGTTGAGATGACATCGCTACGACAAGTGGTTGCCGTGTTATGATGATTTTAGTGGCGCTTTTTAGCCGCATTTTTAAGCCTCAAATGAGGCTTCCCGGATTCCCTTTTTTGTTTTTGTTTTTTCCTCATATGAGGCCTCCCAGATTTCGTGGGTTAAGGGGCCAACACAAACAGTACTACAGTATATAATAATATAATAAGTGATTAACCCTTTCAAGATCCAATACGCATTTCTCTTATGTTTCTGGTAATTATTTGACGATTTTATTCAGATTAGGAAGGGTATATGGAAGTCAGAGGGTTGATTGAGATATTCTTTACCCTTCTAATACCCACAGATCCTTCCTAAGTTGCATAAAATCGTCTAATGATAGCCAAAATAAATTGTTAAAACGCGTCAGAGCTTCAAGGGGTTAAGTTATTCTGTTGACACGCGGTCCTTTTAGTGGTGGCGCGGCTTGGGAGTGTAAGAAGCTTGAGATGAGACACAAGTCCTGGCGGGGGGGGTGGTTGGTTGGTTGTTGACGCTGACAACAACAACTAGAGGAAGCACACACCAGTAGACACACCCTAGTAATACACGCTACGATGCTGGTGGAGAGCCTAGGGTAGAAACGTACACCGGCTTAGAGAAACTACCCACTCCCGGGGTCTTAAACCACTTACAATAACAGATTACTACACTCAACAACGTACACGCACCTTCAGTATTCCCTCAACAATTGAACGATGGCAAATCAAGTAAAAAAATAAAATTTGTTTTGTTTTGCCAGACGCCGTAATTCCCGAGAAGGGGTGGCCATGAACATTACGCGTTTGTCACGAATTGCTAGGTCAAGTTGCCTGGGCTTGACATCTACCATAACATTTTGACAGTGAGGATTCAATCCGCCGACCCTTTGATCAGCAGCCGACGCTCTACTGACTATGCCACGGCTCGCGACTTCCCAAGAGTTTAAGATATTAAGTGTGACTGTAGTGGTTACCATTTCAAGGAGCAATAAACCTTGGTGTCAAAGCTCATGAGTAAATCTTTAGATGGAAACGCCTGAAGATACAAACATTGTAAAATCACTCCTCACTCTTCCCTATCCTTCATGCCACAGGCCGTAGTGCGATTGATAGAGCACTCGCCTCCAAACCGTGAGGTTGATGGTTGGAGTCTGGGGCCAGCCAGTGTGTGTTATTGGCAGACACCAGTGCTGTTATTACCAAGTTGGAATCCCGTGAGGACCATATGCTTTCATTAGTTTATTCAAGTACAATGGGGCTAAGCATGAGGGAGAAGGGGGATCAGAAAAACTACCCATATCCCCTTAAGTCTGGGGCCAGCCAGTGTGTGTTATTGACAGATGCTAGTGTTGTTGGTGGATGGTGTGGTCTAGCAATCTGTGGCAACTATTCACTGAAGTCCCTGATCATCAGGACACCCACCCTAGCCCAGCTATTCAGCAGGGAGTGCATGGTGCTAAAAACTGCATCATCATATGGGATGCAGCCTTGAGGCTCAATTCCAGTCCTTGGAAGGCTATCCCAACCTTACTTCCAAGGAATCGAGGTCCCGGACTTCCCAAATTGACTAATTCCTTGAACAGTGTGTTATGTGTGCGATTAGTTTGCTTGGGAAACAGAAAACTTGCTCATGTAGTAATGTACACCCTATGTGGTGGATTGTGTTCTTTTATTTATAAATTATTATTTTGCTTAAACGTTGTTTCCACATAGCGATTTTGATAATTTTTTCTTTTTTCTTTTTACTGTGTTTATCCAAGTTTTCGTTTGTTTATTTTGCAAGTTTTACATTATAAAGTATCCAGATACCTCTGGATCTGCTCAGTGGCAGTGGCCATATTCTTAGATTATACAGTGTATCCATAGGCTTCTTTACAAATACACACATATTTTAATTCCTGACCAAAGTCGTGGAAATACTGAAGGTAACTGTGTACTGTAAGACATGCTACAATCATTAGAGACACTTCAGTAATAGAGACTGGACAAATGGTGACAATGAGTGCCATAAGAGCAACATAATTAATACCTTATACTATACAAGGGATCAAACTAAATGACTCCACTGTAGTGACAACTCCAGCTTCTACTTAATCCTTACTGTACCGGCGCCGTCTTTTTAACTTTATTTTGGCTAATATTAGACGATTGTATTAAGTTGAAAAGGGCCTCCAGCAATTAACAGGCTTCGAACTATCTCACTTAACCCATTTTACTACCACAGATCCTTTTTAAGTTTCACAATATCGTCTAAATATAGCTAGAATAAAATATAACACATGTCGCTGGTATTCAACGGGTTAATAAGGGGAGGACATAAAAAATGTGACTTGATCTTGCACTTTATAATCGAGACTCAAACCAGGTCAGCTTGGCCACATCTTCATATACTATCATAAACAAAAAACTAACATACCTTATGATGGGAATACAGTGTGCTGTATGTATTGTAATTATTTATGTTATTTTATTTCTTTGCCAGACGCCATAATTCCCGAGAAGGGGTGGCCATGAAGATTAGGCGTTTTTCACAAATTGCTAGGTCAAGTTGCCCGGGCTTGACATCTACCAATAACATTTTGACAGTGAGGATTTGATCCGCCGACTCTTTGATCAGCAGCCGTTGCTCTAATGACTATGCCACGGCTCACGACTGTAATTATTGCTTATTTATTATTGCTTAGTGATTTAACTTTAAACTTGCTCATGTAGTAATGTACACCCTATGTGGTGGATTGTGTTCTTTTATTTCATAAATGTTATTTTAGTAAGCGTTATTTCCACATAGCGATTTTGATATGTAATTTTACCTTTATCTTGTATCGTCCCAGTTTTGGTTTGTTTAGTTTGCAAGTTTTACATTTTGGTTCAAATGATAGGCATATGGGCTGTTTTAACTTGTCACACTTGCACGGGGAATGACTAAGGGAGTGTACGAAAGTGAAGTGGAAGGACAGAGAAGGAGAGCCTACCGAGAGCAAGGTGGAAGGATGGAGTTGAGCAACTGAGAGCAAGGTGGAAGGATGGAGTTGAGAGGTATAAGAGTGAAAGCGATGTTGGTTGGGAGGAGGGGCGTCAGCTGACAGGGGACAGAGGTGCATGGGGACGATTCATTCGTGGCCACCTCTTCAGGGTCTAAACATTAGGCTACCATAGAGCAGTTGGGAGTATGTACAGTACATGCTTAGATTAATATGCAGTATTTGAGAATGCATAATAATATCGTAGGCTTGTGCATAAACCTTTAACTGTCATTACGTTTGGCTCGCTCTGTGCTGTATTAATGTCTGTCAGATGTTCCAATACCAGTGCAAAAGATCCCAGAAATGATGCTGGAAAAATAGCTATCAGGGTGTCAAACGAAAGCCGAGTCTATTATTTTTAGTCTTAATTATTGTACGGTACGGTATATGTAAAGGTGAAATTATGGTTTATAGTTCAAATTATGTCTTTGGAAGTGATACAATGGCCAAAACAATGCTATTTCATGGTCATTTTCTTGTATTCCTTCTCGTATTGTCTTTGGAAGTGAGACAATGCTATTTCAGGTTCATTTTCTTGTATTCCTTCTCGTATTGTCTTTGGAAGTGATACAATGCTATTTCAGGTTAACCCCTTGAAGCTCTGACGCGTTTTAGCAGTTTATTGTTGGCTATCATTAGACGATTTTATGCAGCTTAGGAGGGATATGTGGGTATTAAATTGGTAAAGACTATCTCAATCAACCCTCTGACTTCCATATACCCTTACTAATCTGAATAAAATCGTCTAATAATAGCTAGAAAACGAAAAAAGAAGTGAGGCATCGATCCTCAGAGGGTTAATATTCTTGTCTTCCTTCTCATATTCATTCGAGTCTTCAAACAAAATTGCTCCTGTTTGACACCCTGCTAGTGCTGATGGAAAGTTGACGGAAAAAGCTCTTGTGTGACACCTCTACAAACAGCAGGCCTGGTCTAATATACTTCACACCACAATGTTATGGACCATCCTGAAGGGTTTTTAGTTAAGTTCACCATAACAAAACATTTACATCAATATTAAGGGGAGATGAGTAATTTTCCTGGACACCTTTCTCCCTCATATTTAGCCCCATTAGTTTTCAAATTTCAAGATGTTTGGCCCATTAGTTTGGCGATTTTAAGTCTTTTCGCCCCTTTTCTTTTTTTCAATTTGTGTCAATTAGGTGTCTAGAAAGGAAACTCTTATATATATATATATATATATATAAATAAATAAATAAATAAATATATAGACCATTGGAGATATTATTCAGGAACGTCCTTTTCATCATATTCGGGCATATATTTCACTAATTAGGTTTATTTGCAAATTAATTGGTGGGTTGGTGAAAACAAATATGAAACTACTAGACGATTATATTCAGCTTAGGAAGGGCCTCTAGCAATTAATAAGGCTTCAAACTTGTATGGACCAATCTTTTACCTACCACCGATCCTACCTAAGCTGCATACCGGTACTGTAATATCATCTAAATACAGTATAGCCAGAATAGAATATAAACTATTAAACGATTATATTCAGCTTAGGAAGGGCCTCTAGCAATTAACAAGGCTTCAAACTGTCTCGACCGACCCTTTTACCTACCACTGATCCTTCCTAAGCTGCATAATATGGTCTAACTATAGCCAGAATAGAATACAAACCGCGTTGCTGGTACTCATAGGGTTAAGGCGGGTGACCTGCTTTTTTTCTCTTTCTTGGTTGTATCCATTCAGCCCCATTCATGTATGTATGGTATGTATGTATTTACTCAGGCCTATTCCCCATCTTTCCTTCTTTTTTTTCTTTTTTTTTTCTCTAGGGGTGGCCGACTCAAGACAGAGCCCGATAGGAGCATCACAACCCAACAGAACTATCTATCTATATACTCAGGCCCAATCCCCACTTTTCCTATTTTTTTGGAGGGGGTGGGGGGTGGGGGGGGGGTTTGGCTCAAGACAGAGCCCAAATAGGGACAACACAACAAAAAAACAATGAACACACAAAAAAAAAACACACAAATTCACACACATCTAGGTCATCCAGGAGAAGACCCAGAGACCAGGGTTAATATATACAAAAAAATACAACAGTCCACATCTAAATTAACTTCATATTGATATTCGGTGGAGTTTAAAGCCGGTATCACACAAGAGCCTTTTTAGTCAACATTCGATGATCAACATTTTTCTGGCAACATTTTTGGAATATTTTGCACTGGTATCGGAAACTAGACTGTTGGTAGATGAATTTAGGTAACCAAAATATTGTTAATGTTGACCTTATAAGCTGCCAGACCAGTGTTGAGCATAAATGTTGAGGGAAAAAGCGCGACGTCACTTTAACTTTATTCTGGCTACTATTAGACAACTTTATTCAGTATAGAAAAAACCTCCAGCAATTAAAAGGCTTCAACTATCTCACTTAACCTTTTTTACTACCACAGATCCTTCCTAAACTGCATAAAATCGTCTAAATATAGCTAGAATAAAATTAGAAATACGTCGCCGGCACGGTCACGCTAATAAGTCATGTCCCAGCTGTCATTGCGTTTGGCTTGCTCTGTACTGTATTAATGTCTGTCAGATGTTAAATAGGATGGGTAAGTGTAACAACATGTTTGTATATTTCACTCGATATGAAGAAATGAAGCTTAGATATTGCTGATACCAATTATTGATCAAAACATGCTTGGTGCCGAGACATCACTTAAACCGGTATCACACGAGCACTTTTTCACCGAACATTTATCCTTAACACTGGTCTGGCAGCGTATGAAGTCAATATTTATAATGTTTCGGTCACCTAAATTCATCTATCATCAGTCTAGTTTCCGATACCAGTGCAAAATATTCCAGAAATGTTGCCAGAAAAATTTTGATCATCGAATGTTGACTATAAAAGCTCTCATGTGATACCGCCTTTATTAGCGCGACTGTACTACAGTAGACAGGTGTTTAGGTTTGGGTTTTGGCTGGTCCCAGAATGTATCACCGTACACCCCATCAATTTTAGGAAATTTATATGTGGTTAACCCGTTTAGTTACCAGCGATGTGTGTTCTATTTTATTCTAGCTATATTTAGACGATATTGTGCAGCTTAGGAAGGATCTGTGGTAGGTAAAAGGGTTAGTTGAGATAATTTGAAGCCTTATTATTGCTAGAGGTCCTTCCAACGCTGAATGAAATTGTCTAATAGCTGCTAGAATATGATGAAAAGGAAGCCCCTGGTACTCAACGGGTTAATATTTCTCTTGGTGTTGAAAACTTGATATAAAAACAAAATTAAGCACAGTAATAAAGTTAATTCAATTAATATTTTTCATGGTGATAATATATATATATATATATAAAAAAATATATATATATATATATATATATATATATATATATATATATATTGCATTATACATGTTCTTGATAGGATTAAACCATACAGTACTACAGTAAACTCCCGCCCTTTCTCGGAATTCTAAGACTTTCGGACGAGCATTTCAATTCGGGCTCAATTCGGGCTCAATTCCTTCCTTTTCGGACTACAGTACAGTACATTTAACTTCGGACTCATGGTTCGGCCTTTCGGATTTGTCCGAAAGGCTGAGAAAAATTAAATCGCATTCGGACTAAAGAGCAGAGTTTCAGACTTGTCTGGTTAGGTGAATGTGTATTCGGACTTATAAACTTCGGACATTATATCAGCCATTCGGACAAGTCGGAATGGCTGAAGTGTAAAGTTCGGACTCGGCCCTTTCGAACTATTGACACTTTCGGACAGGGTCTCCCCCGATTAGTCCGAAAAGACGGGGGTCTACTGTATAATCATTCAGCTATTTTACAACAATAACTTCAGGTACTTGTACTTTTCTCTTACAGCAGTGTCTTAACAAGTCACAACCCAAATAATGGACCAAAGAGAACTGTAGACTGTAATTACGGTGACTGGAAGAAGAAGACTGATCAAGACATCTTAACGGACGGATGGACAACACAGCACTGTACCTCATAATTAGCTGTTTAGTCTATTTTTTCCAGCTGATAATAAATTGCTATGTTACTAGCTTGGTTACTCAGCTATTAAGTAGATTTCGTAGCGAAATGTTTTGTTAATTATGAAAACTTGGCATTAATACTACGCAGAGACAAGGTAGATTCATATTTGTCCATTAACCCTTTCTCTGCGGGCATATTTGGGCTATTTAGGGCATATTCAGGCACTCTTGAATGATTAATAAAGTGTCTGCATGAAATGAAATGTATTCAGTCGAAAACTAGACGAAAATAGCTTCAAAATGACGCTAGAATGAGCTTCATAGCTCGCGATGTTCACCCGCAGTGCTACCATAGACATTGGGGAAAACTCGCTATTTATTAGCAATGTAGAGCTTTTTTGCCTTTGGCAGCACTGCTGAGACCCGGGTCTGGGACCTTAGTTTGCCTCGGTGCACGGCTGGACGTGCTGACGGTCGGAGGTGGGCCCCTCGCGGTCCAGCCCACTGACACTCGATTTCTACGGCTTTTACAGGCTTTTAAAGCCTGTAAATTGCTGTAACTTGCCAAAACGTAGTACAGTACTGTACTACGTTTCCCGCAGCCAATAGGTTAAATACAGTGGTGCACCAACTTTCGCGGCCAATAGGGACCGCCGAAAGTGGCGCGAAAGTGCGATTAGCGAAAGTTGGGGCATTGAGGTAATGGGAATTAATTTAATAGGGACCGGGCATGTACGAAAACTCACTCCCAAGTTGAACAAACCTAGGCAACCAATGACAAAGAATTGCTATACACCAACGAAAACTGGAATTGGTACACTTACTTACAGGTACTCAATATTTTAATGAGTCTATAGTGCTGATTAGCAAGGCATAATAATGAATTACAGTTCTTATACTTCTTCTGAACCACCGCCATAGGCCTATGCAATGTTTTGGTAGAGTTCAGTTAGTGAACTTAGCGTTACGGTACGATACTGATGCTCCAACCGTATATGATACTATGAGGTGCATTTTGGCTCGAGCCAAAACTCAAGCAAAAATGCTCCTATAATTTGAACCAAGACATCAGTTTCAGTTAAGGCCACTAGATGGCATCATGGCGCCGCTTGAACCCAAAACAGTGCATTTGCAAATGGCGCCTATGGCGGTGGCACAGGTTAACCTTATAACCTTATGTCTAAGCAGTGTAACCTAGTCATTGGGTGACTAGGCTAGGTACGTATAAACAAATCAGTTGCCAAGGGATTCCATTTACCATCAGCTGAAATAAAACCAACTATACTGGCCTCTTTATCTTACTATTATAATGTAAAACTTGCAAAATAAACAAACCAAAACTCATACGAACACAGTAAAACGACAAAACAACTAATCAAAATCGCTATGTGGAAACAACGCTTAAGGAAAACAATTATATATAAACACTCTCACACGCGCATATACAAACACACACTTATATATACTATGGATAAGATCCTTACATAATCTAATTACAGAAATTAATTTCACTCACAACACCAAACACCACCCAATCAATTAATGAAAGCATGTGATCCTCCCGGGATTGGAACCTGGGTTACCACATACAGATCTTAAACACTCTAACCATTACACCATCAAGACAGTTAAATATTAAGTACATGACTATGATATTATATCCATTATATCATACAAGGGGCCTGTTAAAGCGGATGATACCAACAGAATGGAACGCAATGAGATGAGAATGGTGAGATAGATGTGTGGTGCCAAACTGCCAGATAGGATATCAAGTGTAAAGCTAAGGAGAAGGTTAGGTATCAAGAGTATCAGTGATGAGATAATATGTACTAGCAGGCTTGGATGGTTTGGACAAGACAATATAAAGGTAAAAGAACTAATCAAAATCGCTATGTGGAAATAACGCTTTAGCAAAATAATAATTTATCAATAAAATATCACAATCCACCACATAGGGTGTACATTACTACATGAGCAAGTTAAACTGTTTCCCAAGCAAACTAATCGCACATATAACAACGCACTATCGTCATGTTCAAGGAATTAGTCAATTTGGGAAGTCTAGGACGTTCTGGTAAATTTGACTAAACTCTGTAGCCTATGAATAAAGAAACTACAATTAGAATTTAAATTCTGTATTAAACAAATTTGCAATTTGACAAGATATTAACAACAGTACAAAATACATACAGCACTCCCTAACGATAGTGCTATCGGGTAGGTACGCTCGGATACCATAGTCTCTAGCCCACTCGGGGGAATTCGTGGACCCCTATGTTTTTCTCAATGCAATTATATCTATCTGGATTGATTTTCGAATAGAAATTTCTTTTCAATAAATAGTATATATATAGTTTTGTAGTTGATTTATTGAACATTTTATTCATAAGTTTGTTTCCATAGATATACTTCCATAGTTAGGAATGAGTGAAGTGTAAGAACAATTATGAGTGGGTTAGAGACTATGGTATCCGAGTGTACCTGTCAGCATTGCATGGACAGTTGATCCCTACCAGAATCAGACTATTTCAAAAAGGATTTCCCCTTAATTAGTCTGAAAGTGAAGGCTTTTAACTCAATGACTGCGGGCTGTTATATAAAAAATACGGTCATCACTGCGGCACTTGTCATATGACAATTGCCGAATACCTGCGTAGTACCTGTACAAAGACTGGGAGGCAGGCGAGCGAGGATAAGCGGCGTGGGACCCACCGTGTCTGGGCCATCACTAGTGGCAGTGGGAGACATCTCCAGCACCCTTACAGTCTCAAGGATAGCCAAAACCATTCTTATCCACTATTTTTTACCGATTTAGCGTCACCTGTGCAATATCGTTGCACGGCAACCAGTGGTCGTACAGACATGATTCAGGTGTCATTGAAAAGGTCTATTCCTCTACTTTCAGGGATATATCATTGAATTACGTTCTAGCTCTTGTTTATACAGTACATGAAAATGTGCAGGGAATGAAGGTTACTTTTAGTCCAAAACCCCCGTATGGTACAGTGCAGACCAAGCAATTGTCATATGACAATGCTGCAGTAATTGTGTTAATGTATTTCATCTACCTCAAAAAATAATTATAACCCCTGTTCATAACCTCCTATTGGTAATAGCCTACAACTCACAATAAATAATTATAACCCCTGTTCATAACCTCCTATTGGTAATACAACTCACAAGAACTAATAGATTAATATGGCCACTATATTCACACACAACAGTCAGTATATATGTATATTCTAATTTATAAATTTCACTCCCAACACCAAACGCCTCCCAATGAAATTAATGAAAGCATGTGATCCACCCGGGATTGGAACCTGGGTCACCACATACAGATCTTACAACACTAAAACCATTACACCATCAAGACAGTTAAAGGTTAAGTACATGACTATGATTTTATATCCATTTATCGAATACTGGATATCAATCTAATCATGTACAATCGCACTAATAAGTGATGTCTCGGCACCAAGAATGTTTTGTTCAATAATTGGTATCAGCAATATTTACACATGATTTTTTTTTTTTTTTCTATATTCCAACTTACTTCCTCTCGGGCATAGGCTGAGAGCCTTAACATTCACCGCTTTACAATGAACAGTGAAGCCCGTGAGGTCTTGTTCCAGTCTAGGGAGTGAGACATGTGAAGCACGTAGAGTACAACGAGCACCTGCCATCTTGCCTTCACATGAGGCACGGTGCTCACTCATGGCCCGAAATGACCCCATCTCTGAAGCCACCTCGTTCCCGTGCTTCACAGTCTAACCCCCTACACTCGGACTCTCACACTTACACACACACACAACGCCACCTGTTGAGCAGATAACTCACCAGGCATTGCACCCCTGTAGCATATTTTGAATATGGGAATATTCATACAGTGCTATTTAATCAGGGAACAATGAGGGTATTTTTATTGACGTGTCGGTGGGCTTGTGGTAATGCACTGATACTAGGTACAGCACAAATTCCATCCCAATAATATCTTCCCATTGATACATCGGGATTTGAACCCGGGACCATGTTCCTACACTTACCCACCCTATTCAACATCTGACAAACATTAATACAGGCCAGAGCAAGCCAAATGTAATGACAGCTGGGACATGACTTATTAGCGCAACCGTACTAAAACCCAACTGCACACTTAATAGCCCAATATTTTAACCCATTCTGTACCGGTGACGTCACTTTTATTTGATTTCAGCTACATTTAGATGATTTTATGAAGCTTAGGAAGAATATGTGGTAGCTAAACAGATTAATAGAGATAGCCTGTAGCTTTTTAATCCATTGCCGACGGGAGAGGAACACCATTGCAATTTACAGCAATTTGGTGATGGGCTGGTCTATCAGAGTGAGAATTGAGCAATCTCTGCCATACCCATAGCTTACTCTGACTGTTCCTTTTACTTATATATTTTCTAGATCTCAAGTGATGGCGTCTCTTCCGTGGATTGACCTCCCAATCTACCAAGATTGGAAGCCAAAGCGTCACATTTTTCCTTTGCTCCTCAACTTTCTCTTCATAATTGCTGAGGGGTACAGGGCCCTGGGTGGTGCTTTGGTTTCCCGGGCGTTTCCGCACCCTCCTAAGCTCCCCGCCATGGAGTGGCTTCGGTCACCCAGGCTTTATTGTGGTCGGCAGGGAGGGTTCTGTGGGGGCGCTCGGTTATGGCCTTGGCCTTGCTCGGGGCCTTGGGGCTGTTCGGCCAGGCAGCTTGGGGAACAACAACAGCAATTTACAGGCTTTTAATGCCTCTTAAAGCCTATAGAATCAAGTGCGAGGGAGCGAGAGCGGGACAGACCAAACGTCCTTCCCCCAGCCAGGTGGCCGCGACACTGAGGGATCTGAGTTAGAGTCTCGCAAGATATACAATGCTGCCAAAGGCAAATGTAGTGCGAAATTAGCGATAATTGCTCATTTTAGCGAATGTCTATGGTAGCGCTGCGGGTGAACCCCGCGAGCTACGAAGATCGTTTTGGTGTAATTTTGAAGCTATTTTCTTCTAATTTTTGGCTGGATACATTTAATTTAATTCAAACACTTGCCTAATAAATCAGGAGTGCCTGAATGAGCCCTAATATGGCGGAAATATGCCCGCAGAGAAAGTGTTAATGGGTAGACATCCTTCGAAAGCTGAATGAAATGGTCAAATAGTTGCCAAAATATGATGAAAAGTACATCACCAGTACAGAAGGGGTTAAGTGAAAGGAAAGAACATTATTATTCAACAATACAATATATTCAAAAAGAGACACTATACTGGACATTATTTATATATATATACACCAAACAACAAACAACACAATACTGATATATTAAACTCACAAAACCCACAACAATGCTAGCAAGACCAAATCACAAACCCACAAGTCTATAAAGCCGGTATCACATGAGCGCCTTTTCCCTCAACATTTATCCTCAACACTGGTCTGGCAGCTTATGAGGTCAACATATATAATATTTGTGTCACCTAAATTAATCTACCGTCAGTCTAGTTTCCGATACTAGAGCAAAATATTCCAGAAATGATGCCAGTAAAAAGTTGATCATCGAATGTTAACTATAAAAGCTCTCGTGTGATACCGGCTTAACCCTCTCACATCCTGACGCGATTTTTGAGCCTATTAGGGATACTTTAAATCCTTTGTTACTGTCAGGGGTATCTATAAACCTTTAGTTTGTTTACTTCAACCTCTGCAGTTGTCTTTGAGTTAGCTGTGGGCAGAAAACTAATTTTGGAGAGGTAATTATAACAGTGAGAGTAATCTATTTCTTATTGCTAATCTGGCAACCTCTGCGTCCTATGGTCGTGAGAGGGTTAAGTCTACCAAATACCAGCTAGAGCAGAACAGCCAATATCAGTATAAAATCTTGCTAAAAACCAACCTACAAAAAAGGAGTTAAATTTATATTATTTTTATTAATCTCACCACCACACCCCCAATGAAATTAATTAAAGTATATATGATCCACCGGGATTCGAACCCGGGTTATCACACACATATTTTTGCCACCTTAACCCACCTTAATTGAGATTAATATATATTATCAAAATGTACTTTTCCTCTTATTCCCTTGTTTATCGGTTTATTTTCCGCGCCAATATCGCGCACCCGGTTTCAAGGTCGAAGGGGAGGCATATAGAGATCGTAGCAAGAGAGACTAGAGCCTTCACTTGCAAGACGTCAGTGTGGATCGATAAGTGAGAGGGGGAGGGTGTGCGCCGCGCCGGCTCTCCTCTCATGAATGAACCGGTCTTCTTTGTCTTTTTCACCCCCCAAATACTATTCCCACCTAGAATGACATGGGCTCAGGTACTCCGGTCTGTTCTCAAAATAAAGAACTTGACAACAGAGGTAGCCCTTGACAGGGCTGCCTGGAAAGCTGACATTTAGGACGTGAGACTGTAACCACATTCTCTGTGGACAAAACGGTCTTTAAACTTGTATGTGTGTATGTACTTGTTTTATTGCCATTACGTGTTAATATCTTCATATTAAACGTAAAATAGGCGCATATGAATAAGTACAGTAATAACGATATTTATCGGATAATGACGATTTTCGTTAGGAATGAGCCTCAATACGTTCGCCTGGCGGGCACTTTAAAATACCATACCTTCGCCGTGTAAAGTTTAAGCGGAGTAAGGCGTCCGGCATTAGATAGATAGATAGATAGATAGATAGATAGATAGATAGATAGATAGATAGATAGATAGATAGATAGATAGATAGATAGATAGATAGATAGATAGATAGATAGATAGATAGATAGATAGATAGATAGATAGATAGATAGATAGATAGATAGATAGATAGATAGATGGATAGATAGATATCATCGAAGGTGTATCGTTGGCTAGACTTCTTTCAAATTAACTATGGAGAATATTTCATCTATCTCCTGACCACTTGCGAGTTTCGTTCTATAAGGAAGTTGGAGCTGTAGACATCGATATTTAGCAGAATTACTAGCTAAAATACGGTTGTAGTTGATTTATACATACATAGAATCCAATTCAACATACTCTTTATCCATCAGAAACCTACATTATTTTTTCATTTGTGTTTACTATCTATGTCTACGGCTCCAACTTCCGTATAGCCTGAAACTCGCAAGTGGTCAATTGGTCTCCTCGTAAGTTCAATTGATTCTTATTGCTTGGAAATAATAAAAGTTGTTGTTTATATTATAGAATATTTGTATATATTTAATTCCCAACACCAAACACTTCCCAAAGAAATTAATGGAAGCATGTGATCATCCCGGGATTGGAACCTGGGTCACCACATACAGATCTTAAACACTCTAACCATTACACCATCAAGACAGTTAAAGGTTAAATACATGACTATGATTGTATATCAACCTAATCATGCACTCAGATCCAACTGCACACTGAATAGCCTAGTAATAATAAGAAATCAACTATAGGTAGCGCCAACGAACTTGACAATAATCTTGATCCCTTCACTACTGTACTCATAACTCAAAAGGGCCTGGAGCAAACTGGCTGTAAATATCAACACCTATTTCCTGGTGGGCTCTTCCCAAATGATAGAAATGTCAGCTCAATTGCCTCCATTCATTTTGAGTTATGAGAAGTTAAAGGGTCAAGATTATTGTCAAGTTCGTTGGCGCTACCTATAATATAGATTGTACTTGGGCAAAAGGTTCACAAGAAAATCTAAAAAATATATACTGTATAATGAACCCATACGAACTGGCCATGAATTATACACAGAAATATGAACACATTCTTGATCTATATGAACTAATCAAGATTTGTGAACAGAAATACAGTATGAACATAAATTCTTGACTGGCATAAACTGGCCAATACTTATAAACACAATTACCCGATATGGAAACATATAAATAATATGCTATTTATCAAGAGTATGACTGTACAGTACTGTATGTATGTTTGTACACAGTATACTCCTGCACATACCCCATTGCTGGAGGTGGCCGACACAAGACAGAGCCCGAACAGAAAAAACACTTAAAGTTCCTATTCTCAGGGTCCGGGACCACTTTCGCGTTCCCTCGCCTGTTTCTCTAAAAATACTTAAAGTTCCTATTCTCAGGGTCCGGGACCACTTTCGCGTTCCCTCGCCTGTTTCTCTAAAAATACTTAAAGTTCCTATTCTCAGGGTCCGGGACCACTTTCGAGTTCCCTCGCCCATTTCTCTGTCTCGTCGAGTAGGAGAATTATACAAGGGGAGGAGGATTCCTAGCCTCCTGCCCCACCTCTGTTTATCAAGGGATGCAAATATTCCAAAATAATAAGTAAATCCCCGTTCTTAACACACATCTTCGTGTAAATACAGATCATAAAAATATACACCACATCGGAATAGAAAATTGCGAGAGATTCACAGATAAAACCACCACGGTAAATGTACAACCATCAACACTCACCAACCAACTCCTCTTAGCTAGTGCTAGACTGTACAGTATTTATAAATCATCAGAATTGTGTAGTACGAGAAACATATAGACATGAACTCTATAAAAAATAAAAATAAAAAAAAATAAATAAAAAAAATCTATAAATGATTATGTTCCTTCCAACAACCAACCATACTCCTAAAATCGATTAATGAAATTTACAAACACATGTGGCAGTCCGTGGACTCGAACCCAGGATGCTCACACCGAAAATCAACACCTTATACATCGCACCACGAAGATAGTTAATTAACATGGCAAACAAGGGCAAGAATGTAGAGTTCGGGCGTACCGCCAGCCTTGTTTACACTACGCGGAGCGGCGGCGGACGTTTGCCATCATGTTCCCATCTATTTTGACTGCCGTTGGATACAATAATATGTTGAGGGTCACCCCCCCCATGATATATTGTCATCATCATATACAGTATATTGCCAGCAGGGGGCAAATAACCGAAAAAAATCGTGTCAAAATAGACGCGAATTTAACCGCGGCGATCGACCTATGTAAACGTGACGACCGTACGCCCGGACACTACATCCATCCCCAAACAAGTGGTGTAATTATAAATAATAATAAAAACTATTTGCCAACAGCCTACTGGGCGTATAATTATGAAAATACAAGTAATTTTCATAAAAGTAGACACAACATAATTTGGATTAATGCGACAAATCTACTGATAAATCCCAAAATATTTCAGAATACAATGTTACCAAATTAATAACTTGACAGTGGATCTTTGCAAATGCTGTAAATAATGAACGGTCGCGCTAATAAGTCATGTCCCAGCTGTCATTACGTTTGGCTTGCTCTGTGCTGTATTAATGTCTGGCAGATGTTGAATAGGGTTGGTAAGTGTAGGAACATGTTTTTATATTTCACTCGATATGAAGAAATGCAGCTTAGACATTGCTGATACCAATTATTGATCAAAATATACTTGGTGCCGAGACATCACTTATTAGCGCGACTGAACATTGATTTTATGCTCATACAATAAGAAAAATACCCCACTTCCATTTACAAGAAAGGTATCATCAAATAAACCCACTACTGTACTTTAGTCCGTTCATTCTAGGTTGGGACAAAATCGTAACCTCTAACCTCTGTAACTCAAAATGGCTAGAGCAAATGAGCTGTCAATTTCCACACCTATTCCCTAGCCAAGTCGGGATGGATGTAGTGTCCTGGCGTACGGTCGTCATGTTTACATAGGGCGATCGCCGTGGTTAAGTTCGCGTCTATTTTGACAGCGATTTTTAAGGTTATTTGCCTCCTGCTGGCAATATATATGATGATGACAATATATCATGGGGGGGGGGGGGGTTGAGGGACCCTCCTCAACATGTTATTGTATCCAATGGCAGTCAAAATAGACGGCAACATGATGGCAAGCGTCCGCCGCCGCTCCGCGTAGTGTAAACAAGGCTGGCGGTACGGCCGAACTCTACATTCTACCCGCCAAGTCTTCTTATTTGGTAGAAAAATTAGCTCGATTACTCTAGTCCTTTTTTTAGTTATGAGAGGTTATAGGTTACAATTTCAGCCCAATCTAGAATGAACCCCCTACTAGGAAAAGATACACATACAGAAAGATTGCAGATCCTTAGAAAGCATAGTAGGGTAGACTAGTCTATTCGTACAGTGGTCCAATTAGTACGCAAAAACAGTAAAACAATATCCACAAAAAAATTATAGTTAGATTAATGAATTTAGCCGGACAATGTACAATCAAGAGTATAAATAACAATACACATGTAACCCCTTCTGTACCGGTGACGTACTTTTGTTTTTATTTCTACTTCATTTAGAAAATTTTATGAAGCTTAGGAAGGATATAGAGTAGCTGAAAGGGTTAATTGAAATAGTATGTAGCCTATTAATTGGTAGGCGTCCTTCTCAAGCTGAATAAAATCGTCTAATAATTGGCTGAATATAATTAATAAGATATCCCCGGTAGTGAAGGGGTTAAACCAGTATGGAATGCAAAAAAAAACAATACAATACTGTACAGTGAAAGTCCGCTAATCCGGAGGCTGAAACCTCGGAATGCCCGATACCTCGGAAGGTTTTTCCCCAAAAATATACTATTTTTCCCCGAAAATATATTATTTATCCCCCAAAATAATATTATAAAATAAGATTCATGTCTATCTTAAGTCAATTAATGGAGTGTTTTGGATTTACACCTCTTGGATTTACACCTCTACACCACCGGAACTTCACCGCATTGCCTCTATTCTAATTAATTATTAATTTGTATGTGTTTTAGGGCCATTTTTATGTATAAATCTGATACCTCGGAAAATCTGCTAATCCGGAAGTCCCGAGGTCCCCTGCCTTCCGGATTACAGGATTTTTACTGTACTTTACTGTATTTGGCAAGGATGTAGTATTCTGCCTTGTTTACACTGCACGATCATGTTCCCGTCTATTTTGACTGCCGTGGGATACAATAATAGGTTGGGGGGCCTTTGGCCCCTTTCACCCACCCATGACTTATTGCCATCACCATATATATTGCCAGCAGGGGGCAAATTATAATGCAAAACTTGCAAAATAAACAAACCAAAACTTGGACGAACACAGTAAAAAGACAAAGGAACTTATCAAAATTGCTATGTGGAAACAACGCTTAAGTAAAATAATAATTTATAAATAAAAGAACACAATATAACAGAAAAAGTAGCCATTAAACTAGATGGGAACTTAACCGCGAGCGATGGACCAACCGTATGTAAACATGACGACCGTACGCCTGAATACTACAGCCTTCCCCTTTATTTTAGCCCAGATAAGCCGCTGTCACAAGAGCGCTTACTCCGTCAATTTTCCATGAGCAAGTTTTTTCTCGTAGTATTTCGGGACTTTTCGCACTGGTATCGGTAATTAGACTGAAGGTAGATTATGTTAGCCGGCTGAATTCTGACAAAGTGTAATTTGTTTAGCTTCCTGACCATAATTGCTCGTAAAAATTGACGGAAAAATCGCTCATGTGACACCGCCTATACTTCAGAACTTGGCTTTTAAGGTTCTAAGATTCAAATTAGTACAAATTTATATATGCTCATACATTTTGACTCTAAAATATATATATTTTGTTTTTGTGTGTTCATTGTTTTCTGTTGTGTTGTCCCTATTCTGGTTCTGTTTTGAGTCGGCAACTCCCCCCCCCCCAAAAAAAAAAGGAAAAGTGGGGATTGGGCCTAAGTAAGTATATAGATAGATAAATAGATTAGACTATTTTCTTTAGCATAATTATAATCTACTTCTTGGACTCAAAGGGGTAACTACGATCTCAGTCAACCCTCTGAATTATTTTATTCTTTATCATTTTATTTTAGTAAGCGTTATTTCCACATAGCGATTTTGATAAGTTATTTTACCTTTATTTTGATTCATATTTTGTCACCAACCAACTTTACTTCTAAACTCAATTAATGAAATCAACGAATACATGTGGCACTCCAAGGACTCGATAACATAGGTCCTTCATAAACTGCATAAAATCGTCTAATCTTACCCAGAATAAAAGATATAAAGGCGTCGTCATGCTGAAGGGGTTAACCCCTTCCGTACCGGTGACGTCCATTCTATTATATTCTGGCAACAATTAGACAAATTTACTGGGCTTAGGAAGGACGTCTACCTATCAAAAGGCTACAGACTATCGCAATTAGTCCGTTTAACTACATATATCCTTCCTAAGCTTCATAAAATTGTGTAAATGTAGCTGAAATCAAATACAAAAGACGTCACCGGTACGGATGGGGTTAATGTGCTGTAGTAGCGAATGTAGTGTGTTTGCCATAAGCAACCAATCACAGTTCTACAGTCCCCCATACCAGCCAATCACAGTTCTAAATTTCCCATAGCAACCAATCACAGTTCTACAGTTCTCCATAGCAACCAATCACAGTTCTACAGTCCCCCATACCAGCCAATCACAGTTCTAAATTTCCCATAGCAACCAATCACAGTTCTACAGTTCTCCATAGCAACCAATCACAGTTCTACAGTCCCCATAGCAACCAATCACAGTTCTACAGTCTCCCCATAGTAGCCAATAAATTCACTAAAGCTGGTATCACACGAGCGCTTTTTCCCTCAACATTTACCAATACCAAATATCAGTGTGGAATGTTTTCATAGAAATTTAAATTTGTTTTGTGTTTGTATGTTTTGTCTGGCAGCTTATGTGGTCAACATCTAAAATATTTCGGTATCCTAAATTCACCTATCACCAGTCTAGTTTCCGATACCAGTGCAAAATATTCGAGAAATGTTGCCAGAAAAATTTTGATCTTCGAATGTTGACCAAAAAAGCTCTCGTGTGATACCGGCTTAATAGTCCCCTACTAACCAATCAATTGACCACTTGCGAGTTTCAGGCTATAAGGAAGTTGGAGCCGTGAACTTCGATATTAAACAGGTAATGTAGATGTCTAATAGATAAGAAGTATGTTGAATATAGTTGTATGTATTTATATGTAGACTACAACCACATTTTAGCTGATGATTCTGTTAAATATCAAAGCAAAAAACTCCAACTTCCTTATAGCCTGAAACTCACAAGTGGTGGATTCACAACAGTCCCCTACTAGCCAATCAAGACACTGGTTAGATTCTTTGGGCCACAGGGTGTCAAACGAAAAGTGAGTCCATTATATTTAGTCTTTGTTAATGTATATGTAAGGATGAAATGATGGCTTATTGTTCAAGTTATGAACACTCGGTCCAAGAAGTATCTGCACCCCTACGCTGATCATCTGGTGTGTACAGCTCGGTAGGGTTGGCACCTCTGCCTGCAAATATATCCATGTGTCAGAGAGAATCATCTCTGACACATGGATATACTGTAGTTGCAGGCAGAGGTGCCGACCCTACCGAGCTGTACACACCAAATGATCAGCATAGGGGTGCAGATACTTCTTGGACCGAGTGTTCATAACTTGAACAATAAACCATCATTTCATCCTTACATATACAATAACAAAGACTAAATATAATGGACTCACTTTTCATTTGACACCCTGTGGCCCAAAGAATCTAACCAGTCCCGAAAGCCCCAGCCCCAACTTAAGGGAGCCCACCTCGCTTTCTCTCCCTCTCTCTTTGGCTTGTAGGCTATACATTCGGCTCCATTCAGCCTACTGTTTTAAGACGTTTACCCCCCATCCAGGTGTTGCGAGCCAGTATATATATATTTTTGTTTTGACAGCAAGCTAAATTTGTAAATTTTTCGATAGAAAAATATCTCCGGCGAAGCCGGAGTTTTCCATACAATGCTGGTTCGCGATAATTGACACCTGGATAGGGATAAACAGTTGGCTGAATGGGGCCGAATGGATACAAGCCAGAGAAAGAGAGAAAAGGAGAGAAAGATAAACAAAGCCCCAAGCCCCAACTTAAATAAAAACTTCGTGAACCTTATTAAGTCGCTTGGATTCCTCCTGGCGGTCGCGGGCCTCGTCGATGCTGGCGGTCGTCGGCACACCCATCGGCACGGCTACCAAGTCACGTTCAAACACCAAGATGTTCTCCGCTTCCACTGTAAAGATAATTATGGATCTAGATTAGTTACAAAATTAAGTTAGGTAAAGCAAGTCCCTATTATAATGTAAAACTTGCAAAATAAACAAACCAAAACTTGGATAAACACAGTAAAAAGACAAAATAACTTATCAAAATCGCTATGTGGAAATAACGCTTAAGCAAGATAATAATTTATAAATAAAAGAACATAATCCACCACATAGGGTGTACATCACTACATGAGCAAGTTAATTTAGGTAACTATTAGATAATTTTATCCAATTAAAAGGTTACAGACTATCTTCATTAGGCCTAATCCTTGTAGCTACCACAGATCCTTCCTAACCTGCACAAATCATCTAAATATAGTTGGAATAAAATCTTCATAGTCAGGCAGATACAGGATAGATACTTACTAAAAGGCAGGGATCTTTACTTTGTGTTTGTAGACCTGGAGAAGGCCTTTGATAGGGTGCCTAGAGATGTTGTGCAGTGGGCTATGAGGAAACTTGGTGTGGAAGAGTGGCTGGTGCGTGTGATAATGAAGATGTATGAGGATTCGCGAAGTGCGGTGAGGGTGAAGGGTGTACTGAGTGATGAGTTCGCAGTCCGTGTTGGAGTCCATCAGGGTTCAGTGTTAAGCCCCCTCCTCTTTATTATGGTCCTGGAGGCACTGTTTAGAGATATTAGATCCGGACTCCCGTGGAAACTGTTTTATGCAGACGATTTAGTCCTAATAGCTGACAATGTGCAAGATGCTGAGGCCAAATTCAGAAGATGGAGAGAGGGCATGGCGAGCAAGGGTTTAAGAGTCAATATTAACAAAACCAAGGTTATGCATTGTAGATTGAGACGAGGCAATGTGGAAAAGAGCGGTGCATACCCATCTGCAGTGTGTGGAAAGAGTGTGGGCGCTAAATCGATTCGATGTAGCATCTGTCGATGTTGGGTGCACCATGGGAGTAAGCGCTGTAGTAGAATAAAAGGACCCCTGCCGAAGGATAAGTCAGAAATCGAGAAATTTGAGTGCGTAGTGTGCAAGGGCGAGCTTGTGTTAAATGATGATCCTGTGGCTGTTAATTTTGGAAAGGAGTCATTGGAGCTGGTGGACAAGTTTTGTTACCTAGGAGATACCATCTCTGCTGGTGGTGGGGCCCAGGCTGCCACTGTTGCTAGAATTAGATGTGGCTGGGGGAAGTTCAGAGAACTGCTGCCAATCCTGACCATGAAAAGAATGCCTCTCCCCCTGAAGGGAAAGGTGTATGCCTCATGTGTTAGAAGTGTAATGACGTATGCCTCAGAAACATGGGCCGTTAAAGTAGAGGATGTCAACAGAATGGAACGTAATGAGATGAGAATGGTGAGATGGATGTGTGGGGCCAGGCTGCAGGATAGAATAACAAATGTTGAGCTGAGGAGACGTTTAGGTATAAAGAGTATTAGCGAGGAGATGCGTACAAGTAGACTGGGATGGTATGGACATGTGGAGAGAATGGATGAACAAAATTGGGTGAAAAGATGCAGGTCTGTGATTGTGGAGAGAGCTGCACCAAGGGGTGGACCGAGGAAGACCTGGGATTGGACTATACGTGCCGATCTCAAATCCAAAAACTTGAAAAGTGAAGCAGCCCTTAACAGGGTTGCCTGGAACGTCGCCATTAGGACAAGAGACTGAAACTGCATGTATGTGTGGAGCACTGTCTTAAAATTTGATGTATGTATGTATGTAAAAGGTACGGAAGGGGTTAAAGTTACCATAATCTAACAAGGAAATAAACGTTCCACGTACTTTTAATTCTGTTGAGCTTAGAGCCGTACGCTAGGTCTGCCTGGTAAGCTACGAGGAAGGACAGGGGCAGCAAGGGAACCAGTGTACCGGGCTTCTTGGTTCGCCGGAACCTGAAATACACAAAAATTGAGTATTCGAGATCAAGATTTACATACATCGGCCTACAGTATATTATATTGTTTCACCAACCAACTTCACCTCTAAACTTAATTAATGAAATTAACAAATACATGTGGCACTCCAAGGACTCGAACCTAGGATACTCACACCGAAATTCTGCGCACTTCTGCATTACGCTATCAAGACAAGTTTAAAGACCACTTCGTCCACAGAGAGCGTGGTTTTAGTCGCCTTAATGTAGTGCACTACAATAAAGACTTACCGGTAATAATAAAGTATATAATGTAAAACTTGCAAAATAAACAAACCAAAACAGGGACGACACAAGATAAAGACAAAAGAACTTATCAAAATCACTATGTGGAAATAACGATAAATAAAATATGATTTTGAAATAAAAGAACACAAAACCACCACATAGGGTGTACATCACTACATGAGCAAGTGAATCTGTTTCTCAATGAGAGGTTTTGCTATATATACCGGTACCAGATGGGGGGAACTATGGTTACTCTATTGGCTGGTAGGGAACTTTCATATTTCAAAAACTAACATATGAAAATGTTTTAAACTTCAGTTACACTCAGGGGAAAAAACAAAATGTTAAAAGTAAAAGAATGTTCTCTCCAACCCACCCTGTGATCATTCCCAGAGCTGCCACAATATAAAAGGAGCCAAACCAGTAGAGCAGCTCCCGCGACCGAGCTACCTGCATGGACATCATCTTTTCTCGCATCTCATTCTGCATGTGAATTTGTCGTTCCAACTGCAAGAGAGAAGAAAAAATGTCAATACAAGTCTCCCTCGATTTAAAATTGTGTTACAAATCCTACTACAGTAAACTTCCTTTTATCCAAAAGTCGAATATCCAAAAATTTCAGTTAACCAAAGTTTTTGCTATCCATATTTTTCACTAGTTTTTACTTATTTAAGCCTCTCTTGGTGGTTAATTGCATCAATTAACCCCTCTTGAAGTAGACATCCCTTGAATTAGATGATAATTTGAAGTTAAAACAGTCTAGAAATTGTTTTAAATGCATTGGAAACAGTATATTTAGCCATTTGTACACATATTTAGCTCTATATATAGACATTTGTTTATCCGTAAAAATCAAAATCGCTTATCCAAAATTTCAAGCCTCCTGATTTTTGGATAAAAGGGAGTTTACTGTAATACCCTGATAATTATAGGTGGGTCACAAATCTCTACTATTAGCCTCTGTAACTATTAACCCCATCTGTACCGCCAAGTCTATTAGCCTCTGTAACTATTAACCCCTTCTGTACCGCCAAGTCTATTAGCCTCTGTAACTATTAACCCCTTCTGTACCGCCAAGTCTATTAGCCTCTGTAACTATTAACCCCTTCTGTACCGCCAAGTCTATTAGCCTCTGTAACTATTAACCCCTTCTGTACCGCCAAGTCTATTAGCCTCTGTAACTTAACCCCTTCTGTACCGCCAAGTCTATTAGCCTCTGTAACTATTAACCCCTTCTGTACCGCCAAGTCTATTAGCCTCTGTAACTATTAACCCCTTCTGTACCGCCAAGTCTATTAGCCTCTGTAACTATTAACCCCTTCTGTACCGCCCAGTCTATTAGCCTCTGTAACTATTAACCCCTTCTGTACCGCCAAGTCTATTAGCCTCTGTAACTATTAACCCCTTCTGTACCGCCAAGTCTATTAGCCTCTGTAACTATTAACCCTTCTGTACCGCCAAGTCTATTAGCCTCTGTAACTATTAACCCCTTCTGTACCGCCAAGTCTATTAGCCTCTGTAACTATTAACCCCTTCTGTACCGCCAAGTCTATTAGCCTCTGTAACTATTAACCCCTTCTGTACCGCCAAGTCTATTAGCCTCTGTAACTATTAACCCCTTCTGTACCGCCAAGTCTATTAGCCTCTGTAACTATTAACCCCTTCTGTACCGCCAAGTCTATTAGCCTCTGTAACTATTAACCCCTTCTGTACCGCCAAGTCTATTAGCCTCTGTAACTATTAACCCCTTCTGTACCGCCAAGTCTATTCAACTACAGTACACTATATTCTAGATTAATTCAGTTTAAAAAAGGGCCTCAAGCAAGTGACAGGCTTCGAACTATCTCGCTTAACCCTTTTGACTACCACAGATCCTCCTTAACCTCTGAAGTGCGCATGGGGGGTATGAGACACCATACTCCTGTGCTGACGTATTTGAGCTGTTCCCATCACTAACATCGTTATTTTACCATAAATAGCATTAATATTTATCCATATGCGCCTATTATAGGTTGATTATAAAGGTATTAACCTGTTACAACAATAAAACAAGTGGAAACAGCGTTTGGATGGTCAAAATCGGCGATACAGGCCGGGAGTTACATAATGTATGGCTGAGGCAACCTCCTTTCCCGCCACTTTTCCCCACGTCTGGAGAGAGACTGTCGATCGATACTCTCTCGCTCTCTCTTGCACTCGCACTCTTGCACTCTCTTGCACTCTTGCGAGTGCAAGCACTATCTAAGCTTCATTTCTTCATATCGAGTGAAATATACAAACTTGTTGCTATACTTACCCACCCTATTCAACATCTGACAGACAGTAATACAGCACAGAGTAAGCCAAACGTAATGACAGCTGGGACATGACTTATTAGCGCGACTGTACCAGCGGCATCCTTTTCATTATATTCTGGCTACTACTAATCGATTGTATTAAGTTTAAGAAGGATCTTTAGCCATTATAATGTTACAAACTATCTCAACCAACCCTTTTTACCTACCATAAATCCTTCTTAAGCTGCTTAAAATCGTCTAAATATAGCTAGAATAGAATATAACAGACGTTGCTGGTACAGAAAGGGTTAAGCTGTAATTTGAGGTGGTGTTGCACGAGCATTTGAAGTGGTGTTGCACGAGCATTTGAGGTGGTGTTGCACAAGCATTTTTCCGTTAATTTGTACGGGCATTTGTAGTCCGACATCTTCAAATTTTAAGTTATGTCAGAAATCAGCCACCTAACATAAACCACCTTCAGGCTATAGTCTATTCGCTGTAAGTAGGCAAGAAATCATGACCTCTATCCTCTGTAACTCAAAAAGGGAACGAGCAAATGGGCTGTAAATTTCTACATATATTCCACGGGGCTGTTCGGCCAGGCAGCTTAGGGAACAACAACAACAACATATATTCCTTGACTGACTCTTCCCAAATGGTAGAAATATTTGCTCGATTGCTCTAGTCGTTTTTGAGTTACAGAGGTTAGAAGTCATGATTTCTCGCCTACTTACAGCGAATAGACTATAGTTGCCGATTCCAATGTCAAAGAGCCTCAAAATGATACGAGAACAAATGTGCTTATCGAAAATTGACGGAAAAAGCGCTCGTGTGACACCGACTTATGATATTTGGAGAGAACAACCTTGGTCAATAAGTCCTGACATCAGTTAACACTGACCAGTGCAACGTTTATGGGGTTATGATATTGTGTTATGTTATTATCCAGGGTTTTGATTGATGTTGCCAT